>JAOEGT010000003.1:817775-831543 GCA_025447795.1 Speoplatyrhinus poulsoni
CCCCCCCCCCCCCCCCCCCCCCCCCCCCCAAAAATTAAAACGACAATTCCATATTTGATTGTAACACAAAATCAACTGCCTTACAGTATCATACAGATACTGGTGTAGCCTACAAAAATACACGGTGCGTCTGTACATAACTATTTTATTGCCAAATAAATTAAATAACATGTTTTGCTTTAGAAAATACGGATGCGTGTAGGCTCTTTTATAAAGTATGCCATTTGTTTAATTTAGACTATTGCAACAATGTCTGATGACAAACGGCAATGGTTAGGCGGGCATACCGAAAGCATATACTTCTCCGCATAATGCGGCACGTAACTTGCTTGGGAACAGTACTATGGAGAAGGCTACAGTCGGTTTTTTAAGCCTGCACTCATCGTCAGACTGTGCCGCCGTTTAGCAGACTGGAGACGAAACAACGAGCATAGCCGAAACACAGCTTGAAGCCTAAATGCGTTTCCCTCTGGGGTGTCATGAGTTATTAGTTCCCTCTGACTTGTGCAGGTAAGTCTGACACTCGCCTTGATAAGCAGAGCTAGGCGGCTATAAAGCCCCATCCTTACCCCAGCGTCATTGCCAATTATTATATTATTTAGCCAGTTATCCTCCAGCTTCCTCCAGCACGTCCTCTAGATAGCAAAAACACTTCCTGCCAGGCATCATCGCTGCTTACCATGGGAGTGTTAGTTACTGAACACACCCCTGTGGTCCACTGGGGGGAAAGCAAGCTTACCTTTGCTGCCAAGCTAAGTAGGTTTATTATAATGCCTACGTTCGTCCACTTCCATCTGCGTGACGACGTGTGCGTGGGTGCGTGCGTGTGTGTGTTTTCTTGACTCTTTAACTGTCCATGTCTTATAAATGATGTAGATTTAATCGAGGCCGAGTGAGTCTACACAATTAAGGAATCCTATTATATATGTGCATAAATATGCAATAGCAACGTGCATATCCTCTAATCTAATACCCCATTATCAAGTAAGCAATTATATTGGCTACATTGTATTAATATGCATATACAAAACAAACATTGCACTGTACAAGGAATAAAGCTGTCTTTGGAGTCAAAAATAAATATATGAAAGCCTTAGGCCCTTCCGCACACCTCCCTTTCCTCACAGTAAATTGTTCCTGTACTTTATTTCCAGATTTTCCAACCCATCTATGTTTTGTGCCAGGAGGGAAAAAGGTAGAGAGAGAATTTCACGACTACAAAAGCAAAGGTTAACATTACTCACAGCATAAAAACAATTTAAAAGGGAGCAAAAGGCCTCTAATGGCCCGACAGTCTTCAAAGAAAATGCATTTTGCGCTCAAAATAATTCATGGCTTTTTGTCGATGGCTTTTCAGCTTCCCGGAGACCCAGCATGAACCACTGTATTTTTCCCAGCAGGCTCTCTGCTCCTTGCAAAATGGCCTTCGCTAGGGCATATCCCGCAGCCCCTCAAAATATTGACAGCACAGAGTCCATCGCTTATTGGAAAAATGGCTGTAAGTAATGTTTTATCAGCCGATGCAATCTCCGAACCTGTATTTTCTCCTTTCATATGACAATATTTGACAAGATTAATGATTTGAACCTGTGACATTTTTTTCTCATTGCTGTCAATCCTCCAGCAAACAACTCACTTGGCATTTAGTGTGGAAAGCATCAAGTGTTGTTTACTGTGCCCACTATTCATGAACTGCAAAATTGATTTAACACAAGTCATGTAAACCAATCTTCTATACTTTTACGAGCAGTTTACTTTTTTTTGGTTGTTTGTTTGTTTGAGATTTATTCATTTATTTGTATTTTTCTTAAGATGGCAATGCATATTTAGGCTTATCTTTATGTCCAGGAATTACACCAGCAACTATTAAGCCCACCGCCTGAGAACAAGTAGTTTAGGTAATAAGGGGAACAACCCTGTAACCTTTGCACTTCCATGGCCCAAGGGGTCTCCTGTCCACATTCTCAAGGGACCACGCGACCTGACAGCATGAGCGATGAGTGACAACCCGCCTCTCCTGGCACCCCCTATTTTTAGCCCACTAAACACAAAGCTTCCAAAATAGAACTAGGTTGTAAACAAATGATTAATAGGCCACTTAGGGTCTCCACTCTGACCATCATGTCTCTATTAAGAGCCAACATGAGAGGCCCACAAGGGTCAAAGAAGTGCCTAAAGACGTTCTAATAAAAGTAACAGAGACATGATGGGAGCCTGTTTTGGAGGAGAAAAAGTTATGTCTCAGTTTGAAATGTTGACAAGTTAATGATCCCTTCTCAAATGGCCCTACCACGGCAAAATGGCCAGTTCGTTCTTACTTTTATTGCTATCATCTGTCACTCACACGCGTCACTCTCTCTTTTCCCTCTCTTCGCCTGTTAAGTGCACTCAAAGTGTTCGACAGCTTTACAGTAATGTGCTGACTTGGGCACAATTCTCTTTGCCTGTTATGTTTTTTAACGCTGTGTTCTTTCTTGTGTAATATGAATATATATATATTCAAGTTTTAGGTTGGGAAAGGCCTTCCAAATGACGTGCAGTATGCATGAAATGAAATGGTAATGATATTCAGTTGGGTTGGTGACATTTTTTGGGCACTGTCATATACATACGTTCTTATAATATCCTCAACCGACGAAGAATGTTAACAGCAGGGAATTACCACTAACTTTCTAAGCAAGGACATATTGCACTGAACACATAATATTTGCCAATTTCTGTACAGCATAAATCATATAAATAACAGTAAAGTAAAAATGTTATGTGACGCACTTATAGGATTATACTCTCCCTGCAAGTCTGTTTGCTATGCTGCAAACAGCCAAGCAAACATTCAACGACAACAGCAACAACAACAACAAACTCTGTAAACCTAACACTTGCCAGAGAAGAGATTTTATAACTTAGGAGTTACACCACAGCAGACAGGCTGTTCCGGACAGCGTTTTATTTAAACTGGGTTTATTTAGCATTTAATGCAGTAAATCGGGGAGAACAGCAATGGTTGGAAATGTCCCTCACCGACTCCACACACTTTTTTTCTCTCTCTCTCTCTCTCTCTCTCTCTCTCTCTCTCTCTCTTTACGTAAAAGAAAATAATGCCAAATAATTTTCTTTGTGTACTATGTACAAAATGTATGCAAATACCAGATAATGCAATACGAGGCTCAGTATATTTTTATTTCAGAGCAGAGGGCTGCTCTCCTCTGTCTGTCCACCTAACAAAGCAATACAATCTTATAATTTACTTCCATATTGCAAATCAGCAAGTTGTCAAACACTATCCTGAATCACCATAAATAGTATGCGCTGCATGAAAGTGGCATTCATGTAAACGCGATGTGTGCAATAGCATTTGACCAGTCATTTTTGTTTACATCAAAATAAATGGCTGTTTGAATAGCTTCACAGCAAACCTAGAGTAGCCAGTCATTACGACACACTCTGTTTCTATTCAGCTTTGCAGCATGTTAACCTGGACTGACATTCAGCAAAGAGCGGCCGATGGATTACAACCAACGGCAGACTCGCCAGATACTTTGGATCATCTCACCTTTAGAGCTACAACACGGCATGCGTTTCCTGGACGCATTATGAATACACATTGAAAACATCCACTTGTCTCATTACAATATAATAACGTGTGCGTGCACAGAAATGTGGCGCACCCACAGATTAGTCGTAACAGCTCCACTATGCACACACACACACACACACACACACACACACACATTTACATGCTTCCTACAGTATATACCGCATGCAGTCCCATCATCTCTCAGCCACTAAGATCTCCTAAGCCTGAAGGCGGGCTGGCATTTCTGTAGCTTCTGGATGAATCTGTTCAGCGTCTTTCAGTTCAGATGAAGCCCTACACTAACCATGCTGCGGGGCATATGGGATGGGCCAGGGCCTGGGGGTTTGAAGGGCTCCGGGACCGGAGGGGGGAGGGTGGATTGGAGCTTTGAGATGGTCCAGACAGGCTAGCGGGCACACAACAACAAGGGCCCACACTGACGCACACTTAGGCCCCTGCAACCCGAGAGGGCGCAGGGGTCCGACCCCAGCCGGCTGCCTGCCTGCCTGCCTGTATGCATGCATGGGGCAGGGATAAATGGACCCAGATGTTGTCCACAAACACACAGAGAACCGTGGGGGAGGGACATTGGGGTAGGTATAGGAAGAGAGAGATGTCCAATCCCACCCCCCCTTCCATCTCAACACGCACACACCAGCCCAGCAGAGGCAGATGTCTGTTGCATTCCTGGGCTTTCTCATAACCGCTGATCACAGATGCCTCCATGCAAGAAGCATTGTGGGAAATGATCAGTGGGTCATTTGTCTTTGATGAAGAGCGAGCGCAGAAGCAAATCTTTAAGTCCTTTCCGGTTCCTTTTCCTGTCAAGCTGCCACCTGGACAGGCATGAAAAGAATGAGCGAAAGTGTAGGTCTCTGTGTGTGTGTGTGTGTGTGCGTGTGTGTGTGTGTGTGTTTGTGTGTGTGCGTGTGCGTAGAACAGCTCATATTTAACAACTTCATTTAAATTCTTGTCGGTACCTCGGATCAAAGCAAAACATTGATGACATGAGGCCTGTCGATGTACAGTATATGGACTGTTCAACTCAGCAACATGTTGTATCTCAGCCTCTAAGCTGTGATGAGCAGTAATGGCCTCTCACTGTACATTCTAGCCGCTTCCCATCTACTTTTATAAACAACCAAGACATCTCAGCCCTACCTATTTTCAGTGACTGCTCACTCAAAGCTCAATTCTCCTGGTCTGTGTGTCACTCAACAGAGCCGCACCGTACAAAAACACTTTTTGTTCACTTTCCTTCAAATACCACGGAACGGTGTGTACGAATTCAACTGGATGATTGCGGCATTTAATTCACTGTGTACAAATGTTATGGCATCCTGTGCTTGATTCGTTTTCACAAATTTCTGCTAAATTAAACCTTATCCGGAGTCCACCTGCAAAACTCAAACCCCCTCCCAAACCGATCCACTCAGACAGAAATGGGGTGGACTTTATATTTGAAAAAAAAGATTGAAAAAAAAGATTGAAAATGTTGGTCAGGCCCACCGTCACTGTTTAGGTGGTAACTCTTCAAAGCGCCTTTTCCGCTCAAGACTGTGGTGACGTGTTTCTCGCCAAAGGACCTCCAGAGTAACTTGTGTCAGGGCCGATCTGCCAACGTCTCCTGATGCCCTCCAGACGCCTCATCCAGAGAAACATACACCGGCCTCTTTGTTGACTCCACTTTAGAGCTGAGAGGGCTTTGCTTTTTGTCGGGTTAGACGCGTTTTAACACGCGCGCATTAACAACATACCCTTAAAAAAAAGGCCCAGATGCACAAAGAATAATGTTTGTGAAATAGTATGTATAAGCAAACCACTGTACAAATACACATACAGTACACACATACATACATACACGCACATGCATAAACCACCCTCAGTTTGAGACAGGCACAGTGGGGAAGAAATTACAAATTTCCTATTTAGTCACTAAGGCCTGCCTGCTTTAGCTCGGTGCTAACATGCCTTGTCACTTTGGAAGACCAAGAGTTAAATTGGGGAGAACCAAACTTCCCAGACTGAAATGACATGTCGGTTCAGGTTTGGTCTGTCATTTGAAACAGTACATGAAAAATGGCCCAGACTGTCCCTTCTGTTGAATTTTCTTCTGTAACACGCAGCCGGGCACAGTTTGTAATATAAAAGGACGAACATTGTGAATGACATTCCTGCTTTTTCTGTCGGTTTTGAACATTCAAATTTGAATATGTGCTGTAGTGCCATAATTTGTCATCATAACTATTAGCAAGTAGTGACATCTATGTGATAAGGCTGACAAAATGATGAGTATGTCTGTGTGTGTGTGTGTGTGTGTGTGTGTGTGTGTGTGTGCATGACATGATTGTTCTCACAATGCTAAATGTCTTCCAAATCTATTATCTGCAAGTGAGTGTTCTTGTATCAATGTGTTCTTGTGCATCCCAACAGCTGCGTCGGTGTTTGTATGCCAACACACACATTCTCTTACATGTGAACGCATGTTTGTGTGTGTGTGTGTGTGAGGATGAAGGCTGCATGCCTGTGTGATGTGCTGGCTGGCTGCGTTGCCTGAGGCTCACATAGAGATAGGAGCTGGGCGCTGTTGTTGTCCAGAGAGCAGACAGTCTCTCGCACATGATTAATTGTTTCCTTGTTGGGACTATAGACCAGTTGACTGGCTGAGCCAAGGCCTCCCACCCTGTCTTTCTAGAACCGTCCATGTGTGTGTGAATGTGCAGTATCAAGAGAAAACAATATGGTGTAGGAGAAAGAGAGGGAGAGAGAATGTTTTATATGTCTGCCGTTGATTGAAACCTCATTTTTGAACATATGCATTTGTTTTGTGTGGTGGTTTGTTTTGAGTTTAATGTTAAAATCAATAGAGGTTTTCCGTACAGCGACATAATTACTCTATTTCAACTGCATATTTTTTCAATCAATAGGAAGTGTTTAATAAGCATTACTACTTCTGTTAAGCATGATGTATTTCTATTAACTATGAGTATGGTAAAACAATTAATGATCTGACATCCTATCCAGTGACATATATTTTCAAGGATCTTGTGCAATAGCGTCTTGATCCAATTAAGATCTACGCAATCGATCCAATTAAGATATACACAATCTAAAAAGCTGTGACCTCCTCATAGGTCACCAGCGGTCCGTGGATCTACAGTGTGTAGAGGAAGTGCATGTGAGCCAAAAGATTGATTAATTACAATCATCACAGGTCTGATAATTCACCGCAATGTAGTAACATCAAGAGCACTTAATTGCCCTGATCAAAATCAAAGTGGCGTCCAAATGGTTGCTTGTGTTAAAATATTCTACCTTCACTGTCCAAAGCTTTTAAGTGCATCGGGATATGTTTGTGGGGGCTATCCTGTCTTGAAATATTAGTCATGGGGGGGATGAAGGAAGGAGGGTGGGTGCAAAGTGGGGGAGAAGCAAAAATAGAAAACAAACTCCCTAATTGCCAGGTATCATGGGTACACGGGACAGAATGCGGTGGCACGATGTGGGGGGGACGGGGTGTGGTGTTTGCGCCATGGACGTCACGGTTAAGAACACGCTGCCATCTTGGAGGGGCCCTTCAGCTTGGTTAAACATCGTGGGGTTTAATCATAGCACGAGGATGATTCACACGGAACACTGATTCACTGTACATTAGAAACTTAATCACAAGCTATTATCCTTCTGTGTTGACAAAAGTGCCACGACTACCCCAAGACATACGACACACACAAACACTTACTCGCTCATGTTTAATGGCGCAATGAGGAGTTTTTCTCTAACCCTATATCAATATGTTTCTGAAATTAATATATGTGTCCATCCAAGAAAATGAGACAGATTGTGATAAGGTTGGCAATTATAATGGAAAATATAATTATTTTAATGATTTACAAATGCCACTGGGCCACTTTCTCTGCAAGATTTTACTAATTTAATTATGTCAAAGGAACAGCTGTTCCAACTGAACTACTGCAACCAAAATTACACTCCTCATTGGAGTCAAGGTAGCTCATTTTGACAAGGCTATAGGGCTCATGGGAAATGCAGTTTATATTCCAGGAAATGCAATCGCTTTAAGTCTAAGTTTCTGTGATTTATCTTACCTTTGTTGTTTTAGATAGTAGTATCGGAGTATCTGTTTATATTACTCAGGCATATTTTAAAGGTTTCCTCTCTGAGAAAGGGAAAGGTGATATTAGTTGTGTTGCCATATCTACAACCTGCATACAGTGTCACAGCTTACAGATGACAATTATTTACCTTCAGCCAAGCAGCATGAGCTCTCTGGGCCTTTGAAACTCAGTGTCTAGTCCAGATGAAATTATACATTTATCCGTCAAAGACCTACCAGGAGGGAAATGTCATAAATTGTAGAGTTGCAGCAAGGAACTCATAATCTGCCCTGGCATCAAACTGAAGTCTGTGTTTTCATAGTGACTCCACAGCTATGGGATGGCGTTAAACTGAAACATACCCCGTCTGTTTCGCTGTGGACGCCAGCACGTCAGGTCGAGTTAAAATCCGGACAGGTTTAAGTGATGGCGAGGTGCTGCGGCTGTCTGAACTGTCCAGTGTCATGTTCACATGGGCCTATCCCTGTTCTTAGCCGAGCTGTGATGGATCTGATGAAGAAACAGGAGGAAGCTGAGCAATGGATGAAATAACCAGATATTATATTTCACTGAGACACATGTGTAACTATGTGTTAGATGTTGTTTTTTCAGGTACTTAAGTGCAACTGCTGCAGGGTTTTTGGGTCACAGTGTGGCATCAGAAGCAAAATGGAAGACTTGCTTGACTATATTCGGTTGTTTTTAAGATCAATGTAATGTGTGCCTGTAGTCATATTACCCATGTGCTATTACGGCTTTAGATCCAAACAACATTGTATCATATATATATACATTCAAATGGACTTAACTTACTCTGAGAAAGGCAGTACTGAAAGAAATATGATTTGGGATTATCCTTTGGGATTAACAGTTTCTATGTGAGCCAGAGACTATTAAAGAGGTAAAACGCATCTGCGACAACGGAGAGCCATTTTGATGTGGATGAAAGGAGATGAAAAAGGGGCAAAACAGTCGATCCATATACTTAATTGCAACAGTTAGAGCACAAGACATCTGAAAGCCCAAGTCCCCCTGTGGCACTGACGGCCGGCCAATGAGGGCCCCTTAGTCGGGCCCTCTGGGTCTTTTGATAGGGCACTCGCCAGTGTCCACAGGGGCTTTGCTCACCCCCACAATAAACAGGCAGCCCTTTGTCGCACAATGAGAAGAGGAGGGGGTCTGGAGGGGTGCTCCTCGTTATTATTTTCCAAAGTAATTACACCTTATTATCTGTGTTTACTTTAGCAGGGGTGCGAGCGTGCAGGTGTGGGCGAAGGTGGGTGGTGCTGATGGGTCTTGCTGGCGAAACCACCCCTGAGTACCCCCCCCCCCCCCCTCCTTTTCTCTCTTACTCTTTCCCCTCCATCTCTACTCAAGGAGTTTGGGGGTTGTAGTAGTATTGTAGCCCCCGCCGCTAATTTCAGCCCCACAAAAGAAACATGCAATTAGGGCTATTATTTTAGCAGCTGCATACTCCCTAGCTGTGCCGCAAGCCCCCCTGTCTATTCCCTGGCCTAGCGCGTCGGTGGAGAGGAGGGCAGAGGAGCGGAGGGGTCGTGGGTGGGGGTGGGGTATAGGGTGCTCTGTGGTGGCAAGAGCAATGGAACGATCACAGTAGCCGCCGACGTCTGTGGGAAGAGGAGGAAAATATAGCCTGGGAGGCCAATGTGTGTGTGTTCAGTGTGGAAGCAGCAGGGGTGCTCACCGACAGGCTGACAGCCTTTGAGAACAATGGATCTGCCAGCTCCCAACATGAAGTGTTATGAAATAGGCCCCTTCCATGGCTGCACCGGCTGTGCTCGTACAAGAATGCATGTGGTTTCCAATGCATGTAGGCTAGAGAAAGGCCTGCGCCTTCAGAAAGAAACACATGTACATGTTTACAGTCGTGACAGTCCCTGTTGACCATTTTCTGCCAGAACATGATGCTAAAAATAAAGCTTCTTACAGCTATATTTGAATTTTAATGCTAATATGTTTGTCAGAAAAGGCAGACAGAAATAATTCTTCTAAAAAATATACAACTTAAAACCTAAAATGATTGCACAAAAGACATTTTCGCACCAGAGAGCAGGCACGTCGTATTGGAGCGACTGCAATTATGATCAGTCAATCAATATCGGCCACCTTGGGCTCACGTTCCGTGTCGGGTTGAATTCTACGGGTCACCAAGGAACAAAAAGAAGGTTTACGCAAATTTGGATAATCATAGAGAGGGATAAAAGGAAAGATAATGTATTGAAACTGAAAGGAACCATGGTCTGAGCAAGGTGGAGCATAAGGTGGGGTGTGGGGGGGGGACCAAATCAAGGCTCTCATGGCGTCGAACACAAGGGACCAATCTTACGCTTTTGGCACAAACAAAATGGCCACAGGCCCTCGTCTGTTGCACTCACTTAGCAATTCTCTCACTCCGCTGATTTTCCGACCCAATCATCTGGCCCAGGGCATTTAGCTTCAAGGAAGGGCATACGCAGATCTATGAATCTGCTAAACATAAAGTGACATTTAGTTGGAGGACGTGCAGCCCCCTTTTACGCTAGTCCTCGCCGTCGAATCACCTCACTGTAAGAATTGTATATAACATTTTTAATTTAGGGCACATCCAAAGCAGTAATGGCAAGTTGTCATTCATGTGCAATTTGTGCTGGGTGCTCCAGAGAATTGTTGGGTTGTATTATGCAGATGCTTGTTTGGGATAATAACTTGTGGTAAACAGGGACTTCAAGATTTTCCCAAGAGAGCGGAGGAGACCGTCTGTCAAATGTATGATGTACACCGATAACACAGCTTACATGTTACATTGTCAGATCTATGCTGTACACTGATAGCACAGCTTACATGTTACATTGTCAGATGTATGCTGTACACTGATACATGTTGACACGCTTACATGTTTCATTGTCAACGAGTAGTGTTGGAAAGTCCACGTTTCAATTCAAAATCTCAATAACATTTTCAAGTGCCATTACCAAGAAGCCTCTCTATGAGACGGGCACTGTGTGAGATATGGTAAACTCGATAAAGAAGCAAAGCAGCAGGTACCGCTAGCAGAGTGTGATGGATGCTGCATCCTGGATAAAAGCCGCTCTTGCAGTTGCAGCCTGGGTCTTACTGGCATCAATTTCACCTCATTAGGACCCTGGGACTGAGAGGCGACAAAACGCTGAGAGAAATCATTCAGACGGGGGAGCGCGGCTGGGCTAAATTGGCCTCTGGTTCAGTACGAGACTCCCCGCCGTGCCAAGCGGAAGAGAGAGGCCTGGCCAGCCGTAGAGGCAGGCCCAGGCAGGGCAGCCCCATGCTGGGACCCCCTCCCCGTCTCTGACAAACACGGCAGTGGATAATCTCTCCTTCAGGGACCAGAGCCCAGCGCTGAGACTAACAGGGAAGGGGGCTGTTATACAGCATAGATGATACACACACACACACACCAACCAATCTCTGTAGTAGGTATTCTATGAGCTCCCGTCGCATGTGCACACACTTCCTCTGTAGGTCTTTCACACAAACGGTCAACAACAGGGCTTAGAGAGAGCAGGACTATACTGATTTTCAATTCAGGAACAGCCATCTGAAGCAGTGCACTTTAGTCACATCACACATAATGCATGTGGCCATTAGGTGGAGTGCGTCATAGGGCAACGATTAGCTCTGCGTCACAGGCAGGCCAAGTTGTATGCCACAATGGAGGCCCGTTGCTGTAACAGATTATTAAAGACAAAACGCAACACTAGCCCAATATATTAAATCCAAAATAAGGCATTTTAGTATCTACCTGCTTAAGAATTACAAATGTCATGTCTTAACCAGAGACTAGTCTAGGGTCCAGGTGAATGTGGAACAACATGGGCTATTTTTTAACATATTGTCTTTTGTATTTTAAACAGGTAACTAATAATGAAATACAACAATAAACCATTTAATATATTTCAATAAAAACAAACTTTAATACTTTCTATACAATTTTAATTGTTTCAACATTAAAAAAAAAAGTTAACATCCTCAAATCTCCATCTGCTGCAAGTGGTAGAATTGGCAAATAATCAAACATGAGTGTCCATATGAAATAATATTGATTCTCTTGTAAGATGCTATGACGTCTCCATCTTGTAACCATGTTTTTCCAGCTCCGCTCTGCAAGAAGACAATGAAAACAGAAAGTCAGTGGAGCTCATTACAGGCAGGTGGTCGGGGTAGATGTACCCCCTGCAAAGACCAGACCCATACACACATAATCGGATACATACATACACACATAATCTGATGGCATATAGTGATTAACACATACTGTGCATGTAGAAGGTCTGCATCCTTAAAAACAATCAGTATATTCTAGGCTTTTGATAAATATTCTGGATTCACAGTGGTTGACCATCACTATCAAAAGCATATTGTGGTAATGAAACACCAACACATACTTGTCAAAAACAGTTCATAATTAATCATACATGACTATGGAAAATAAATAATATCTTTGACAACTGGTTGAATAAGGGGTGGACAAATATACACATTTCCGCTGCGTTGATCAGCAAGGCTTTGGTCCTGTGCATAATTTGTAGCTCTACAAAGATGATGAAAATCAATAGAGGCAACACTTCCTTGGATTTCCGATGAAC
Organism: Speoplatyrhinus poulsoni; assembly: GCA_025447795.1. Taxonomy (NCBI): domain Eukaryota; kingdom Metazoa; phylum Chordata; class Actinopteri; order Percopsiformes; family Amblyopsidae; genus Speoplatyrhinus; species Speoplatyrhinus poulsoni. Next base: position 830,087 of record JAOEGT010000003.1, read on the forward strand.
ACATGCTGTGTAATATACAGTAGTATGCTGCAACCTCTTGAAAAGTGGGAGAGACCTTTTTTTTAACTGTAATTTAACATACTAAAACGTTGTAGTTGACTGCAGAAGTTGTAATACAACAACAATAATAATAATAATAATAATAATAATAATAATAAAATAGGATAATGTAATTAAGTATTTAATTGGTAACCTGCAATTTGCAGCAATGAAGATTTATGTATATAGAAGTAATAATAGTTTGTTTATAGTACATTGCCTAGCATACTAATTAATATGGTAATAAAAGATTACTAAACAATGTAAGTGCTAATGACTTTTAGTTACCTGAGTTGATTTGAAAAATCATCCTCTACATTGTCATCATCCCAGTTATCCTCCCAGACATGAGCATCCTCGTCTTCATCAAGTCCTGTCCAATCTGTCAATATAATACAACTGAATCACAAAACAATCACAGCTAGAACGCTTCAAAATAACACATGCAAGTCACCTTGCGTAGTTAAGTGTATGATGTGCTAACACTAGCAATACATTAACACAGTTAACGTTGGACGAACAGTACCGTACTGTACACATGAAGTACAGTTGACAGTTCATGACTGAGTAGGCCTACAATGCAATGCCATGAGCGTTAACAGTAAATATGAAACGTAAACACGTTTCTGATTACCAGTAAACCTGTATGTGCTACGCCAAATCATTTGCTACTTTAGATAGCGCATGCTAACAGATGCTAACGAAAGCGTAGCGAAGCTAGCTGAGTCACTGTTGTTAGCCTAGCATTGTATGACTACACCCCACGGTTCTACAGAATATTATTTATACACGTATTCCATGATATGTTAAGGTTTACCCTCTGCTGGGAATTCTTCAAACTCATCATCCTCCTCTAACAGCCCGAGATCCACAGTTTGCTTCTTATCTGACATGTTCGCAGTTTGACGCTGTGATGCTATAACTAATGAATGGGCTCCGGACCAAAGGCTTGTGGGATGCTTGAGCTGTTCAGGCAAAGACAGTTTGCGCAGTAAAACGCAGAATTCCGGGGGCAGGATCTAAATCTGAGACGTTAAAAAGTAAGAAAGCTGATTTCATTCAGTCACATATATTATATTATATTATATTATATTATATTATATTATATTATATTATATTATATTATATTATATTATATTATATATAATATTTGTATAACAAGACATATTGGCAAATGTAACTATTTATTTATTTGTGTTTGGTAGATTATTTATTTGTTTTAACAGTGCTACTTGGCAATAAATATTATACCATTGGAAAGCCGTATCATTTCCTTTTTAAATTGTGCCACATTTGTAAGGAACATTTGTGGGATGAGCAGCAGAGCTGAATATGTGCCAAATCTTCTCTGACAATGTCAAAAAGCTTTTCATTGCCGTTGACTCTTGTTTGGTGGATTTGATGATTGAAGTCTGAAG
>JAOEGT010000003.1:846297-864238 GCA_025447795.1 Speoplatyrhinus poulsoni
TGATGGAGGAGAGCGAGAGAGAGAGAGAGAGAGAGAGAGAGAGAGAGAGAGAGAGAGAGAGAAAGAGGAGGTGGGATGAACCCTTGCCAGGTGTCGGCCGTTGCCATGGCATTCCATCAGGCGACTCCATTGCTGCTCGGCGGGCTCATCAGTGGCTGAATGCCAATGGGAGGGTACGTTCTCTGTGGAGAAAACCCGAAGTGGCTCTAAAACACTCTGCTTTATCCTCCCTTCTCTCTGGAGAACCTATAGAATGTACCCTGCGACCTGTGTGCGTGGCGCGTGATTGACAGAAAGGGGTGTATAATGCACTCGAGGCTCGTCGCCGTTTTCGGTTTAAGTGTCACTGTGAGTTCTGTGATTTCTGTGGCATAGCGAAGCTGAAAGGTGCTTGGCCTTTGTGTTTGTATTTGATAACTTGAGGAGTGCGGCCTTTTTGCCGTACACGACGCCATGTGTATCCCGCCAAAAGGCCTTCAAAGCACCCGGGTGCGAGTGTATTGGCTTTCATTTTGGCCGAACCTTCTAAAATGACACGCTGCAGACAGTGTTGATGGTAGGTATTGGCAGGCGTACGTTCTGCCTGCGTTGCATATGACAGGACGTGTTTATGATATACCTCAAACCACATATACTCCATGTCAAACTGCCTTAGCCTTTATGTCATGTGCCCAGAATGATTACTGTAACATTAGCCCTATATTCCATCCGTCGCTATGTATTCTTCTCGTGAATGCCATGTGATGCTGTAGGAACATCGGTATCGTCAGTCACCGTTGATATTCACAGTCTCTCTCCACCTGTGTCCGCGCTCGGCAGCCTTTAACGCACGTTTCTGAAAACGGCGAATACACGCTGCAGGCTGTGACGCTTAGCAACTGTTGCTATGTGTAACATTGTTGAACTCCACCTCTCGCTGGCTCTTTAAATGCGAATGACTAAAACACACAACCCCCCCCCCCCTTCCCCCGCTTCCCTATCACCACCATGGACGCTTTCCTCATCACTTATAATGTGCGTCCCTATAGCCTCATAATGGGGGTGGGTGGGGAGCTGGGAGCACGAAGGCTATTCAATCTCGGAGAAATGTGTGATTCCTTTTATTAACAAACAACACAAAACAAAAAAAAGACACAAAATGCACAGCCACCGCAGCTTCAGGCGCACATGCTGGCTTGCCAAAGCTCACCACGGCTCCAGTGTGTGGGCACGCTACCGCTAGAAGATTTCCTGCCATGTGAAGACAGGATAGAATCTCTCAGCATCAGTGGGGTACCTCCGCTGGCCCCCGGGAGACGCTGTCATTATGCGTGTTTGCAATCATGGCCGCTGAATACCTTGGCTGGAAGTGGTGCGGAGGACTGACAGTCAGAGAGTGAAGGAGTGAGAGATAGATAGATAGAGAGGGAGGGAGGAAGGAAGGGAGGAAGAGGAGGGGGCAAGAGAGAGAGAGAGGGAGGGAGAGAGAGTGGAAGAGGGAGAGAATGACTGTTTGGGCTCCTCTGCGGTGTTTTGAGCTTTCTGAAATGCATGCGCTATGATAGCGATGTTGTGTTTACCACAGCAGGAGGCACACAGTCACAGAGCAGAGGCACGGAAGCGCCAGACACAGTAAAATGCGCAAAATACATACATTAGGACTCTTTGTATTCACTCCACACAGGCAGAAGAGGGTGAAAAAAAACGAATTTCAATATAAATGGGAAGCAAAGCGGAGCGTGTGTGTCTTCGTATCGGCTATCGATCATCCCCCTTTTTTCTTCTTTTTTTTTTGCTAGCCACACGGAAATATCCACCGCGAGGCCCCAGACGAGTTTTGCTGGGAAGTCAGGATGTCACTGTTAATATTCTCTCCGTTGCTAAGGAGACACTCACAGAGTGCCATAGTTCCCTCTCCCATGGTCACTGTGCTTTCGGTCAAAGAGCCCTTTCTGTCTCCAGTCTTCTCACATGGCTGTGTTGTTTCGAACATCTCAAATCACGACTAAGATCCCAACATCTGGAGCTGTGTTTACTTAGTAATAGGGGTGCAGATATCTCCCTGGCGAGATAGAGCACCTATCCTATATGTATTTACACACAGTCAGGAGTTTTCTACTAGCATTTCAATGTAACTGCACTCCCATGTATTTAAATATATGTATTATTCCTAAATTTGTATACAGGTAGGCCACGTATAAAAAGAAAAGCAACCATTCATGTCACTTTAAGGTATAATACTGTGTGCCCCCACCCCTACCCAAAAAAGCAGAGACTTAGCTGGTAGCCACATCAGAGAAAATTGCTAATGTGAGGACAAGTTGCCAGGAAGGAATTGTAAACACAAAACATTTTAGGCTGTCAACGGCTAGTCAGAAGTGGAAATCATTGACACAAATAGCTGTTATGTAGCTGCCTTGAAATGATCCCGCTCAGCCTCCATAGTCACATCTCCAGCTGACATGCTGTGCTAGTTATCATGTGGCATGCCAGGAGATTAAGAAGGTTTAGATGATATGGCTTGTATACTGCATAACACTCCTTTTATAGAGCATAATCTCTCCTTTGAATCACATGGACCTGGTTGGTTTATAGCCTGTACAGGTGTGTTGATATTTTACATGAATATAATATGAATATAGTATATTAAAATTGTAATGCACTCTTGTAATGCAGTTTTATATGTGTGTAGAACCAGACGTTTTCAGATCTTCCAGGAAAGCCTGAGTATCTTTAGAGTCAATAACCTGTAGAATTCAACTTGACATATCCTGTGAACATTGCTGTGGGTGTGTGTGACGATTCTGAAACATGATCAGATAAGTAGCATTGAAAGCCCATATTTTTAAGTCTTTTATTTGTATGTTACACAGCAACAACCACATTACATGTTTCATTGTCATCAAGATGATGAATCAGATTAAAATTAGATAGGATTACTCTTCAAAGTAATTGCAATGCAAGCATTAGCTGCCTATAACATCACTGTAACACAATATTGTCACTGCAGAAATTACACATTTACATTATTATTATTATTAGTAATATTATCATCATCATCATTATTACAATTTGTACTTTCAAGTAGATAAAGGTGATATAATGCATGTGCGGTTTCTAAACAAAACAGCAAATACCCTTTACACAGAAATGGCATACGCCTACAGTATAGACACGACCCATACATACACTGACTTCATGTGAGTTAGTGCATATGCAGGCAACAGAGTTGCTGGCCAAAGGGGCTAACCAGGAAAAAGATAAAAATGACAGAGATTTCACCACCGAATCCTTTTAGCAGGCCACTGACACATAAATGAGAGTAAAGGGGAGAGAGAGAGAGAGAGAGAGAGAGAGAGAGAGAGAGAGAGAGAGAGAGAGAGAGTAGACAACCAATTTGGGAGTAATGCAACTAAAAACTGACAAGTGTAATTTCATCCATCTGGGCCGATGTGTAAAAAGCGCTGCTCCGAACATTCCCCATGATTCCCCCCTGATTGATCTATCCCGGTCTGAAACACCTATTATTAGCCACGAGCCTAATAGCACCAGGATGGCTCTACGCTTTCCCAGGGGCCAATTCTCCGGTCATCTGCCCCTCACTCTCCACAGCTGTGGAAACCAACCAGGGAAGAAGGAGGGGGGGGTGTTGCCAAGGTGGTGGGGCAGGGGGGCGGAGGAGGGGGGATTGGTCTACGTGGGAGACAAGCAGAAAGGGGGGATAAGGTGAGTGGGTGCAGGGATGTAGGGCTGCAGAGCGACGGGGTTGAGGGCGACGCTAGAGTGGGCTAGAGTGGGCATGGAGAGGCAGAGGGAGAGGAGGAGGTGGATGAGGAGAGGAGGAGAGGGTAAGGGACAAGACAGGGTGGAGGCTGCCGGTGTGGGCCTGAAGAGAGGAGAGACAGAGAGATATGCGAAAAGAGACATTAGTGGCAAACAAGAATACACCTTCGTTTCAGCTCTGCCATTTGAGTTTATTTTCTAGTGCTAAGACAATTACACAAAACACAAAACAAACACTTTCATTTCATTCATGTTCATTAGTCCATTTTGAATAGAAGAATAGTTGCATTTCAATGACTTAGACACATGCTGTGATTATTACTTGTATGAAACTGCAGTGATGACTATATAGCAAGTCATTTCTGAGAAGAACTTGAACATTTTATATTTGAGCCTTTGAACCTTACAGTATAGCACACTAGTATGACAAAAAAAAACACATTCAATAATTAGGTATAAATAATAATCATCAAACGTTCCATGAACCATTTATATGAATTAATAATAATCTTTTTGAGTTTGGTTACAGTTCTCTAACCACGAAATTGATCAACACTAATTTACAGTAACAAATTACATTTAGGCTAAGGCAATAAATTAAATTAGAAGTTTATAAATATGAAAAATACAGAACTGCAGGAAATGTATTCACATTTTCAACATATATGCAGCGAACTCTATTTTGAAAAGTTTATTTCAATATCTAGCACCAGCTGCCACAATGTGGCCCAGGTTAGTATAAGGGGTTGAATGTGGACTGTTTGCCTCCCTGCCTTTATATATTGAGGTCCTAAGTTGTTTGTTAACTGCCCTTCAGTCTCTTTGATTGAGCCCTTATGTGAGGCTTAATGCATTAGCAAGGGCAATGAGCACAGTAATTACCTACCTGGATTTTACTAAAATTGACAAAGTCCTAAAACCTCTCCACTTCAAACTGGGGGTCCAGAACAAGAGAAAGTAAGAGCTTTGAGGGCTTTCAGGCCCATAATTAATATTAAAATATTAGGCCTATAAGAAATTAGCACCTGGAAAGGTCATCAAGATGATATGTGACCTATATAGACCTACATAAAACAGTGTTTCGGCATTTTCCATCACTTGAAAGCAGCTATTTCAAGATGAATGTTGAAAGTCCTGTTTGAGCTGCAATATACCCTTTTAAATGTGGGACAGTCCTTTTTTTTACACCAATAACATTATTCGCAAACACCTAATTGTTTTCAAATGGAGATTCTCTCAAATATGTTAATGTCATTATAACTATTCAGGTGTATGCATCATCTTACATCTCATGAGGTATTATTTAAACCTATAATATTTCATACAGACTCAAGATGCCCTCAAGCGGATAAGCCTTAATGAACAATACTACAGCAATCCTGTTTATCAGTGGTTCAGCACATGCAATATGGACCCCATGCAAGACCCTGTCCTGGGTCTGTATATGAGGGAACAAATTCAATGACATCTTAGTGAAACACTGTGTGTTGCTTTTCTGCAGGAGCCATTCATAATAGGTCAGAACAGGAGACATGCCAAACCCAAGCCTCGCTTTCAGGACGGTGTGTTTCAAGGTGCAGGAGACAATAGCCTATACTCAAACACAACAAGCAGCTGACCAACTGAACACAGTGTATGAGAACCTGCACAGCACAGTGAATTAGACTGCTTCCACAGCTTTTCGGGGCAGGTGTGGCATTTTTTTTTCTCTTCAGGTCTTTTCTGCTTCACCTCACTTTGTGTCTTAAATTTCAAGCTCCTTTATTTTGCAGGTAATGTTGGCTATTGTGTGTGCCACTTCCTGCATTGGAACTTTTATTCCTGTTTTAGACCAGGTTTTCTGGTTGGAAAAGTAAACACGATCCTTGTTTAGTTTTTTTTTTTATATATATATAGAGTATTATTTGTGTGAACGTGAACGGTTATAGCAATTTACACTTAAGAATACATGTATGTCGTTTATATTGGATTTAGAAAAAATATAGAATAAAGAAATGTTTCCCCTCTTTTTATACCATGCGTTTATTAAACCCATGCGCGCACTTTAAGGCTTACGCGCGCGTACCTTGGTTCAGTTTCAACATTCAAAGCAGATACAGGATTAATTTGGTGTATTTTTGGCTAATTATATTGGGATTTTCATATTTCAGGTCCCTATAGATAGGCCTGAAAATATTTTATGTCAGAACATGAGATCGGTAGGATACATTGCAAGACATGTTCTTAATTCATATATCCAACTGGGACAAATTGGTTAGGCCAATTTTGTTTTGTGTTTTGAGAGTAGTCCTATAGCCCTATATGTGCGAAAATTCATAATAGGCCTACATTAATACATGTTATAAACAGCAATCTAACACTGTCTATTTGTCCCAAACTATTTTAGATACAGTGCTTTTTCATAATTAGAAAAATGGCAAATTTAATTGAAATTAATAATATGGCAAATTGATTTGGCTGTTTTATGTGAGAATTTTAAAGTGTTCACCTATTAGTACGTCTAATCTGCTGCAGTATGAGCAGGGTTATAGCAGCATACAGGCTACCGCGCCAAAAAACATTTATAATAATACGTATGTATGTAACCTATTTCAACATTAGTTGTTGGTAAAAATAATATTAATATTAAGCATAATATTAATTATATTAATAATACTAATAATATGAATATGCTCATATTAATATCTGGTTATTAAACCAAATATAACAGGCTTTTTAGTTTGTCCAATTGGCCCTATAGGCACAAAAATACTACACAAAATATGATCCAATGGTTATAGGCATATAATTAGGACCAATTAGATTGTTTTTACTAATAGACTTCTGCTTTAACTTTTGTTAAGCCTTTTGTGAAATAATTATTTTATTTTTCCTTAGTTGTTAGCCTAGATGAAAAGAATCTAATTACCTCAGGAGCCGGGAAATAATGTGTCTTTGAAGATGGCTTGGGTCTAGAACTACATTAGAAGCCAAGCATGTGATTTGCAACTGTTGAAGTAAAACTCTCACACGACGATAGAAGGAAAAAAACAGAGGGAGTATTCTATGCAGGGAAAATGGTATCTTTGTTTGCTCCCCGTTGTTTACCACAGGATTCTTTCTCTTTTTTCCCCTTTTCTGTTCATTTTTACTAATTAATTTCAATGGCTTTCAAACTGGAAAATGGAAATGTTGCTTCTGCCCTCTATTTCAACGGCAGCGTCCTGGCAACAGAGCAATTTTCTATCATCAGGGATAAACGGCATCGAACAGTACATTCTGATAAAAAAAATACCCATGATTGCTGGCCTTCCTGTCTATCATCTACAGACGAAATCCTCTCCTTCAAGACCGACCACTGTGCTGCCAGACCTAATAATGTCGCGTATTAAGTCGACAGAGGAAAAGGAGGGATGCCTCTATCTCCGTGTTCTATTTTGTCACCGATATATAAAACTAATAACGAAATTTGGTTTCAATATTTTGTTATTAATTAGGCTGTCTTATGTTGCCGGGTGTGTGTTAGCGTTGTCTTAGCATCCATACAGTTGGCTATATATGATTTCAGTGTGGAGCCCTGCTCGACATGTGCAAAGCTAAACTTAAACTAATGGCTGCAACGTTTTTGACCATAGGGTATTTCTTTTTTTCTTTTCTTTTTTTATCCCTTTGTCATTTCTACAGGTTAACAAACAAGCATCCAAGTAGATCCAAATATATAAAAAGCAATTAACGTACATAATTGATTTTTATATATTTGGATCTATTTGCAGGAAGGTCGAAAAGAGGAACAAGCAGTCCTATAATTAATATACATGGGTAACATATCACTCTCTCAGCCCTGACTGTTATTTATTAGGCTGAGAGGCTATAGAACAATGACTGTTTAATTGTGGTCATTTATAGTCCGAGCCAGGCCACACTTGATAGGCTGCAGTTAATGGTCCCTGCTCGCACCTGTATTGCCCAGTGAATATGCCATTATTTAGATATAGGCTAAAAGATTATACTAAATTATAAATCTGAAAATAGTTTATTTCCTGTGAATGCATGCATTGTGTTCATTACGACAAAACGACATGTGTTATTCCGTTGCCATCTGTTGTCAATGCCGAACTACATTCTTTAAACATAATGCATGAAAGGGTTCCATAAATCAGGTTTGCATTAACGCAATTTTGCGTAAAAGCGGTGCGCCACTATGTGTATATTTGGGCATGGATGAGTTCTGCTTGAGCATTAAAGGCTGTGCAGTGATTACTCTAGTGGGACGACGGGTGCTCCCTCTGATTCTCATTACAAGGAACCATGTTATCCTGACAGCTGTGTGTGGTATGCATGTTCGCTTTCCACGCTCCGCCACTTCCCTCCCTCAATGCAGCTAAAGCCGTCGACGCCTGCTTGTCTGTGAAACGCCAGTGAGTTTGTGAGCCGCGTACGGGGAACATTAAACTGCATCTCGGCCTTCACTGAACACTGGCATGCCTCCGCGTCCCATGTAACGGCTTGGTCGCAGTAATCGAGGTGGCTTTATATAAGCTATAGTCAATGGCTGTCAGGGCGACCGACCGCAAAGTCGCAGGCACTGCTAGAAATACGACTTCGGTCTTGCAGGGATTCCAGTTAAAGCGCGATTATGATTAACACATGTTGTCAGATGGACTTGAAAACGTATGTGCAGTGACACAGTATGACACCCTTTCAGTGTGTAGGCTATATCGCGCGAGCACATGCAGCACACTAACTTTTGAAATAATTTACACAATTTATAAATGTTTTGCGCATAATTAAGTAAATATTTGTTTTGCCATTGTCATTTTTTAAAATCTTAATAAAATGATGTGATAACGAAAATGTTACGCCAATAAATTGATTTTAATGCACTGTCCTATAATGCAAACGTGAAATATTATCTGATATGCACGGTTATTTGATATTGGAGTGATTTTAGAGTCATCCATCAGCGTATAGGACATCTGAAAATAAATACCACTTAAAACACCACGTTCATTGATTGTTCTGAAGGTCGATCATCTACTTAGGGACAAAGTGATTTCTAAATCTGCAGCACAATATTGTTCATTTGGTGACTGACATGTTGTCATAAAGAACAATATTTCCCTAGAAAATAGGGCGATGCAGCAGTTAGTTAAACGATTCATTAAATGCAACAAGCGGTGATATGAATTGGCATTACACTTTTCGTTTTATTTCATTTATATATACTATAAACCAGCATATTATTCCAAATTATGGCATACCTTTTAGCTGTAAACTAGTAATACCAATGAGTGGCAAAAACAAATTTGAGTTACCATAAAATAACAATATTGCTGATGCATTAGGCCTATTTTCACGTTTTAAATCTGGAATAATCATAGCCCACGGCCTATTGTTCACACGCACTTATTCGTTATGTGCAAACAAAATATACTCTAAATATTGTGTCTTGACTGTAATATGTGTTGAACCATGATGTTGATATGCATGGTCAAGTTAGACCTAGCTGGTTTCCTTAATATATCTGATAAACGTGTAAACATAATGCATAACATTTCTGACAAACCAGTCTTCATTAATAATTAGGCTAATATTATGCATTTTTACAAATTATTCAGGTGTGTCATGCCGAGCGTGTAGCCACACCTCGCCGTGTGAAATTGTTGTCAGCTAGACCTATACACATGTTAAGCCTTTCAAAAGCACTAATGTTGAGCATGTCATGTTCTCCCCATTCAAAGAAATACGTCCTTTCAGCGCCTTAGTGAATCACAGAAGGCTATGTGAGGAATAGCTTCCCACAACATGCATGCAGCAGATCCCTACAAACCTCCATACAGCACCCTAAAGATAAGATGCCTGACACATGGGGTGCTGAACATCTATAACCTTATATAGCAAACAGACAGAAAAGCAATGCGCTGCTTTACAGATAATTATGAAAGGTAGTCTATAGGATCTGGTTTCTTCTGCGTGTTGAACTGGAACACGGCTGGTCGTATATGTCATGTCACTCTGTTAGATCATTGAGGGGAAATGGAAATGTGGCCGATCCCAAGACCACTGCGTTGAACCTTAAAATTGCCAGTGTTTCTACGGGCATTAAATGCTTGATTTTTCTATTATGTAGTATAGGCTATGGAAAATGCATTCTTACCTTCAGACTGTCCATTTGTCGAAAACGATCTGATTGTAGTAGTCTTAAAAGACATTCCAGATTATTATTATTATAATTATTATTATTATTATTATTATTATTATTATTATTATTATTATTATTATTATTTAATATCAACGGACGGTCACTGTGGTTACAGCTTGTCCAGCATCTGAAAAATGATTATCCGACTGGGTTGTGGACTTTTAAATCCCACAAAGTAAATAAACTGACGATAATAACAAGGTAAAGTTCTTGTTACAGAAAAGGAGAAAATTGAAGCTAAACGCTAAAAATTTAGACAACCATTATAGATAAGAGGATAATTGAGTCAGTACTGGCATATAATTAGGGGATAATTTATGCTATAACATTTTTTTATTCCACCCTCCAAAAATAAGACGAGTTCCTAATCACTGCAGGCGTGTCGTTCTTAATTTTACAGGTGCAATATGAATAGTGTGTTATCGCTAATCAAATAGGTTTAGTTGGAACTTGATTGCAACGATAATTAATCTATTTTCCATTTGTATTTTTATACTTCTTAATACTACATAAAAAAGTTGAAGAAATTGCAAAACCATTATACAATCAATACAGATTAGACTAACAACATTAAGGTCATATAGGCTATTTGTGAATGGAATAAGACATTGAGATTGCAACTGTGCATAATGTAGATAGCATGTATCAGGCCTCAAATTATAAAAAGGCACTGTCAGTTTATCTTACTATCCAACCTCCAAAATACTTTATTGTCCTATATGCCTATGCTATTCGGTGTGTCGGTTAGTCAAATGTTATGAATAGACCTATATGACTATGGCTATAGTTTTAAGAGATTGTTGCTGGCAGGGAAAAAGAGAGACATGCATGGCCTATTATGCGCTTGCTCATCAGATTAATCAAAGTGCACACACTATGTTGCGCTTCGTGCGTAATTTAGGGGGTTTGTGTAAAAACAAAATCGAATGGATGATTCCAAAGGATTCGTTTTTTACGAGATTATAGCGAGCGGGATTCTTGTCTGTAGGAATTAGGCGCCTTTCCCACAATATATTATTTCACCCATTGTTGCGGCTGCGGTGGAAGCTGCTAAGGTGGGTTAACTCCAACTGAAGTCTCCGTGAAGCACACAACACTGATGACGTTGGGTTGAATGACCAATCGGAAGGCGCTGCCCTTTGGAGACAAACCATTTTACTTGTAGTATCTGCATCAAGTCTGCAAGCAAGGGCTCAATTTTAACAGAATCCACCTTAAAATCTCTACCTTAACTTATGCTCACCTTCCGCTACATTGAGTGAGAATATAACACGACGAGAAAAAAACGCAACTGGAAAATCCGTGCGTTAATAGGACATTATATGTTCGCCGCGGAGAGGGAGCGACAACAGCACATCGAGAGAAAACCGATTTGGACTTGAGAGAGGGGGTGAGTGCTCTCAAGGCAGAAAATTTGATGATGACCATGACTACGATGGCTGACGGTCTGGAGGCTCAAGACTCGTCCAAGTCAGCTTTCATGGAGTTTGGTCAGCAGTCTCACTCACAACAGAGCTCCCCGTCGATGGCCGCCAGCCACTACCCGCTACATTGTCTCCACTCGGGTTCGCACCCACACCACCAGCACGACAATTCCCCGTACTCCGGGAACAACTCTTACAACAGGTCGTTACCCTACTCCTATGTGAGCCATCCACATCACAGCCCTTACCTGCCATCTTATCACAACAACACGGGCGGACAGACAAGGTTAGACGGCCCAGGTAAGACCCCTTTTCGTCAACGATCACGTGAAAAAACGCTGTCTTCGTGATTTCTTTAAGCGTCCACGCAACATTATAAGACGAATGGTCGTTTGAGTGCAGGTAAACACTGGTTGGGGAAAATACAGAAATGGACGAAAGTGGCTAATTCAAAATATATTACTTTTTCAATCGGCTCAGTGTTTAGGCTACATTTTATTGTCCCGTTTTGCTTAACCTAAACACTCCCCTCGGTTACCACAAAACCATTTTGTGCCCGGGGTGTAATCACAACTGTGAAATCATCACGAACTATTCGTGGAATTAGCAGCCTGTTCGCCTTGAAAGTTGTAATTAGCATTTAATTGACATGTCATTATGCGCAATATCCAAAATATGACAGAGCCCAAAGACGACTGCTGCTGTAGGCTATGGTGTAGTCATAAACCCATGCGATGACTTATTGGTACAAATAGCCGAGATTTTTTATAGGCCTTGAACATCGTCAAAATTTCAATATTTTTTGCTCTTTCGTTATTTATTAATTTATGTATTGCATATTTTTGTTGCAGAGCAGCAGAAGACGACAGTGATTGAAAATGGAGAAATTCGGTTCAATGGGAAAGGCAAGAAGATTCGTAAACCTCGGACAATTTATTCAAGTTTGCAGCTTCAAGCACTCAACCATCGTTTTCAACAGACACAGTACCTCGCTTTACCTGAACGCGCAGAGTTGGCTGCCTCTTTGGGGCTAACACAAACACAGGTATTTGTTTTATCAATATTGTTTGTTTGTGCCGTAATATGTGTTGTGCTGTTATTATTATTATTATTATTATTATTATTATTATTATTATTATTATTATTATTATTATTATTATTATTATTATGTTGTTGTTGTTGTTGTTAGACTTATTTTATGACGTTATGAATGTTGTTTTTTAGTTGGTGCCAGTGAGAACTGTTTTTTTAGTTATTTTGACTTTTATCGACAATTTATATAGAATATGCCTACGCAAATAGCTAATTGACGAGCACCGTCTTTATTTAACTTTTTTATCATGCTGTCATTTAGGTGAAGATATGGTTCCAGAATAAAAGGTCAAAGTTCAAGAAACTTCTGAAGCAAGGCAGCAACCCACATGAGAGCGACCCTATGCCCGGCTCCATCGCTCTCTCCCCGCGTTCTCCAACAATCCCTCCAATATGGGACGTTTCGGCGTCTTCCAAAGGAGTTAACATGCCTGCCAATAGCTACATGCCCGGCTACTCTCACTGGTACTCCTCTCCACATCAGGACTCAATGCAGAGATAAACTGACCAATAACGAGGAATGACCAGGGCGCCGGCTTGAGGCCTTCGGGTCTCATTTTCCCTTGCGCCGCTCATTCACGTCAACCTAGAGACTGAATCAGGCTGCCGCATGGAGGAGAAAAATCCCGCGAGACATGACAAGGCCGATCCACTCGTGAAAAGGAAAAAACGGACAAGCCTCAGTGATTTGACAACAAGGAAACTGACCGTTTTAACGTACATGGTTGTTCATTGGGACTGGATCTGTTATGCTTTCATTCGTCAACACCTGACCATCAATATACCAAATATATCAGTGACATTTAATGAATTTGGGCAAGGACTGTAGCCTGCTCGCATGCGCTGTCGCGCACAGAGACCATTGCCATGATTTATTGAAGGACTCATACCTGCTATTTGATTGATTGTTCTGGTTGAACATGCAAAAATCTAACAAATTATGTCTGTAAATATAATCTGCGATTAGTTGTAAATACACCTTTTTATGTTTTGTCAGATTGAGTAAACCATGACTCCAATCAGATGCTTTCTGTTCCATGATTTAAAAAATGAAATATTAAAGACCACCTACAATTTGAATGGGCCTGCATGCTCAACAAACTGATGCTTATACACTTAAAACAATAGGCTCAGCAATCTAAGTGTATATGTATATATAGCCTATACCGCATTATGTCGTTTTCATAAAAAATTTTGAAAATACACAAAGAATATTGGCGGTAGTTTACAAAGGAGGCCGTAGAATATCGAATATTGACTATATCCTAGATTTACCAAACACTTTGAACACCACAGGAAATGAACTTACCATGCACAGTTCGTCTCTTTGAATTTATCTCGAAAGACATTCTCCCGAGTCCAGTTTATCTTGTAATTTCAGCCACAATTATTAGAAGTATTGACAAAATGTTTTCTCCCCTCTCTCCGTCCTAATGCAAGACGTTAAATGCCAGGCTCCACGGGATCGATGGTGAACAAAGCATCCAGCTGCAGTCGCGTTCAATATGAAGGAGATATTTGGGACAATTTGTGGTTTTTATCCAAGTGAGGGGTTTTTTCCATTCTCATAAATGCAGGCATAATTAGGGTAATTTTTGATGTAGCCCGCTGATTACAGCGTTTTTACCGTCAAAGATAATTACCTGTAATTTTCTACCACTTTTAATACTAAAAGGCATCTTTATTTGGATTTGAGGTAGCACAGACAGAACAAAAGAGGAAATTATTTGGTTATTCATCTACAAATTGCAGAGAGGAGTGAACGCTTGGGATATTATCTGAAATTACATCGTTGAAAAGCTTCATGCAGCTGTCACGTCGTGGATGCCCCACTGGCACAGACAGTCTACCTGGACCCCCTTTTCTTAAATTCTCTACATGCGGATTATTTATTTTGATCTTTAATCTTTTACTAAATAACTACAGACATAAACCAAACTTCTTATTAAATGTAATCAAAAGGATAACGCATAAACATCTATATCCGACGAAAACAATAATCACCAATATGCCTATAAGTGTTAGCATATTTGTGTAACTAAATGTTTTTTCTGTTGAATTCTTAAATTGCAGCCTTTACTCATGTCAAATACAGGCTATACTTTTTATACTTTTAATAGACAGTGACTAGACAGACAGACAGGCAGGCAGACATGCAGACAGACAGACAGGCAGACAGACATGCAGACAGACAGGCAAGAGGAGAGAGAGCAGAGAGAGAATGGGGGTATATGGAGAAACATCAGCAAGTCCTGTATGTCCATCAAGAACATGTTGCTGCAGCATTTATGGTGGTCATACAAACCAAACTGTACCAAATAAACGAATGAAGCATTCAAATTATACCGAAGTCATTGAAATAATAACCACTTTAATAAAAAATACAATTAGCCTAAACTAAAATATAACAAAAACAGCATTTCTAATTGCATAAGGTATGCAATATTGTTGCCTATTGCAAGGTTTTTTATTTATTTAATCAATTAAACAATAAACAGTTGGTAGGCCTATGCGTTTAGTCCCTGTCAATCATAATAATAATAACTTATTCCTAAAAGTCAAAGCATTGGCAAATTTGAGAAATAGCCTTACCTGCCTTCGCTTCTCTAAAATAACCAGAGGCATAGAGCACTAGCAATGGTGTACGGTTTTACTGCTCTTGGTTGAATAAGCAAATCCAGGTGTGAGTGTTTGCACACCCCGGTAGCTCTTATATATTGCCTGCAAAATTAGCTGTTATTACTGTCACTGTTTAGTGATGGCGAGCTTGAAAAAAAAGCTCTCTGCAATCAAGAACCAAGCGCATCTTTGCAAATTATAGATAATTGTCAATGTCCAGATTATGATAATGGTGGCCTAATCCTGGAGAATAATTATTGTGGAGTGTTACAGTTGAAGCTGTCCAGTGAAGCTAGCTGTCATTTAGACTCGATTTGCAAGGGGGGACTAGCTGAGTGGAAAATGTTCGGTTGGAAATAAACGCCGGGCCCTTGATATAATGGCATGGACACGGCGTGTGTAGTTTGCATGAGCGCGCGAAAGCCTCCGTGCACACACGCACGCATGCGCGTACGTTTCGTACAACAGTTTCAAAGGACAGCAAGCGTAAGCGCTTGCACGCAGTTGCGTGCTCGCTACTGCAATGAAAATCATAACTAAATTTCTCGAGTGACCTACTTGCGGGATAATTGTAGAACTAGAAATTACGTTGGAGAGAGAAACAGTCTCATGTTTTGGATTAGCGTTCATTAGAGAACAGAATGCAATATTCTGCTCAATGGTTATAACTGAACATGAAGCATTGTTTGTTAGTAAACCCCAAGGTTGTGTGTGTGTCAAGTGTGTAAATGGCAGTGTGTGCGCGCGCGCGCGTGTGTGTGTGTGTGTGTGTGTGTGTGTGTGTGTGTGTGTGTGTGTGTGTGTGTGTGTGTGTGTGCATGAGTGCGAGCATGAGCGTGTTTGTGTTTGTGTGTGTGTGTGCCGGGGACAACAGTACAAACAGCTGTACTTAACTTTGTGTTTTGATACAGCACCCTGGGTCTTTTACAGAGCAGGTACGGTATAGTACCTACAGTAACCCCATTGCTCTGTATGTGTGTGCGGGCGCGCGCGCGCGTGTGTGTGTGTGTATGTTTTGCTGTTTCCTCAGGCTGAAATAGAATGATGTTGACATAAGAAAGGCACGTATTGTAAACTAGAAATGAACCGCGGCCCCCACGTGTTCTTTTGTACAAAACTCTTTGAAGTGCACCTCTGCTGCAAGTGCATTTCCTGTTTCACATGTTGGATGAAAGGCCATCAGTGATTGACACTTGACACTGATAACAATAACAGTGATATTCTGCAGGGGAATAAGATATAAAGTATTGAATAGGATTGATGCTAAATTGTTATCAAGAATGAAAGAAAATCAATGCTGTCCATTATTACTGTAATGTTTATGTTAAAACATAGTTTTACTGTTCAAGAACAAAATCTGATTAAAATACAATTTTGTTTATTGAAAGTTAAATCATAGATCATGTTGACTGCTATATATCATTATTAGAAAAATATGTCAACAGAGCATACAGCGGTGAAGAGTATTGTAATATTCTCATAATTGGGCTACATTGAATTATAAGATCATATAATAAACCATTGTAACCCGTTTTAGTTCTAAAGTTCTAAATATATTATGTCATAGTTATAATATATCATATAATTGTCAATATAAATATGGAAAAAAGTATTTTGTGATATGTGCTATGTATATATATGCTTTCTATATACAGTACACGAATATAACAAGACCACCACCGTTATCCATAAATGAGGTCAAAAGGCTATTAAAAAGACAACATATCAAGCAAATACCCTGTGTGAGATACAGTAGCTGTGAATGACATGTCATTCTGTGTATGTCTTGAGGAGTGAATGTGTGTCTGTGTGTGTTAGCGTCTGTGGTATGTAAATGGGTGTCTATGTGCGCGCCAGTCTGTGTGCGTGTGCGTGCGTGCGTGCGTGCGTGTGTGTGTGTGTGTGTTAGCGGGTGTGAGGGGGTTAAGCAGGCGAGACAGCGCCGTTATCGAGCACATCCCTGCTACTCATGGGAGTGCAACAGGGTGCGCGATAATCCAAGGGGATTTGGAAAAAGGTCAGAGATGGTACACTCTGAGAGGACATTACCTCCACCTCAGCTACACACACACGTGCACACGCATTCATGCACGTGCACACTCACGCACTCATGCACACACACTTACACACACACGCACACGCACGCACACGCGCACACACACACACACACACACACACACATCTTAATGTAACCTCTGGGTTCTATGAAAACTCGCTAGCAATCGTCAGAAAGAAATGTCATTGTTTGTGTCACTTTATAATTGACGTATATATGAAGGATAATTCCAACCATTTTCTTGTGTCAATCCCTTTTTATCTCTGACCGTTTTCGACAGGAATTTAATTTCCCACATAATCCCCCCCTTTAGAACAATATAATATTCGTTAGTTAGTTTGCGTCTTTTCTTTTCAGAAGCGTAATTCTTCCTCAACACGACAACACTGTTCCCCTTTAAATAGCCTATTTGGCTGACATTGTGAATTGTCATAATGTGTATCTCTTCCACTCCAACCCCATGCAGAGACAACCCTATATTGAGTGTCCTGTGGTCACATTGACAGGCCGTATTAAAAGCCTGTAGGTGGTCCTTCACTGTCATCAGGCAGAAGCCCCTCGTCACAACACATTAATTACAAACTCACTAGTCCAAACAAGCCACGGCTACTGAGATGGATTAAAAGTACCTACTTCTCTCCAGATATAACCTTCATATACTCTCACATCCTCTCCGGGAACCATCACCTTATCGTGGTGGAGAGGTTTGTGTGTCCCTATGATCCTGAGCGCTGTGTTGTCTGGAGCCTTGTGCTCCTGGTAGGGTCTCCCAAGGCAAAGTGGTCTCAGGGGAGGGGCCAGACAAAG
>JAOEGT010000003.1:879847-890334 GCA_025447795.1 Speoplatyrhinus poulsoni
CCTACCCCTGTTGTAGGCTATATGCGTTTCGTTATTTTCTAATAATAATAATAATTATAATAATAATAATAATAATAATATGATTGTGGCCACATTAACCATGTTGTAAAAAATGTTAAGGACACCTAGCCCCATACAAAATGCAAAATTGAAATTAATTCCTCATACTTGAAGTAAAAAAATAAAATAAATTAAGATATTAATTTAGCACTGTGCAAAATTATTTCCAGATACCTTTCTGAGTTTAAACTGTTAAACGAATTATAAAGCAATAAGAGGGCGCAATCCATTGATCTTACATTTATGACAAACTATTATTCTAACAATACGTATTTTAGCATTGTTTGTGCTGATCCAGATCCTAATGAAATGATGTCCTAATTTTAATATTTGTGATTAATTGTGAACATCATTTTGATAAAGAGCCATTGTTCAACACGTGTTTTACAACGTTATGGCCTGTGAAAAATAAAACTGAGAACATGGAGAGGTTTGATTCGCGCCCTGATTCATACAGTATAGTAGCACTGGAGAGCCAATGAATGGTCACGTTGAGGCCTGAACCAGCAAAAAGTTGTACGGAGCGAGAAATGGAGCCCCCTGATTGGTCAGTCTATCTGACCAATGAAATTGCACCCTGTGTTCGCTGAGCAGTAACCGACGGCCATGGTCCTTAGTCTGTGCACTGGCACCACGGCCCACATAACGTTACGAGCATGTAAGCATATACCTCCTCTATGAATATGATATATGCAGGTCAAAGTCAAGTAATCATTTGTTTTTTCAAATAGCCTAAATTAAAACAATTGTTATACAATTATTTTAAATACAAATTAAAATAAATAATTTAGACGCAATCTCAAAATAGCCATAACTCATCTGTTTAATTGTAATACATTGTCTGACTTTACTTATATTGGCTTGAAATAATTAAATGTATACTTGGCCAAATGTAGCCTATAGCCTACATTTCATAATCAATACGGAATATGGTGAGAACTCAATGGCTTTAAGTGAACAATCGTATATCGATAATTGCGAAATGCCTTTAACAAATAGCACGCATTTGAATGAAATGGGCTGCGCGTTACATATAGGGGCATGACTGTATGGACCCACCCCCTTCACCGTTTACTGCACGCACAGATGTCGGGGTATGGGAAAAAATATTCGCGATATGCATTTAGTAGGCGTTGGTCTAATCTTTTTCTATGCATTTAAAGTTGTCGAACGTCTAAAATTCATAAGCTACCTCTCATTTTCCATTATGCGTGATGACACGAAAATAGGCCTGCTGTTCGACTTTGAATTGTAGCTCATATCGGAAGTAGTAGAAGACTGATGCCATCGTTTGGATAACAGTGTCATTCTATTGACCGTGGGTTCAAAAAAGAACACAAACAATCCCAATTGCAGATTACCCAGAATACAAAGTAGGCTATAGCCTCTCTGCATACCATTTAAAGATAAACACACAAAATCATTTGTGAATGGCCCCACCCCCCTTTATCCTACGGTGCCATACCGTACTTGCCTCCAGAGTCGCGCTTCGCGTGAGTGCAAGCCCCAGCAATATCACTGTCCCTCTACTATGGGCGTGTGCAAGCGCACTGCCGCTTTACTATACCTCGGCCGGCCAATGAGAATCAAGTCTTTGCAGAGAAAGGTGCACGAATGTGATTCTAGTAAAAGCCACACCGGGTTCTCAAGGAATCCCTTTACGCACACATCTCGCCAGATTTCTTCCCCCACCCCAACACCAATCCACTCTTCCCTTTTTCATCTCTCCCCACCGCTGTCCCCACCCAAGTTCCCGTGCAATTTTCCCCAATTTCAAAACACTTAATTGGAGCAATTGGGATTCCTCACGTGAGGGGTTGATTTGTAGTTTGAACACGTGGCTCATTCAAAAAAGTCGGAATAGCCGAGGCTCCCCCCCCCCCCCACACACACACCCACACTTCTTCTTCGTGGTCCCCTACCCAGAGGCGGGCGCGAGCCTTACCGTGTGTGGCATTTTCTGTCTCTCTGCCAAGGGGTTTGGAGGAAGACAGAAAGTAGTTTTTCCTCCCTGCAATATAGACGGCCATCGTTTCAAGACATAGGATTAATAATTTAAATGTGTATTATCCTTTTTCCCCTTTTTTTTTTGCGCGACAGAGGGCGAGGGGCAAAGGAGCGCGAACGCAGCGAGATTGCCCGTTTAAATCTATCCGTGGTTTGTGCAAGCGAGAAACACACCAGCCACTCCATAGCTTACAACTGTAGTAAAGGCGATTTAGGCTACTCCAAACACTGCATCCCGATAGTAACTATCTACCCCCGCAGCTTAAAGGTTGTCATTTTCGGCACTGAACATGAATAAGCTATACATTGGTAACGTGAGCGAAGAAGCCAGCGCGGAAGACTTGGAAAGTATCTTTGAGCAGTGGAAGATTCCGCACAGTGGTCCGTTTCTGGTCAAAACTGGCTATGCGTTCGTGGATTGCCCGGACGAGAAGATTGCAATGAAGGCCATTGATATTCTTTCAGGTAATTATTTTAAAATGGCCCCTAAACGGCACATTCACTGTTACATCTGTGCATATTGTGTTACTTTGAGTTCTGCGAGAGATGCATAGCCTAGTCCACAGAGCTGAAGCGTGGTTGTGTATCCAACCATTTCTTTCCCACAACCTCTACTTGGCCTTTGACACAGTCGATGGAAACTCAACAACGTAGCCCAGGTTTTGTCTCTATTTTTCCTTTTTAATGTTAAGAATTTCATCAATGTAGGCCTGTTAAAAACTGAACGAATTAACGCCGTCGTGGGAACGAGACTAGTTTATTTGTGGGTTACGCCTTTCATAATGTGGGACGTACATGGCTGTTTGTGCACGCAGAGGAGTGGACGTTATTGTTTATCAACCATGATACAATAGTGGCTTCCTTTCCAGTTAACAGTCGCTGTAAAATTAAAAGCACAGGAATATAAAAATGTAGGCCCACCCGTGCTGCTGAACTTGTTAGATTGTAGGATATAGTCTGCCAATGCTGTCCCACCAGGTGGTCTAATTGTTTGTCAAATCTAGGCCAGGAAAATGATCTACACCAGTTCCCTCTTTACAATACTGCCATGGCCTATTGTAATCTTAAATTACCTTATTTAAGCATGACTCCTAAACGACTAGACCTACACGTTAACATAGGGTATTTTACGTAAAGTATAGTATCAAGTAACGTATGCATAGTTTTGCTCTCGTGCTCGTATAGGTAGGATGTGTAGTTTATTTATTTATTTTTTACTTTTTTCATCTATAGCCTAGCTATTGTAAAGATAAACTATCACAAAAAATGTAGATTTAGCTACCCGTCATTAAACTATAGGCTCGACGTCATAAAATACGTTTGACAGAACAAAACAGCCTATAGAAAATGTGTGTATGTGTATATATTTATATATATTTTCTTTTAAAATAATTATAGGTAAAGCTGAACTACATGGAAAGGTTCTCGAAGTGGAACACTCGGTCCCTAAACGTCAAAGGTGGGTCTGGTCAAAGTGTTATATCAACTCATGTTGTCAATGTCTTCTCTTCCAACAATTTCTGTAAGTTTCGTTTTGAACGTATTGGCTGAAATTGTGCCTTTTCTTTTGTCATCGTGGGGGGTGAAGCAGTTGTGGTTTATAGATATTGTATCCACTGTTTTCGGAATGTGACCAAAGTGCAAAAGCTACGGTGTGCTCCCTCGCCAGGATTGTGTGGTAGCCTAGGCTACTACATTAACCATTGTGCATTTGGGTTCAGACACCATATTCCTTCACTGCCATATGCCCTGGTCATTTTGATTAACGTCAAACTCGTATGCTAAGGTCATTCATGGGCTACCTAGGGCGATTTATTTGAAGCCCAAAATCTGTGAAATGTGTAGGCTGCGTGCTGTCTTGATTTGAGGCGTAGGCCTGTGGAGTCGTCCATTTGAGAAGGATCTGCCGTCATTCTCCTCCCCACACTGGTGTTGCACGAGATGGACTCCCAAGCGCTATTGGAATGGGCTGTTTTGGCCCTTGTCACAAAACAAACTGCTTATAGAATGGACCATACAGTTGACGTATTTATTAATGGTTGACTGCATGCTTGTGTTGCTTTTAACCATATCTAATCTGAGTTAAGAGGCAGCAGGGGTCATATTTGTTCGTGCGCGTAATTGTAGTTTGGCACATTCTAATTATTTTAGTGTAAATCAGAATCTCCTTAGTTGGAAATTACCCGCAAATAATTCTGCGAGGCTTAATTAATAATATATGTACGGTAGTATGTCCCTGTAATGTTTTAATGGTCAGTGGTTACACAATGGAATTGGCTACGTTTGATTTAAATGTTAATTCGAAAGGTAGACCTAGTTAATAAATATCACATTGTTTTTAATGTCTATAATTGTTAAAAATTGTATAGTGGCATATATTTCATAAAGCAACTAAATGCAATATCGTGCTAGTTACGTCATTCTTTTTCTAGTTATCAACTAAAGCCCTTTGATTTTTAGGCTTTCAAATTGTAGCGTTTTATATAGGCCTACCTCAGTAATTGACGATGAAAACGGCTGAGATAAAACCTGTATCCTGTTGGTATGTGGATTATAGTAAGGGTATCTTCAGTGCATTAAAATGTGCATTGTATTACTTAAGAACCATATGCATATATTGGGCTCACTTTCTTGCCTTCCACCAAAGTATAAGATGGTGGCCACGGCCAATCAACGTGGCTTAACCTTTGAACCCATCAGGAAGGGGAAGGGCAATAATATACTGGTTGAAGGAGGACCCAGGTTGGGATGAACACAGTGCTAATGATAACGTGTTTGAAGTTGGAACAATTACGTTTTTTGTGTTTCTGAGGTTAGGCTGTCTAAAACTCCAGTTATTTGTAGTTATTTACACCAATTAACAGCCACCATAGCTCTGAGTTGCAAAATGTAGGCCAAGTAAAATTCACATTACATTCAAACCTGTATTATTACTTCACATTATGCTGATCATATTGTAATTGTTTAGAATACTAGAAGGAATGCAGGTCAGCAGTTTAAAACTATTATTTAAATGTGACTACTTCCTTAAATTGTCTTCAATCTAAATTTGCCAATGTAAATTTGCAGTAGTCCTGTATTTTATCCAAAAATCCTTTGTTCTAATGTTTATCATTCATGCATAATTATTTAAAATAAATGTCTTATTTGTAAACGCATGGCTATGTCAGTCTAATGTGTTGTGGAAATTGTACAGTTGTTGGCCCCGCAAAATTATCATCTTAATAACGGGTATCCCTATTGAAGACTGTAAAAGCCTTAGGGTTGGCATGTCACACAACAAAGGTGTGCATTGGTCAAAGTATTTAGCAGATTTAGCAATAATGGATTTTAAGAGTGGCGTAAACTCTTTTAGAGATGCCCATTCCGTTCATAACTGAAATGCAACAACTGTTGGGCTACAGTGAAATCGTTTGCACCAAGGTTTGTGCTCTTTGAAAAACAGCTCCTTGTTCTCATTAGACAAATGCAGTGTCACAGGGTCATATCAGAATTGTGAATGTGGCCTCTTGTTTCAACATTCCCTCTCTAAGGTCCATAACAGAGTGATACTGTTCCTTTGCTCTGTTTTGAGAAGTCTCCTGTATCTTCAACATATAAAAAATTAAGCATTTGTTTGGCATTCTCTTGACATGTTTCTTCTGAAGACAATTTTCAAAATTCTCTGCTTGTGAGACGATGGTCAGATTGCTAATGTGAATATTGATATGGTCACCATGGGATTTATATTGCATAATGTGTGGCAGGGTGATAACCTACATTGGGGGTTCAGGGGTTTCACCTGGGCGGCAGGGGTGTTTTGAATTTTTGAAAGTAAATGAGCAGCTTGTCTGTCACATGACGACTCAACCCCAGTCCCTTCTGGATATTCCCCGCCCACTTTTAACCCTTTATTCTAAGAGTCGGTGGACTTTGGTGTCCATGGCAACGGGGCCCCACCCCCACAGGGCAGAGAGGGCCCTTGTTTCCTTTCCTTGAAACAGGCTGGCTGCACCCCCATCAGTTTTTCCTTTTATTCTTGTCAAATGCTTGGAATTGGAGAATGTGCCCCACCACTATCGATGCCCTGGCTGACTTCACCGTGTGCAGCTATAGGTTAATCCGGCTGGAAATGGTTGGCGCATTTGCACATTGCATATAGCGTTCTCACCGCAATGCAGACCATACAGTGGGTGGTGGGGGAAGATCATCCGGGAATGGGGAAGGAATGGGGAAGTAGGCCGGAAAGGCCTGGAATTCCTCTTGGAAGCTCATTTGGGAATTTTCTTTACAATTCACTTATTTAGAATCGAGTGGCTTCCTAAAGTGTTGCATTCAATGTGTTTCTATGCACAGGACTGGCAGTGTGAAGTACGCTGTGGCCTGTATTGCACATGTATTTGTACTTTTATTCTTAGTCTTTTTTTAAACCTCCAACACACAACCAGTGTCCGTCTTTGAAACTGTTAAGTGAGATCACAGCAAGGTAGTGCATATAGTGTATAAAAAAAAAATATGCATGCGTTTGTGTCGCACTGCCACAGCTTACAATTGGTGTGTATTCAACAGTTTGTAGACAAGATCTGCTTTTTTAAAATGTTATTTAAATGTCACACAAAACTTTAAGCTTGAGAGAACAAGGAGGGTGGGGGGTTTGATTTAAAATGTCTTTCCATTTTTGCGCAGGTAAACTAAAACACATCTTCATGTCTTTATAAAGGGGAGTGGGTTAGAATACAACTTGGGAGCATGTGGGATGATTCATGGTTGCTGCTACCCAAACTATTTTAATGCTTTACTTAATGCTTTAAAAAAATGTTTATGCGTCAGTAGTTTGTGTGGCAGAACTTGTCCAATGTAACACAGCTGCCTCTTAAATGCCTGTGGAACTGCCTCCAGTCTCCAACCATACTGGCACTAGCATGTCCTTGCACTAGCAACGCCACAAAAAAATATCTAAATTGGGGAATCTCTATGCTGAATGAAACTTAATAAATATGTTTTTGTCCTGCTGGACACAGCCCGGTTGTTTCCCAGCAGCACTGTAATTGGTATGGTCTCCACGTGCGTGCGTGTGCGCGATCGCACCTCTGAGACAACTTCTGTATCTTCCCATCGTTGCTACTAGAACTAGAGGTCTCCTTTGGTTTTGCTTGGCCCACCCCTGTTTGTTTTGGAGACTGCTTTGCAAACATGCGTGCCACGCTTACATCGTCCACGCCGCTTGATGAGACTGGTGTATATTAGGGTCTAGCCTCGCTGTTTGGGCTCCTCAGTGACGCCCTTCTCCTGCCACTGTGCGTGCGCGTGCTTAGTTTGCCACCTTAACTGCTCACGTTCATGACAGGATGTGACGGAAGGCAAACTGCAACATGGCTACCTTATCGTGAGTGCTGCTGCAGTTTAGGCCATCAGCTGAGTGGTTTCAGCACCTCTGCCTGCATTGCCCTTCCCCCACACCCCCCCATTTCTCTCTCACACACACACACTCCTCCCCTAGCCCCCGCACATATCATCCAGGTGCACCTGCTGTTAGTGAGAGTGTTAAGTCAGGGTTTGCCTCCAGAGCGTCTGTTCTTCTGGCCGTGAGTGCAGGATGTCTGTCCCGCTGCACCTCTGCTGTTAAAATCCCTAACACTGTTCTCAGTTTGCCTCCTCATCTGCCTCTCTTGTCAACTTCTTCTTCCTTGTCCCTGTGTCATTGTTCTCTCCCAGGAGCTGTAAGCTGCAGGTCAGGAACATCCCGCCTCACATGCAGTGGGAGGTAAGTGCTAAGAGGCGGGATAGCCTCTCATTTAGCTGCCTCAGGAGCCACGTGGCCCCGTTCGCCTTCAGACATTTGAGACTGGGCTTGGCCGTGTGTGTGTGAGAGAGAGACACCGTTTGTTAACTCAATCCAAATTATTAGTGTCTGGATTAGAGAGGTTGAATGGGTTTTTAAATTTGCTGGTAAGGACAGATTTGGTAGGTGTAGGTCATTTGGCATGGAGATATTTAGGATTGTATACACATCATACAAGGACTGTCCTGTCACATCTTTGCCTTGTGTATTTTTAAACATCAGTGGTCATAGTTGCTGTCAGATGTAATGGCTTAGTTTGTAATTGTGTCTCAATGCATTGCTAGGTTTACCAACTACAAAACAATTTCGTATCTTTAATAAAATACAATTTTTGTGAAGATTGCTTCATTGTGCCCCAAGTCGACAGAAATGTTAGAAAAATATTAATTCACAACTAAAATGACAGTGTAATGAAGTCACTAAAAGAGCTGTCATTTTTAGCACTTGGCAATATCTTAAAATTGTAATGAATAAGCAAAGCTGCATTTAATCAGTTGTAGCTATCGCCCAAGAACAGCTCAGTCAAAAAATGTTTTTATTAATACAGTTGAAGCCCAAGGGCCTTACTCTGCTTTATCACTTATTAATGCTATTCCTGCATAAAGTTTATTTTATTCAACAATAGGAATTTCCAGAAGAGCCTGAGATGGGAATTGGTCAACAGCAGGGTCCTATATGGCCTGAAACATTTTTATTTAAATGTGTATTTTCAACCACTAATACCATTTTGCTAGTTTGAATGATGGCCGGGACACGCACATTTTTACTGCATTTAAGTTGAAGTTTTAAAGCGCAAGCACGCCTGTAAATTTCACCCTCGCTGAAATGGCTCCACATGCAGTGTAGCGGTGGTCTTGCACCGCCTAGAAGTGTCATCTGCATCTATTTAATCTACCAATGTTCCTAGCATGTGGCTAGCAAGCAGCTTGCCGCCTGTATAAGGTGACAATGGAGGATTTTCCCCTCCGAGGGGTGGGGAAGAATGGAGAAATCTTTGCTGTAAAGCGTGTCTTGTCGACTGACTATATGAAACTGTATCACCCCGAATGGTGGCGAGGGTAGTGACTTGTTCACTGGCCTGAGTAGGCGGGTGGGAAGCACTGGGTTCCAACTCTCTTCTCCACCATGTGCTGCAAACTCACAGAATGTGTAGCATGAGTGCCTTCCCCTCCCCCCATAAACCATAGCTTCCTGCTGGAATGCACCCCACCCTTTCCTGAATGGCCTGGATTCCCATTGGACCAGGCCCCGTAGACTGACGGGCGGGCCAGCCAGCCAGCTACCCAATGCATGGCTTTAGGGAACTTCCATATCGCTTGTGGAGGGCCAAGGATTGGTCGTCATGACAGCAGTAGGGTGGGAGGTGGGACGGTTGGTAGGTTGGGGGCATGGATTGGGGGGGGGTGTGTAGAGGACAGCCCAGGCTATCTTGCTGGTTGGCTGGAAATGGGGGTTGAGCAGTTGTGGGTGCGGCTTGGGTTTACGTGAGCGTGGTTGGAGGTCTTCCGTGTATGGTAAGCATGGATTGGAAGCCTCACGTGATCACGTCTATGAATTCAGATCCTGCGGTTGCCAGATTTACAGCATGTCAGGTTTTATTTTTTACTATGAAAGGCTTTATCAGTCTCATGCAAATGTTGACTTGCTGTATGCCATTTGATGCCAGTTAAACAGTCCTCTTGATATATATTATCCACACATTACACCTAAATCTTGTCCAGCAAATACAATTTCAAGCTGTATTTTTCAAAATATTTTAAATGAATAACTCAATAGGCATGCATTTCAGTTTTATATTTGCCAAGTTGCCAGGCATAATTTTGAATAGAGGAAAACAAAATATCAAACGCCTGATGTGGAAACTGTAAAGACGTAGAAATGTTTCGGTGTCCAACGGCCTTGACTTGAGTCCTGTCTGTGGGACTCAAGTTAAAGGATGGCCCACTGCTGCTCCTTAGACAAACTAATGCTCACTTACTTTTCTGGCCAAGAACTGTCGAGTGATCTGAGTGATCACACCTCCTCCCCCCCCCCCCCCCCCTTCGCAGGTCTTGGACGGTATGCTAGCCCAGTATGGTGCTGTAGAGAACTGTGAACAAGGTAAATATGTGCATGCTCTTTTCATGTGTTGAGGGAAAACCATCTCTGGCTCATCCCTTCTCTGTATTTGTTGTTCCTGCATAAACTTGTACACTAACAACTCAGTTGGTCTGCTTGACACCATTTAAAACCAATTCAACGTCTAGATAGCATCAATCTATACAAAAGTGGGTAGGTTGTATTGAATTACAATAAACGGAAATTAAGTTAAATTCTTGAATGTACTTGGCAATTCACCCACCAGTCTAAAACGTGCCTGTGTGTGTCGCAGCTGTTTGTGTGCATATTGCTTTAACCCTATGTCTTCGACAGTCAACACAGAGACGGAGACTGCAGTGGTCAACGTTCGATACGTAGCCAAGGACCAAGCCAGGCTGTGAGTCTTGCACTTGCTGCAACACCAAACATCCCACATAGCTGCTTTAGTGCATTTGACATGGTTTTTGGGGGGGGGGGGGGGGGGGGGGGGGGGGGGGGGGGGGGGGGGGGGGGGGGGGGG
>JAOEGT010000003.1:899618-924743 GCA_025447795.1 Speoplatyrhinus poulsoni
AAAAACAATTTTTTTTTATGCCCCCCCCCCCCCCCCCCCCCCCCACACACACACACACGCATCTTGAAAACTTTTTAATTTGTGTAGGCTCCATCAGAGCCATGGAAAGAACTCTATTTACATGGCTCTGGGCTCCATTAAAAACAAAATTGTAATATGTTTCATATGTTCATATGTCAGTGTTTGGAGTTGCCTATACTATATCCATAACTGTTCAGAAATAAAAGCAGCAGGCATACGGGAGCAGAGGTTTATAGATACAATATAGGTACAACTGCATGGGTCATATGCTGTCTGACACATAACACAGTCACGATTTCCCCGTTAGCATTGTAGCAATACAGGACTATATATGCGCACAAGATATATGACCTGAATTCCTTCTCATGTGTTTAGTAATATATGATGCAATTATTGAAATATACAATAATTGCATCATATATTACTAAGGTGGGAACCAGTTAATATATTTGAATGGGTTCTCATTTCAGCATCAGTGTCATATTAGCTGTAATTAGTGCAGCAATTATTCAGAAATTATTTTAGCATAGTAGGTTATCTAGTGAGGGAGGGAGGGAGGGAGAGAGAGAGAGAGAGAGAGAGAGAGAGGGGGGAAAGATATTCAATGTCCACCTCTTTTTGCTTAAAGACAGTCTGTGAGGGAAAATAAATGATTAATCCTAAAAAAACATTGGAGGTGGGGGTTCTGTTTCCAACCATCCATGTCATATAATTTTGACTGTGATGAATTAAACAAAATTACTGCAAAAGTAAACAGTGTCATCTTTCCAGAGGTATCATTTATCACGCCCTGGCCTGTCAGACTAGTTAATCAATTAAAGTATATGCATTAATCCATCTTTAGTCTGCATGGCAAAGCTAACATTTGATGTAAAATGTAAGTGGTGATTAATCACGGTCTGACCATAATAGTGAAAAGTATTTGTTTCTTTTAGCCGCATGCAGGTACAGATCTGGAAGTACCGATCTGTCTCTAATAAATTAATAATCGAAATAATAATGAAAAAATGTTTGATTTGTCAAACGCATGATGAATAACCTATTCTACCGAATATGGGAAATCAATTTCACGAATCACAATAAGCATTAGGCTACAGTATCTCGTGTTTTCTGTCTAACAATCCATGAGTATTAACTAATTTCCATACAATTACAGAGAAAATACTAGCAAGACTGTCCGGTAGCCTTTGAATACAAAACCATTTTAGAAATATTTCAGGAGGATTTATCCATATCAACTGATCAGTCTTCTGCTGGATGGCCTGTTGGGCCCGCCTCCTAGTGACGCCAGCTCCATGCTACGGTACGCCATTTGTGTCCAAGAGCAAAAAACGCGGATATTGGGATATTTCCTTTATTAGTAGGTAAGATGCGTATTCGAGTGTTATGCCACATAACTGAAATCGCTGTTTAGGATAATAGTACATTAGATAATGCTCACAGGGTTTCAGAAACCTTGATTATTGCACGTTTAGTTCTGTCTTCTATGTCAATGCTAGCCTCCTTTTTGGGCCTCTGTGCTGCCGTCGTTTTGTAAGCCTGAACATCGCATAAAGCCCGCCTTCGCGTTTTGCGATTGGATAGCGGAGCCGATATCCTAGGTTGATTGGTTGAACTGGATGCAACTTAACTTGTCGCTAGCAGGTGGCAACTTCATAAAGTCTGTTTTGTTTGTCGTTACAGACATAAACGGGTTTATAACAGCGTGGGAGACCTTGCCCACCTTAACCAGCATAGGAGAAATCACAATGGTGTTGCGCACATCCCTTTTAAAACGCTGGCTTGCTGTTTATGAGCGTATGGATAAACCACGGGCTAGTTTGTT
This sequence comes from Speoplatyrhinus poulsoni, assembly GCA_025447795.1. Classification (NCBI taxonomy): domain Eukaryota; kingdom Metazoa; phylum Chordata; class Actinopteri; order Percopsiformes; family Amblyopsidae; genus Speoplatyrhinus; species Speoplatyrhinus poulsoni. The sequence continues at coordinate 901,465 of JAOEGT010000003.1, forward strand.
AGCATGGTGGATCGACTGGTTTGGCTGCAGAGCAGCTTGTGTATAGTTGTAGCGTAAGCATGTTTCACACATATAGTACAGTGGGGTTGATCATGTGTCCATTTAATTTACGTTAAAATAATTAACCACATACCCCTCAGAAAACATTAATTTGGCACCATAACAAATCATTTTATTCTAACAGATTCCACTGTATACTCTACCGATTACGTATATGCACCGATTACACGTTTTACATATCCTTCTACATGCATACCGGTACATTGAATTAAAACATACTATATTGATACACAAGGCTTACATTTTGAATACATTTTTTTTAATAAGCTGAGTATTTCTTCAAATGTTGGCACAACAATAAATAATACGATTATGCGTACATGCAGATATGTACCCAGATGTTAGTAGTCTTAGTTATTTGTGTTGCAGTCTACTTAAATGTATTCGTGTGTAATTTATATGATATCCATAATTTTTTAACTCATAACTGCTTCGTGGGACAAATACAGTTTTCCAACGTTACACAATACATGCACAATGTGTTGTTAACAATAAGCACTTTTTTTATTTTTATTACAAACTTGTAGGCATATCTCGGAGTCATTTGACTAGAGGAATGCCTGTATAGCCAAATCCTTAACAAGCCCGTTCTGTACACTTTTTTAATCGTTTCTCAATTTTCCCACTAGATGGCGACAAATAACTAGTATCTACAAGCACTTGTTTTTTATGTAATACAGTTAAATAATCAACATTAACAATATGGCCCACCCTAAGTTTATGTTTTGTATTTATGCTAACTCATTTAAGGATTCAGAATAAATAAAATATGCTTTCTTTTAATACTTGTTAATGTTATTTTAAACATTGTTTTGTGTTTGCTTACCCTTTGAGCTCATCAATCCACTTCTACATGTGATCACATTGAGATTATGACATGGAAGAAGCTTTGATTTCAGAGGAAGAGGAGGCAGTGCCTCAGAAGGACACAGGGGGGCAAGTGATGGCTGACACTGAGCAAATGGAGAACGAAATTGACAAATGCGAGGATCCGTCCGTAACACCGTGGCCACGCTACTCGCCGAAAGACGGAGATGACCTCTGTAACCTCTGCGGCTTTTTGGCCAAGTCTCCCAGAGCTCTGAAGATCCACACTGCCAGGAAACACAAGCACAGGTCTAAAAGGGAGGCCAGGACAGAGAAGAGACCGACGCGAGGAGGCCGAAAGGCGTCCGGCGCGGGCCTGGCTGAGATATTGGTGGAGGTGGGCCTGGATGAGGAGGGTGGCCATGGCGACAAGCAGAAACAGGAGCCGTCAGAGCCCGGGCCGAGTCCAACCAAGGCTAACCCGTCGAGCGGAGGTCGTGGCGTTAGTCCAAAGGGTTCCATTAAGATGGACAGCGCCGCGGAGGAGCCGGCGGTGGAGGAGAACACCACGCCGGAGAGACGAGTGAGCAAACGAACCCCAAAACCCAAAAGGATTCATTCCTGCGACTACTGTGGACAGGAGTTCAGAGATAAGTCTCTGCTAGAGGTCCATGTGAAGAGAACCCACACCAAAGACACGCCATATATATGTGAGTATGAAGTGCTGTTTTAACCTATAAATCCTCACAAAAAATAAATAAACAGTGAAATACTTTGCACACATTTGACAATAAAATAATAAATCTCACTTTTCCAGTTGGACAGGCTGCATGTCTTCCCAAAATCCAGATTATACAGATTAGGGCCAAATATAACTGAAGGAGACACATTTATAGAGATATTGTCGAGAATTAAAAATGAAAGCTAAAACCATTGTCAGGCATTGTCGGCTCAACATTTTCTAATTTATTTAACATTTTGTTATTCTGTATTTCATTTATATTGAATAAAAGTGTGTTATTGGTACAACATTATCTGTTTGTGCCAGGCTAAGCATTTCTTGTTTGTTGTGGTTTTGGTTTATGACATTAATTATAATTATTTAATATTGCTATGCTTTCAAATGTAAATGGTTTTAGTGATATTTGCACTGGCTAAGAAGACGGGCCTTGTGTGCTTTTCTTACCCTGTAAAGTGAGTCTGTTCCATCCTGTTCCTCCCTCAGACAGTGAAACTGACGACAAGGAGGACATGGAGTCGGGCTCCGACATCTCTGTGGCGATGTCGCCCGCACCCGTGCCTGCAATCGCACCCGCTCCCGCCGCCACAGACAAGCGAGCACGCAGCCGCTTCCACCTGAAGTGTCCCAGCTGCGAGTTCCGTCTCAGCACTGCCGCCCTGCTGGAGAGCCACGTGCGTGACAAGCACCCCAGCCAGACCTGGTTCCACTGCAAGTTGTGCCGCTACCTGGCCGCCACTGAGGAGTGGATGCAGACACACCTGCTCTCCCCTGGGCACCTGCAGCGTCAGACCGGGGAGAAGCCCAGCGGACCCACCTGGTTCCAGGTCTTCGTGGAGAAGGTGAGCCGAGACCCAGCCGGGGGAACGACGACGGTGGTGGCCGAGGCGGGGGCAGGAGAGGCGGGGGAGGCCGGGGAGCTGGATAGAGATGGGGGTCCCCGTGTCATCTCCCAGGGGAACCGTGAGGCGGAGGAGGAGGTGGCGGCGGCCAGAGCGGAGCTGGCCGACGGGGAGTGGCTCGAGGACGGCCAGCCGCCCCGGAAGCGGCGGGGCCGGCCCAGGCAGGGCGCCGGCGGCAGCACGACCTGCAGCCACTGCGGCCTGGTGGTCTCCAACGCCACCAACCTGACGGTGCACGTGCGGCGCAAACACAGCAAGGAGTACGGCTACAACTGCACCCTGTGCAGCTACAGCTGCGTCACCAAGGGCGACATGGACCGCCACTGCACCACCAAGAAGCACCTCCGCCGCGCAGCCGAGTCTGCCAGGACGAAGAAGAAGGAGAAGAAGAGGAAGAGGAAGAAGTTGTCCGACGGCGCCGACACAGGAGCCGAAGAAGAAGAAGAAGAAGCCCGACAAAGCAGCAGCAGCAGCAGCGCGGAGAGCGGCTCCCAGGACTCGGACCAGGAATTGGAGCCGGGATCCGCGGGGACCAGCGAAGACGCGCGGCCGGCGGGGCAGCGTCCGAGGCCGAGCAAGTACGACTCTGTGAATGCGTGCGACCACTGCGACTTCGTGGCGCACTCGCTGCCGTCGCTGCAGCTGCACGTCAAGCGGAGGCACACCCGGGACTTCGAGCTGGTGTGCCTGGCGTGCAGATACTACGCCGTGACCAGCCGCGAGATGTCCCGCCACGCCGCCACCGACAAGCACAGGCAGAAGAGCCGGGTCTACTTGGGCAGGAATCCCACAATCTCCGTGGCAGCCTGCGCCGACGCGGCCCCGGAAGACATCCCTGAGGACATCCCTGGCGACATCCCTGAGGACATCTCCGTCGGAGGACGGAGCCCCGGCATGGACGAAGCGGAGCCAGTCGCTGAGCAGAGTGATGTCGACGTCGACGTCGTCGTCGACGTCCCCGTGGAAGATGCTGCAGCGTCCGTTACTGTGGAAACTGTTGATGCAGAGGCCAGGCAGGATGCGGCTACAATCGTTGCCTCCGACGGCGACGGCGACACGCAACAGCTTGGCGGCCGGTCGAGTGCGACCCCCGACCTCGTCCCCGACCTGGTCCCGGACCTCAACCCCGACCTGACTGCCGTCCCCCGGCAGACCGCTGAGGACGCCGTGCCCAAAGCAGATCAGTCTCCGGAGCACCCGGGAAACCCGGAAGAGAAAGCCGATTCCGCCACCAGCTCGGACGAGGGCGTGGGGACGGAGTCCTCCAGGATGTCCAAGGGTGTCCTGTTTGACGCCTGCATCGTACCCATGAGGCGGCTGGCGGAGAACAAGCTGCAGGACCCTGGCGACCACCCGGTCGGGAAGGCGGTTGGCGGCAGTGGTGGTCATGGCATCGGCGGCCGTGCGACCGGAGGCGCCTCCTCCAGGCCCCTGCCCAACCCCTTCGTCAAGATGATCCGCCACAAGGCGGGGCAGGGCAGGCACGAGGCGGCCCGTGGCGGTCGCGGCCACGCCCGCATCCGCTGCGACGACTGCGGCTTCATGGCGGACGGCGCCAGCGGCCTGAACGTCCACATCGCCATGAAGCACCCATCCAAGGAGAAGCACTTCCACTGCATGGTGTGCGGCAAGTCCTTCTACACGGAGAGCAACCTGCAGCAGCATCTGACCAGCGCTGCTCACCAGCGCAACCAACTGGACAGCGTGGAGGAGCTGCCCGAGGGCGGCGGCCCCAGCTTCAAGTGCGTCAAGTGCACGGAGCGCTTCGCCAACGAGCAGGAGCTCTTCTTCCACATCAAGCGCAAGCACGAGGAGCTGCTGCGCGAGGTCAACAAGTACGTGCTGGAGGACACGGAGCAGATCAACCGCGAGCGCCAGGAGAACCAGGGCAGCGTGTGCAAGCACTGCGGCAAGGTGTGCAAGAGCAGCAACTCCATGGCCTTCCTCGCGCACGTGCGCACGCACACCGGTATGAGTTCCTTTATTTGTCTGTCTGTCTGTCTGTCTGTCTGTCACCCTTTCTTTCTTTCTTTCTTGTACTCCTTCACTCACATCTGCGTTGAGGAAGAAACAGGCCTCTCTGTGCGGTTGTTCTGCCACAGGGCCTAACTGTGTGGGCTCATCCCACTCCATGACAGCACAACCGATACTGCTTAGCAGTCTGCTATCTAGTCCGGCCAGGTTAACAGCACCTTCAGCATAGGCTGAAGGTAAAGACTGATTGAGCTGCAAACGAGCACCAGGGATGCTAATGGACCTCCGGTAGGGATTCCCAGAGCACAGTCTGGTCAGAGACACGCACGGCTCATAATTGATGTGTCCATTACCAAGACTCAGTTGTAATTATAGTCAATAAGTCTCTGTAAATGTGTTAAAGCTAAGGCTTAAAAGCATTGGAGGTCCAGGCAGGGGTGGGCTAATAATTTAAAATAATCAATGCGGACATATTCAAAGCCCTTAATTTCCCTAGTGTCTGGACGTCCATGCTCTGTACGTGCATAGGTGCGTGTGTGCGTGTGTGGGCTCTTTGTATGTGTAATGATCCCACGTATGTGTCAGCCTTCATGGCTAGTTGATCACCCTCAATCCATTAAGATGTATCTGGTCATTCCTAATGCAGAGCGGCTAGTGAGGTCTGTCGCTGAGAATCATCCGGCAGGCTACGGAACGGAGGCCGCTCCATTACTCTCCCCTGACCGTGTGTATTAATTGCTTTTAAAATCAACTTAATGCAGAAGCGAAATGTGAGGGCACCATCAATAAATGCCCTTCTCTACTTCCTGTGGCCCGTCCCCCTTTCAGCCCAAACTTTAATGGGACTTTAATTGAAGTCTGTGTGTGTGTGTGTGTGTGTGTGTGTGTGTGTGTGGAAGGCCTTCCTAATTGCGGGCGAGCTGGAAATGGAACATCAGATAGGCTGCAGTGGTTTGTTCAGGAACACCAACGTTACATCAGCAGGACACGCCTCAGCTATACTGTACATGTGTCCTCTCTAAAATGCTGCTGTTTCATTAAAAATGTGTGTTACGTGATACGTCGATACATACTTCCCCCTCTAATAAATTGGACACATTATGAGGATGGTCTCAAAATGTAGTGTGTTTTCTGACCACTAGGGGTCAGTGATTGTGGCGTGATTGCATGAGTGATGCAGGAAGTATATACGTATGTAGGTAAACATTTTGTAAAACAGAAAGTTCTGATGTCTGAACAACAAGCCAAACATGGTACCAGGAAGTAAAGTTACTTCAAACATTAACCATTATGTCAGTTATGGAGCCTAGGAGGGGTTGAACAATCCTCAATACAAATAACAATCTAGATTAGAAATACATGAATTGTCTCCTTAACACTCTTTGACGTTGACAAGTTTGACATGTTTTTAGCCTAGCATGCTAACGTCCCTCTGCCGCAAACCATTTATTCACGGTTCACATTTCCCCCCGCCTTGAACAGGGCCAATATCACGTTATATACTGCACAGGGTAGTACTCTGTATGACCTCATACCTATCCATTCACTTTGAAGTAAAGGAAGATACGCCCTAACTATTTTAATAGGCCCGCATCTTTATGATTTATAATACTGGGACCTTAATTTCTCCTTAGTAACGACCATCCTGTATGCAGTCATACCACAACCTGGTGCCATTATTCCTGATTTCGAGCACGGGCGGCATGTTACTTAAGGAAATGAAAGCCGTGACACCGAGTCCTGCAAACAGATGGATTTAACACACCGTCAAGGACACACTCGAAGGTTTCCTCTCAATTATTCCTCGTTTTGTGGTGGTTTTCACGTGCAGTTATACATGCTGTTGTTTATGAGACTGCTTTCCATTTACGCAGCTCTTATTTACACAGAGCGCCCATTGCTTCTGATTCTGACAACATCTGCCAGTTATTATCATTGCTAAGTTCTCCCATTACCTTGAATAATTCAGCCGGCGTGTAGCTGTGTCGTTTGTTCCGGGCGTTTGTTTGCACGCTTGCTGTGCCGCGGTACTGCGGGGGTCTGCCACTTTCTGTCCAGACCCTTTTAATTAAGACCTACTTTTTATTCACCTGATTAATCAGAGAAATCAGAGAACGGCAGTGGGAGGCTGCACACAGATTTGTCAATTTGTCCCTTTAAGGGAAGCAGACACACAATAAGGGAGCCAGTGTAATCTGCATCGGGGAAGGTAAATTGGTCACTTTTTCACACCGGAGCGGTCTGTCTAACTGCTGCAGCGTGGTGTCGAGTAATGGGCACGTGTGCACGCTCACGTGCACGCCCAAAAGGTGACGTGCGTTTGTTGTGCTGACTGGATTGAGAAGAGACACTAGAAGAGGCCTTTACTCACACACACTGGCCTGGTGTGATAATGATGAGGCCTGTCCATGTGCCCAACTGCAGCAACAGCTGTGTGTGTGTGTGTGTGTGTGTGTGTGTGTGTGTGTGTGTGTACGTGTGTACGTGTGTGTGTGTGTGTGTGTGTGTGTGTGTTAGGCCCAGAAGTAAGTACAGCAGCTTTTTAGACACCATGGTTCAATTGTTAGAGGTTCTCCTGCTAGCCATATGTCATGTTGGTAGTGTTCGTGCCTTTTAATATCAACCATTTTAGGTTTAAAACCCATCACGGCGTATTGCCACAACATAATAAATACACCATTTATGAATTTAGTGTGCCGACGTTCTTATTTGCGGGATCTTACATTATTTAATTTAGCCTATTGTATTTTCTTGTAGGATTATAATTATTTAAGATACAGAGTTAAATCAGCATATTGTGTGGCACGTGCAAATCTAAAACACGATAAAACAGGATCCATATTACACATTTAGGTTAATGTGACGACTTTTCCTTGAATCACGCAAAATCGTAATTTGCAGTATAGGCTATTATAATACATTATAGTATCTAAGCAGATGACGCATTGTTTTAGTGTGGTTAATAATCAATTTAATCACTGCCTGTAAAATACCAGGTTATGAATCAACTGGATTCCCACAACATGCCACAGATATTTGTTCATTTAGATTGTGTTTCTCTTTTTCTTTTTCAGTTTTGCAGATGCCGGAGCCATGGCGACACTGTGATTACCCTCGCATGCATGCATAGATAGCCCAGAAAAAAAATCACGTTTTTTAATGTGTGTGTGTGTGTGTGTTATACACATATGTACTGTATGTATGTACGTATGTATGTATGTATGTATGTATGTATGTATGGGATATGTATTCCTCTTGTGTGTGTGTGTGTGTGTGTGTGTGTGTGTGTGTGTGTGTGAAGTTAAATAAAAAGGAGTATCAATTTATCTTATTATAATAAGTTTAATTTTTGAGGAGTCATATTTGATAGGTTAAAATGTATTTTGTTGAGGAATAAAATGTGGGGACGTGGAGGAGGTGTGTGTGTGTGTGTGTGGGGGGGTGATTATGGAATGTTATATTTTCTCTCATGTCAAAAGTGAAGCTGTTCGGGTTATAGTTCAATTTAATTATTTATTTATTTATTTATTTGAACGGCAGCAGCATGGAATGTATCAAAACTGAAAACAACATGTGAAAACTGTTCTCTCCAATAAAACAAATTTATCGCGTGTCCTTCTTGTTCACAATTATTGCATGATTGATTGATTGATTGATTGGTTGATTGATTGGTTGGTTGTACATTCGACGGAGGAAAACAAAACAAAAAAAAACCCTAGAATAATCAAAATCGTGAAGATCACCAAGCCTGCAGTCGGCCTGGAACCGGACTCTGTTTAGACCTCCCACCCACATAGGCGCTGGAGGGGCGGGCGGTCAAATAATACTAAAAGGTTTCTAGTATTACACTCCAAAGCAAATAAATAAAGTCCAATAAAGCGACACAAACAGCACGGGGTCTCGCGTTAAAACACCCTCCTGAACAACGGAATTCCTGTAATCCAGCTCGTGTCTCATTTCAAGTGCAACAAAGTGCAAAATGAAAACCAAAAAAAAATCTAATTAATAACCTTCAAATGTGGATAAATAACTCGGACAAGTCCACATTGAGCAAAACAACAACAACAACAACAACAACAATAATATAATATTTGATCATAATACCCTGTCTTATTTAAAAACAAACAAACGATAGATATGAGTATAATGCCCCCCGCCCCCCGGCTCTGCACGTCTCAGCCGAGATAAACGTCTTTGAGGGACACCTTTCCACACCTTTCCAAGCAAGAATGATTACTTTCCTATACTACGTCACACATCAAATTATAGCAAAAACCGAAGGGAAAAGCAGAGGCTCCAAGACGAGGCTGCAAACAAACAAACTAAAATAAACAAAACAATATACAAAAGCACCGACGGGGGCGGAGGGACACAATGGAGGGGGGGGGGGGCGCTACAGATGCGTCAATTTGGGCGCTTCCTGAATTCTTCCCTGAGAGTAGTGCGGCGTCAGGTCCGTGTACGTCGGGTTTTGGTCGCACGGGCCTTGCAGGTGGTGGGCGTGGCCGCCGCCGCCGTGCATCGTGATCGCGCCGTTGTAGTCAATGCCGGCGGGGGGCGCATGCGGCAGATGGGTCAAACCGAACACGGAGGCGCCGGAGCCGGGCACGGAGGAGTCCATGTACCCTCCGCCGCCGCCCACGTACACGGGGCTGCCCTGCGCGTGCCCGCCGTAGCCTCCGGGTGGGTGCACGTCGTACCCCGGCGTGGCCGAGTCCGCGCCCGGGTACCGTTTCTGCGGGGCGGGGCAGCCGTTACTACTGCCGTTGTTGTTGTTGTTGTTCAAGGCGGGCGGGTAGTACGCGTTCCCGTGCGACTTGCCGTAGGACGGCGGCGACTGTGGGTCGTACGGGACGCTGTTCACCAAGGAGTGCATAGAGCCGAGGTAGCCCCCGCCGCCGGCGGACGCCGCGCCCGAGGGGCTGCGCGGAGACTGTCCACCGGGAGAGGGCATCATGCCCGCGCCCTTCTGGTCCTTCTTGTACTTCATGCGGCGGTTCTGGAACCAGATCTTGATCTGCCGCTCGGTGAGGCTGAGCAGGTTCGCCATCTCCACCCGCCGCGGCCGGCACAGGTACCGGTTGAAGTGGAACTCCTTCTCCAGCTCCACCAGCTGCGCGCTCGTGTACGCCGTGCGCGCGCGTTTAGACGCAGCCGAGCAGCCCGGCGGACTCTTGTCGCCAGGGCAACTGTCCACTGTCAGGGGAGAGAGAGAGAGAGAGAGAGGGGGGGGGGGAGTGGGGTAGAGAGAGAGGGGGGGGAGAGAGAGAGAGAGAGAGAGAGAGAGAGAGGGAGAAGAAGAGATACTTTATCTTTTTTACTTTCTACTTTAACTTCATGATTGATATTTAGTTAAGGGGCGGGTTTAAGAGATAAATATTCCCAGCTTGACTATTCAAATAAAGGCTTTCTCATGTATTCTGAGTGCTCCTCGAGATGTTGATGAATATTATATACATATCCCCCCAGCGCTTAGCCTAGGAGGGCGACGTGAGACAATTAATCGATGCACGGTGGACGCGCTTGTGTGTGTGTGTGTGTGTGTGTGGCGAGGAACACACGGGACATTACAGTACCGTGCACAGTAACGGACACTTAGTGTAGTTCACCTCTGAATTGCAAATAGCCGTATATGAGCCTCGTCACTGCCCGTAGTCACGCGAGAACAGGGTGCAAATACAAACAAGAGGTATAAATAGGCTAGCCGCTAGCCTGTAGCTGGTAACCATGGCGCCCGGGTTGTCCTGCTGTCCGGCTCGTCCGGTTCCGAACACGCTGTGACGTCACGCAACGTAGGCTACAGCCACCAGGGACGAGCTTGCTTCGTGACGAAAAGCAAAACGCCTGACATGGGAACTCTAACAAAGGGGGGGGGGGGTTAACTGGTCGTTAACGGCCAGTTAATAAAGACGAGTGACACGCTGATAGCCCTTATAGGCTGACGGGAGCGCGGAACAGAGCCTGAGCGAATGCGCAAATGTGGGAGAAACAGCCTATCTTAACCCCGTGTGCGCCTGCTACAGTAAGATATTAGTTTAATAAGGAGGAGTTTAATAAATAGGCTATAGACTACCGTTCACCGAAGGAAGCCTAAAGCCTAAACCATCAGTTTGGGGGGAGGGCTTACTGTGCACGCATCTATAGCTATGGTAGGCCTATCATTAAACGCCGCGTCAAGGACGATATAAGGCAGGAGAAAGTTACAATCTCTGAACTTTAGCCTGGTTCTTTTGTAAACACACGTAATGAAAACAAGACACAAAGTGAAACAAGTGTTTTGCCCTGCGTGTGTTTGTTGTCTTTTGGAACAGCGTGTGTGATCTGCGGCGGTGATGCGGGCTTACAGTAGGGGCAACGGCAGGGCAGCCGCTGGAAGGACACGCCCCCAGGACAGAACGCATTCACCTCACTAGCGGGGTATATTGGCCTATTCATGTAAGAGGGGACGATATTAGTCAAAGTGACACGTTTTCATACTTGTATTGATTTGTGGTAGTAGATGCCATCGTGTGTGTGTGTGTGTGTGTGTGTGTGTGTGTGTGTGTGTGAGTGAGTGAGTGAGCGCGCGCCTGCGCATGCGCGCCTCTTGTCCAGGCCCAGCAGTACCTGAGCTTGAGCTGCTGGCGGGCTTCTTGGTGGCTTGGCGCGACTCCTTCATCCAGGGGAAGATCTGTTTAGTGCGCGCCCCCGTCGGGGACCCGCTTTTGGCGCGCGGCTGGTTGCTGGACCCATCCCCCGGGTTTGGCGCGACGCCGTCGTCGGGTGAATGCGGGGGTGGGGGCGCGCCCGACACTGGCACCTGCGGTTGATTGCTCTCAGGATGGGCGGTGGAGCGCGCCGCCTGAGCGGCCGCGGTCCTATCGCAGGCCTCCGCCAGCGCTCCCAACTCGCCCGGCTTGTGCAGCGCCACGGAGCCGGCGGGAGGCTGCAGGGAGCAGGCGGGTCGATGGTACTCGGTTTCCACATGAGCGGCCTGGGGATATTGGACCTGATTGGCATCATAGCCGAAGCCATTTGCGCTCTGATACGGGTAGCCAGTGTAAATTGCAGAGCTGTCGTAGTAGGTTGCCTTTTGCATCTCGCCGTTTCCCAATATTTATTTCACAAACTGACAGGGTCTTGACACCCGTGTAGAATAACATTGGCACCCCGTGGTCACGTGACGCCTCTCCGCCAATGGCCTCCTCGGGTGAACCTAGGGTTACAAGAAGCGGCGTGAGCAGAAGAAATGGTGGCGATCCATCTTACTTGTGAATGCGGCCTGACACTGTAGACTATGGAGTCAAGATAAGGCCAGTGTTGCTGGACTATTACCGTCTACCTTATGGCTCTCACACGGCGCGCACACCGAGATATAGTACCATCTGCAAAACAAGCGTTCCAGACGACTACAGCGAATAAACACAATCTTTAGCATTTCAATAAAACGGAATACACGTGGAACCATTTATTTAAATGTAACCTTTAGCCCAATGCATAAGGGCCAAATAATGAAATCACAGGCTATAACGCATTGTGGGTTTTATTAATAACATAGCCAACACAATGACAAGCCAATATGTAGTATCTCACCGAGAGCCGTTTACTGTGACCTTTAAATTAAACACTGGCTACGACGCGCGGGTGCTGTGTAATGACGTGCGCTGAAACATAATCAAGGCTGTTTAAAAGTCACCATGCGGTGTCAAGGTTTCACAAGGGGTTATTATTAGGCTACCATAGTTCCTAAAGATTATTACAATTCTGGAGTGGAGAACGCTTTGTGTTGGCAACTCGCAATTCGTGTGCACATATAGCTATGCTACTTAAGAATATGTCAATATGCCTCTCTGTCCTATGTCAATATTGGGAGTAACCTTTTGTTGACTTGCACTCATAATGTTCAATTAGTTCGGCATACAGGCATTTACAATGTTGACATTCCCGAGAAATACGATCTTGAAACATTTCTGAAATTATATTCTGAATATATTATGGCTACCCAACACATTTAAATATTGATTCACCATATTATTCGCTAAAATATATCTAAATATTCAGAATTTAGCCTAGTGCGTGCGCATCTGCAACTAACATGCTGGCCAGAGAAATGATCTACTGTGGGGACAGCTGTTTATACGTTACACCTGCCCTAACACAAACAACAGACACATTCTCCCCTCATTTCTGTTGATCTGAGATAGGCCCTCTAGGAAGGCCAAAACGAACACCGCACGCGAGCGTCCCATGGCGAGCTTTTATTCCATTTTATAAGGCTGGTAACGACTACCCGTTTGATGATCTGATCTGTGCGAGGCCTGTAGCCATGGTCCGAGTGGTACCAAGCTCGGTAAAGCATGTATAACTGGACAGAAAGCTATATATTGCATAGTATAGGTAACCATGGAGACCATACCGAATAGTGTCTGTAGAACTACAGCATTATGAGCAAATCTGTATACAGGTGTTTTCTTAAACAAAGCATTGAGAACAGGACTGTTACAATAGGCTTCTAACAAGAAGTGTAATATGACTGGAATAAGCGACAATAAACAATATAAGAATACAAACTAATTATTATAACAAAAATATGAATAATTGGAAAACTACTACTACTACTACTATAATATACTTATAATAATAATAATAATTATTATAATAATTATAATATATAATAATAATAATAATAATAATAATAATAATAATAATAATAATAATAATAATTAATGACAATAATAATATTATTATTAATAATAATAATAATAATAATAATAATAATAATAATAATAAAACACACTGGTCGATTTGAAAGTACAGAAAGTATTTTCTAAAAGCCATTAATAGAATTTTTTTATCCTACAGACCTACTGCCTGTTATTAATGATGCCTGTTATTAATAGAAGCATATAGGACTACATTACATTTTTTATTTAACTTAATTTTCATTTAAATACCTAATTGTGTAGGCTATTGAAATCAAGGCTTCAACGACAAAATGCAGACGTTTAAAATGAATTATTAAATTACGCATTAAAGAATAGTCTACATTTAGCCTACTCCAACAACACTATATAACAGATTATATAACAGAAAATAGCAGGCGTAATATATAACAGAAACGGAAAATAGTAGGCGTAAACAATTGAAATACAATCTAAAACAGTGAATACTAAAATGTATCCATATCTGCACTGTGTAAATCTGCAAAAAAATTATTCCACGTCTGCCCTCTCGACTGTCTCCATGTCTAATAAGATCTGGAGGAACCATCAGCACGGTTTTCTGGCGTTTTCCCGTAGAAATTAAACGTTGTGGGACAATCATCAGAGCCGTTGTGAGCCCTGCGTTAGCTTCGCTGCGACAGTGTGGAGGCATGGGCTGAGAGTGAACTCTTCCTGAACCTCGCTGAGAGTCATTCGGTAATAAATCACCGCACGACACACAAACTCAGCCATTTACAACCAAGCAGCCTATTTCTGGCCCGCTTACCTGCCCCTCTCACGACGAATACAAAGCACTGCGCGACGTCTTCTCATTCAGCGGAGAAAATCGATCAAAGCGGTATTCCAAGAAAAGTTGTGCAGAAACATCTACCGTCTCCGCGAGGACGCAGATAGCCGCTTGGCTCGGCGTGCACCGCACGCCAAATCCTCCGTGTCTTTTCCACCCGTTTTCTCCTGGCTCCCAGCTCGACGTAGACGGGACAACCTGGAGATTACCGAAGTAGCAGGCGAGCCGTCAGGTTACCGAGATAAGCACTATCTGCCCTCGCGATTGAACTTATCACATGCTCGAGCAATGACCAGGCTTCAGACCAATATTAGAGGAGCGGGCTGTGATGGACTGTGTTCTGCACACACTAACACACGCGCACTCACGCGCGCACACACACATACACACACACACATACATACACGCACATACATACACGCACACAAACGAGTGAACTCCCCCGAACCAGCGCGTCACTATGGACAAGAAAAATTATGCAAATTAAGCAGCGGCTTGGAAAGCCAGTCCAGAACCCGCCTGCCCACCCCACCCCTATCGCCGCGCTTTGTGTGTGTAAGTGTGTGTGTGTGCGTGTGCGTGGAAATGGGTGGGGGGCGGTGGGGGATCTGCGAAAGCGGATAAATTCGTAACATCATGGACGCCCGTTACGATATATTAAAACATTTTGGTATTAGGACTATTTTTACGGTGGGCCCCTGCCTTTTTCATAGACGGCAGAATACAATGGGACGCTCGTATGAGCTACATTAACATCTCCAAGGCACATAAAGGCTTCTTCTGTCCGTGGCTTAATAATTAACCAAGTTTTTCTGCTAATGATACTCTATCGCTAGGAATCTCCTTTTCATTTGGACAGAACTGGACGCAGGCGGTGCTTATAGATATATTTTAAATTATATATAGAAGGGAAAACTAAACAACCCGCAAGCGTTACTATCTCGTATACACACACGCGGATCAAAGTAGAGTAGGGCTCGAGGTAGAACAAAGGAGAAGGCCCTGGGAAGTTTACGCGAACATAAGATGAGGTAAGAAGGGAATGCAGCAGGGAATCCTGCCGCATGTTAATGCCGTCTCGGCTCACACGGCAGAAAAACAAGATTTATGTGCCTTCACCTCTCCGGGCGTAAACACGTCCAGAGGGTTGTTGCGTGCCTCGTTTGAGGGACGGGAGACGAGACATCACGACACAATTAAAACGGTAGCCTACTCACCACCGGCGTGGGAGGGCGAGAGGGGCGAAAAATTCACACGTGAGGTTTTTTATTCATTTTATTTTTTAGCTAACGTGGCCTTTCCTTTCTTGGCGAGAAACGGAGACGTTGTATAATTATTTACTTCTTTGTTTTCCACTGAAATGCTGATTCGCGCTTCTCTTTGGTTTGACCGCAGGGCTGGGGGTTAAAAGGCAGTGTGTTGGTGGTTGCAGCTCCGTGCGTAATAAAGGCGAAAATAAGGCCTTAATATGTAAGATAACTAAGAGGGAAATCGGATAAAATTATAAAGGCAGAAGTTAATAAGTGCCGCGTGCGCCAGGCAGATGGGTTTCAGAGTAAGTGCTTATTGAAAGGCAGGAGGCATCGCTCCAAGAGCCGCGATCACCTTTCTCACATTTATAATGACAAATTACACGACACAGACAAGTGGAAGACGAAGATCTGCTCACATCGCCGCTGCCGCGCTGGGCCCAGGCGGTATAGCGCCTGGGCGGGCGTGCGTCGCACTTATTAGAAATTGAATTAGGATACAACCATCACGCTTTCATAAGTCAAATCAATAAACAAAATATGGACTCACCGAAAGTGGGACAGGGTCTCTGCAGTAACGGGCCAGCGCCGAGATCTACTTGGCGGGAATCCTGCAAGGAAGAATCGCAGATAATTAAGAGTCGTTACCTTCTCATTTAACCTTATTGAAGTATTAATATGTAAAAGTGTATATAGACACACACACACACGCACACACACGCACACACACATGCACACTCATTTGCTACAATATTTAAAGCTACTAGCCTAATAACGCATGGTAAACAAACATTGTGCGGTTGACAAATCTGCAGACTAAACAAAATATAAATTGTTCTGCAAATAGCTTGAAACATATTATTATTATTATTATTATTATTATTAATAATAATAATAATAATAATAATAATAATAATAATAATAATAATTGACAATTACATAAATATGTTGCACCATAATTAGGTAAAAAATAAAATACAATAAGCCAGTACATTTAGTACATTTATATTTCGAGAAAACAACTATTACATGAAATTTTGGATAACATAAAATAAAACAGAAATATGTAGCATTTATTTCGATAGTGTCTGCAGCTGTTCAGGTCCAAGAACATATAACAAACTGCAGGTTAAAATAATGTTCAAATTGCTCTCCATTTTGTTAGAACTTGTGTATAATAAAATAACACGAGGTGGAATAGTGATTGTTTGTGCTTCTGCTGCGGGACTCTGTTTTTTGGAAACGGATCGAATAGTCATTAGCTCTTGCGCGGCGGCTTCCCCAAGTCCCCGTGCCCATAAATCACACGCGAACGCAGTGACCTCGGCCGCGGCCGCGCGGGCCCGATGGTTCTCCGTCTTCCATTATATGCTCGTTTCCCTCATGGTACTCCACTTGATTTATCATACACTCACAAGAAGCCACAAACTGACGCGTTTTACCGGACAGAATTACACCGGGCAGGTTTGGGTTACAGGAGATCCAAACGGACGCGTTTATTTACTAAGCGTTACATATAGATTGACTCGTGGTTTTGTTATATAAGCTGGTGGGAAGAGATAAAAACGTTTATAAATCATTGTCTTGTAATTTGAAAATGGTTATTTATGATTTGTTGATAATGTGTAGCCTATAGGCTATTTGAAAAAAGTAGGCTAATTCCACACACACACACACACACACACACACACACACACACACACACACAGACATATGTACACACATACACACACGCAAATTACGACAGTTACATTTTAAAGGCAAGTGATTTATGATTTTTTTTTTACACAGTTTTATGTTGAGCTTTAAGAACGGTGTTACTATAGCAAGCCCGCGGTATCTCGAGATGAGTGAATACTGACAACATCCAACACTTATGTACTTGTTCCCAGCCCCTGCGAGGTCTGCAGTCTGCTCTGACCTCCGCCTCACTGGGCCATAACTCACGACAGTTATGAACAATAAGCGGAAATACCTCAAAATAAAATCCATCCTCCCAAAGCACGAGCTCTCTCCGCGTGGAAAAACATATCCGTTCGTGACAGGCAGCAGAATAGCGTCCACAAACAACGCGGCCCGCTCGCTCGCCCCGCTCAAGTCGGCTATTCTCCGCGTTTCGTATTCCGCCTCCGATAACGTTAAATAACGCCAGTAACAGAGCCAGAGTTGCCGGAGCTATAGCTTGCCGCTGATAATCTGCATCATATGGCCACTCCGGCTCCCGTTCCCCGTCCTGCCATAACCCGGCAGGCTGTATTATGCGCCCTGCTCACGTGATGCAACGTCAACTTAAATCCCTTTTATTTGAGCCCGTGAATCATTAATGGAGCAGCCGTTGCCCCCGCGTACACCCGCATCGGCGTGGATGAAAGCAGGAAGGAGTTTTAACCCGCATGTTTCTGGCAGAGGAATAAAGACTGCCCTGCCCGCTTCCAAAGTGACTTTTATTTGTTGGCTGTTAGCTGCTGCTACTGGGTGTGTTGTGCTAACAACAATGGCACTTACAGATATGTTTTACGCGGTAATTCCCATTGAGTAAGAGGAAAACCCGCTTCTCTTTAGAAACGGTGTAATGATCGGTGACGAGACAATATTATTGATATAGACTGTACATGCGTTGTGCTACTGGACTCCGCATCGCCCCTAGTGTTCTACAGGCTACAACACACCCAAAACCGAGACATGACTCGGGTTCCCTCGTCACCATGCCTGCCTCGCTAGCAGGCAAAATGGCGATCAAAGCTCGCCAAGTAATAACCTGTCCCATCCCCGGGAAAGGTGTGCGTCCTAGCGGCGGCGGCAAGTAAGTGCGTGTCAGTCGGCAGCATTCCAAACAGGAGACAGCCAGAGTGTGGGTCACCGACCCCGCTGTTCAGAACACGAACACCCCCCCCCCCACACCCCGCACTACCTGCATGCCCGCGCATTTCCTATAGTGATGTTAATATATTTTGGCGCAAAGGCAGAATTGTGCTTCCATTAAAGCGCACGCTGTAGCTGATTTGGTTTGACAGTATTATTATTATTATATTATTAGCGGTGTTTTACTGTATACGATATGCCTACACTATATATAAATTTACTTTTTTGTTTTCAATGCAATACTTTTGTATTCCTAAAACTGTCTAATTCCTGGTTAAATCGCTCGGGACTTGATAATATTCACCATTACCAACAATAAACATTTGAATCTATTACATTACATTTTTCTAACCCCGAGGTTTAGCTGTGCGGTCAGGGTCTCGTTCTGCTCCTCGACCTGCCCGGGTTCTGACCTAACCTCAGTGGCCGAGGTCCTCTCTAGACGAGGCACCTCTGGTGCTTTGGTTTCTGTCAAAATGGAGTCGCGGGCGTGGAAATGCCAGCCGTGACTATTAATCACCCGGTGCGGACGTGACGGGCCACCCAACTCTCGCGCCAGCCTTTGTCTTCAAACTCGAGCGGCAAAACTTGGAGAGTGGGCTTCATTAAATCGCCTCTCGGGACGCCTCTAACCTTCAGCACGGGACAGCTCCGATTTGAACACTGACTTTTACGCACGGTTTGGTGTGGTTAATGAATGTGATATTTTCGACATGAATGCGGTTTGTGTGTCACGATGTCTTATGCTGCATCCTCGTTGATGTGTTTGATTTGGTTCCCTCCTTTTCTGTATAGCTCTCCAACACTGACCGGGCGGGCAAGTGTGTACCTACACGTCTTGGCGTCTAGCGAAGACACCGCTGGAAGATAGAAAGCAGAGCAACACTCCCACGCCGCCTTTACATCGCACACTGAGCTGCCGTGACCCGGGCACAGTGTGAACTTATTCTGGGTTCAATAACAAACACAAGATGTGACCCCCAGGCGGCGGGGAAATAGTTTCGTAGCACTTTCCCCCTCTACACACCAAATGTTGCTATTTGTAGACGAATAGAAATTGATCAACGAGTATTATTTAAGCGATGGCTTACTTTATGGAAGCCTTCTGCACACACTTGAACTGACACCGAAGAGGAATTAGAGGTCACCGTTGAGTGTTTGGACGCCGGCCAGGGGAACGCGGCCAGATATCTCCCCAGAATGTTGACATGTGGAGCTCTTACTTCCAGAGCCGGGTGGAGATAACAGTTCTTCAGGCTCCGTGCAGGACAACATCAAGGGTGAAGACTCCGTCAACGCCTTGTAGAAGAAGCCGAAACCGCTGGCGCCTACAACCTCCTGAACGTTTAGCAATGGCGGTTGTAACAGAGCCTGTTGTCATAAAGCACTGAAGTCTGCATGTAGTTCTCCTGATTTTAACTTAAATGTTTGTTGTTGTAAATAATTCTAAATGTTTACTTGTATGTAAAGTAGGTTTTTAGCAATTCCTTTTTCCATTTTGCGAAATATAGTCTAATCCGCAATGACTAAAAGGCTAGCTCATACATAGGCCTAAACGTTATTTTACGGTAAACTGTTCTTTAAAATATAAACGATATATGGCCTTTGAGTAATTCATTTTTTCCAGCCTTATGAAATGAATAAATGGAAACATTAACATTGTTAATAATAAATATAACCAGATAACTTAATTCTAAATAAGGTTTATTGTCTGTTTACCTGTCAGCAGCAAAACTATGTTTGCATATATGATGCTATATGAACTATATATTTTTTGCCATCTTGCCCTAAAGACAAGATATGTCTATAACCTACTATTTCTTTTTAGAATTTGTCTATTATACATTTCTCAAATAAAATAAAATAAAAAAACAACCTATTAAAAATCTTATAAGGAAAAATCTATTTAAAAAATGTGTTTATCAAAATTACTGTAGCTGTATAAAACCATACACGTTAAAATATGACATATTATAAATCCAGCATTATTCCAAATATTTTGCTTTTGTTGTTTTGTAACAACTGCGACAACTCTAACTCATTTGCGATGTAAAGGAGAGCGTTTAAAGATCATAGACCTTGCGACCCATGTGCATATAAGCATTGTAAAATATATCTCTGTCTTTAAGTACACTATTTGTCATCTAAAAAAAAACTAGTTATATTTCACACTATCCTGCAATTTTTTCCAAAACGTCAATTTAAAGAATGTCAATACTGTAACTATGCATCTAACTTCAAAATAAGCTCTGTGTGAATATGTAACGATGTAAACATGTATCACACTATTGTTGACCTCATCATTTGCGTATAGGCCTATGTGTTTACAGAATCCCAATACTTAGTGAGAAAGAGACCAGTACGTTTCTTTTACATATGCTACTATTCCTATATTGTAAGATATCTTTCCAATAAAGCAAAACAGACAAAACTCTACTCACAATAAGTAATGACCCAGGGCTTGCACCTGCAGGAACTCACCGACACGAAAGTCCTTTGTGTAAAAGAGCAGTAGCAGCTCACCCTCCAGAGAATCACTTCAAATGAAAATAGGACAAGATTTTCATGCCTATTTCTGACCCGGGGGCATTCATTATTAAACATGTCACGTGGAAGGGGGAAATTAAAGTTTCAGCACATCGGGAAGTGACCTCTGTTCGCTTTTTAAATGAGTTGAAATATGTAACCTAACTTGTCTAATCTAACGTCGAGAGGCTGCATAGCAGTTATGCCACTCAGGCCAAGAAGGGCCATCTTTATTAATATATCTGTACAACTTCCATGGGAGAGTGTCAACGCCTGCTCGTGAAGCCTTTGTGCCTATAGAGAAAGCACATTTACTGAGCTTCAATAGGCAAAAGTAAATATGTAGGCTATTGACAGTGACATTCCAAATTCTATATTGTGCACATTAACTGGTTTAGACTCCACCAAACGGTTCTTAGTTGCATCTGCCGGCCTGTGTCATACTCTTGCGAGACTCTTTTGTTCACCAGTGATTCGTTTCGTTTTGTATAGGACATGAATAAAATTATTGTAAACAATCAGAATTGTTTATTTACTAAAAAATAACTTTATTTGTTTCTGGGTTGTGTGGTTGAGAGGCGCGGGAGTAAGGCGGTCAATCACTCCCGGGATAAGCGCATAACACGTTATAGTGCGTGCATGTCTGTGGCACAAGTAGATATTTCTGCAAAATAAGTTGGTCAGAATATATGGCGCGTATTCGCAGCTATGCACACGTTTTCATCGCATTGTCTTTGGGTAAACAGAGAATGAGCAGTCCGAGGTGCAGCGCTGATGTATGGTCTGCAACGTTGTGCGTGTCAGAAGGTCAGGGGTCGCGTGCAGTGCCCCGAGCTTGTGATTGGATGGAACCGCGCTCGTCCCCTAGTTGACCCTATTGTTTGCCCATAGCACTGCCAGCAGGTATAGCAGTGACCGACAGGCGCGGGCACGACGATGCCCGTGCGCGGTTCTGGCCATAACTGCCAGTAATAACACTTCGCTTTTTGGGGTTTTGGTGCCAGTTGCTATGCCTGTATATCACAGATACAATCAGGTGATTGGCCAAAGGAGGAGTACATACATTGTGTCTGACCCTGGGATTGAAGTTAAATCTTATTTACAAAACACTAAAATTAATTAATATACGCTACTGATGGTTGGTTTCGTTGTTATATACAATTACCTTTATATTGCGCGCGCACACTTTACCATTATTAATAAGAACATGTCAGTGAAAGTGAGAATATGAATATGTGTAATACACACAAACACACACACACACACACGCACACCCACCCACACACACATACACACACATATATATATGCCTGTATATATATATATATTAGTTTATTACTCAAAGTTGACATTTGTCGAATTCGAAATACTGCGGGCCTGAAATGTTGTTGGAACCAATAAAGCCTATAGAGGAGCAAACAGAGCTCTCCGTTGCATCATTGACACCACCTCGACAACTACTTGTCATTAAATGTGGACATTAAATATAAAGTAACATGCATATAAGTGGTTATGGAATAAGGCGTTAATGCCTTATAAAGAATTAATTTCCAAGCGCAGTGAATTTTTCAAAAGTGACAGGTTATTAGGCCTTCATTCTACGCGCACGCCATTAGAAAAGTTTCACTAAACCACATAATGCAATATGTTACAATGCACATTTTTTATAGCCATCATACCATTAAGAAAATAATGACATATACTGTAGCTATACAGTGTACATAAACAAGCTACAACAAACCGCAATCTCAAATACAGGAATGGAATTATAGACCATATTAAAAATAGAAGTAGGTTGTTCGTTTTGTGCTTTACATAAATGGTCCAATATTAAACTAATAGTCATGTAAGTCAAGTACAGTAAATATTTATTTCACAAGAACCACTTTAGTCTATCCCACGTTACAACGTTCATTTTTAGACAACACGTACAAATATTCACAGTTTAAAACACAGCACAAAATGGGACACAACCACAAATAAAAACTATAAAGAGCACGAGACCAACATACAAAGATCTAGGTTACTTAAATCCTTTCTTTGATGCTTCGCTATGATCTGTCTTTGTACATTAGATGAGTAAGTCGCCCCGACTACATTCAACAGTAAAACCGATTCGCTTGCTGCTCTCTCTCTCTCTCACACACACACACACACACACACACACAAACGGTCACTCATGCGGACGCCCTATAAAACGTCTACCTGCTTTCTAACGGGCATCTAGAGAATCGCTAAATATCTTTCAAGTATATTAGAACCTTCCATGAGCAATAGAAACCACAGAGTACATATAGGCCTAGAAAAATGTTTCCAATTGCCTCTGAACACACGCAACTTTACTGTAACGTTACAAGTCCTACGTTTGAGCGTGCGCCATCCTTCTGTTGTAATAATAATAATAATAATCATGACGATAAACAAATACATATACACTTCAGTTGCCCATCTCGGCAATAAGAGGTGAATTTCAAGCTTATATGGAGGAGAAAGATGTCAAACGAAGAGCTGTGGCTGTCTCGTGAGGGCTCATAAGGACGCGTGAGGGTGGGTGGGTGGGTGGGTGGGATGTGAGCCGGGGCACGACAGACCCGGGGAGAGGCAATCTGGACCTTCGGTCCACATAATTCCACCGTCGTAACATTTGCCATATCTCAGTCTATGTAGAGG
>JAOEGT010000003.1:924843-940156 GCA_025447795.1 Speoplatyrhinus poulsoni
GGGGGTGGGGTGGGGGTATAGAGGTGAGACGAGCCTTGTGCACTATAGGCTGGCCGCGCACGGCGTGGTCACGAGCTGTTGGCCTGTCTTGATCTGCTGTTGCTGTGCCCCAGCGACCGGGCCGGAGGACGGGCCCGAGGAGCGGATCTTGGTGTTGGGCAGCTTGTGGTCCTTCTTCCACTTCATCCGGCGGTTCTGGAACCAGATCTTCACCTGCCGCTCGGACAGGCACATGGTGTGAGCGATCTCTACGCGCCTGCGCCGCGTCAGGTAGCGGTTGAAGTGGAACTCCTTCTCGAGCTCCAGAGCTTGCTGGCGGGTATACGCGGTGCGCGACCTCTTGGGAACCCCTCCGTTGTAGCTTGCGCTGACTATACAGAAAAGCAAGCAGGTGTTACAGGACGGGCACGGACATTCAACCCCCATAAGCCCCTCCGCGACCCTTCCCCTTGAACACACACTAAAAAGAAGCATGTAAACCAGACATATTCCTCCTCTGGGGTGGATTACTGTCGCAATATTTGTGCAATTTTCTATTCCTAGTTTCTGTCGCGTAACACGGGCATTAAATTAGCGGAGCTGCGTTTAAGCGCTCACATCCAGGGACATATCAAGCTAAGGAATGATTAACAAAACAGCGGGGTTGAATATCATGCTCTGGCTCGGATCCAGGCACGGAGGTAGTTGGGGTTTAAAAAGCAACAAAGGCGCATGGCCTCGACAGACGAACACAGGCAATAAAATTTACGAGGGTCCTTAATTACCGACCCCACCGCTCGACAGTCGTAAATTGCCGTTATAATGGGTTCCTACTGGTGCTGCAGAATGGCTTTACGTCTGCTCCGGTGCTTGTCTCTCAGTGGGTTTTACCATTTCACTGTAACGATAACTCACCGGTACTAACGTGGACCTTTTTCATCCAGGGATAGACCACCGGCTCCTTGCCCTTCGGCACGCCGGGGTACGCCTCGGCGGCGAGGCTGCAGTCTTTGCTGGCGTTCGCCCCCGCGCCGCTCTCCGGTACGGTGTTGAGGCGAGGCGCGTGTGGCGGCGGAACGGGCTGCGGTTGCGCGTGGTGACCGTCGCCGAAATCCTCCAGACCGTTGGCGGGAACATTGCCGTAATCGTAGCCCGGGTCCGTGTAGCTTGCCCTCGTATACGCTGCCTCGTCGTGGTGAGCAAAGCCCGTGTCTTTCGGCCGCTCGTAGTAATCACCGGGGGCAGGGATGTATCCGCTTTGTTGATACTCGTCGCAGGGGGGGAACGAAGGTTCGATATAGTTGGAGTTTATCAAGTAGGAACTCATGGTCATTAATTTGTGAAGTGCAACAATACTAATTTTTATCGCGCTGTCGTTTTTCTGATCCCCACAAAACCCTCCTACTCCCTGTCAAATGTACAAAGTTGCCTGGTCACGTGCGAGGAGCCACCAATCACCGTGTCTCCTGTGGGCATCATGTAAACAGGAACCAATGGAAGGCCTGGCATTGGCACAACGACGGCTGCCGGGGCGATCTTACGTTGATGTTTTCCTTATTAAATCAGAGTATATAAAGAAAATCCAATCAAGGAACTTGTTTACTGCACTGGCCAAACTTACGTGGGCCAAGCTTCTGCAGACGACATCCAAAACTCCCATAACTCCCCAGTAAAAATCAACCTCCGCTAAAGAGAGAGATAAGAAACTGCTATCAGTTTCGAGTCCTGCACATAAAACAAAGAATGCAAGCAAAAGAGCGTATATGAACATACCAATAATGTCTACTGTAAGTAAAAATGGATCCCACATACACACAAAAGCAGTTGAACGGGTCAGACGGATTATACGACACGTTCACGAAAGCTAATTGTCGCACATTACGCAGTGGTGATGCAGCAGACAAAGGGAGACAAGCAAGGTGATGCGCACTGTTTCAATATCACGGTTAGGATCCTCCGTGCAAGTTTGACCATTTAATTGTGTGCAACAATAAAGACATAGGCTAATTTACGTTCCGAATAATATATTCTGAAAAACAGCCTGGAAACTATTGGAGAAAACCTGACCAGTGACTTTGAATATCCTTGATATTTCAAGAATGTAAATCCGATGCATCTTTAAATCATTCAAACAAGTCTGCCAGTACCACTAACGCCATTGATTTAAGAGGGTACCGGGTCTTATTATTGTGGTCTTCGTTTCTTTCAATTGTCCTGTAAGCCTCAAGTGAAAACACCAACCAAGCTCATATTAAATGCATTTAAATTCATTCCATCAGCCAGTGCCGATTTAATTGTGAGCCACAGCGAGGTGAAATCACCACCAGCTCCCAACAGTGATGCATACACGCAGTTCATCACAACACCACGAGCAACTTGCAAATATCCACATCTGCTTAGATAAATTGTTTGTTTAAAGT
Organism: Speoplatyrhinus poulsoni; assembly: GCA_025447795.1. Taxonomy (NCBI): domain Eukaryota; kingdom Metazoa; phylum Chordata; class Actinopteri; order Percopsiformes; family Amblyopsidae; genus Speoplatyrhinus; species Speoplatyrhinus poulsoni. Next base: position 927,243 of record JAOEGT010000003.1, read on the forward strand.
GTTGCGCTGCCTTACTGTAAGAGGGTTAATGCCAAAATTAGCAATACAATTAGGCCTATTACTAATAATTACCAGAGGGCCATAAAGTAATTAATAACAACGCTAACATATCAACATCCTATAGGCTAATAATAAAAAACAGGCATAGGCTACATTATAGCCATGTTTATAAAATTAGCCTTTGACCGCCATTAAAATAACTAGGCCTGCTTAGTTTAACAATTACGCCGACGGCAGCCCTGTGACTTCTTATTACAGAAGTTCAGCTTTATAGGCTAAGCGTTAGAGAAAATCGTTAGTACATGAAACTTGAACGTTCTGACCGTACCACCAGCCACCCGAGCCGCCTCGCCGCATCCATCCCAGAACCGGGTCTGACTGCATCCAGGATCAGGCTGGCCCACAACTGCAGGTCTCCTCCAACAGACCCTGCAGAAGATGCACTTTCTAGGCGACAGCAACGCCGGCATCCGCGGGAAGGTGGGGGGCAGAAGAAGGAGGCCAAACTTCGGAAATATTGAAAGCGTTCTTTTCTCCCCTTTCTGCGCCCCATTGTAAGCGTTCCCCTAAACAGAGATAACTCCTGCTGACCCCGCAATGACACCGCTTCCATTTTGTTTCTGATTAATCTCGCCCACTGACAGTCTTTGTTAACAGCGAGGCGTGCCCTCCCGCGAGAGAGGCGACATTTTCATATCTGTTAGACGCGGTGACCTCGAGTTCACCCCGTATACTTGGACTTCAGGTTTGGAGGCTATAGCTAGAGCCCGACCGAGGGGAACGGGGAGAGATCATACCACGGGTCAGCACCTCGGGAAAGAAAAAGAAAAAAGGAGAGAAAAGTGTTTTTGTTGCAAAACCTCGGCAGCTCTGAGGGAAAAGCATCACACACGACAGTCATGTCAGTTTAACGTGCACGTTTCTAAATGTTGCAGAGTTCTGGGCATATATAGGCCTACACAGGCTCAGACTCGAATAATCCAACTATCGTTTAGATCATCTGATGGACGCGTGGAGGAATAAACAGGCGAATATCTCTTTCGTTTAACAACAAAAACAGGTTGCAGATTCATCCAACAGGACGCTGTCTCCACCTTAACCGTCAGAGGTGGACAGTTGCTGGAAGTATAGCTTTTCATACCTCACGTGTGCTTTACGACATGTATGCGAACTATAATCCTTACAGCCAAGGCCTCTTGAGAGACGATCTGTAACAATAATGTCCGCGGAAAGATTACTTCGCGCGCCATCCAAATGTACAGTGCTCTACCCATGTATTATGTATGAATATACATATAGGACCTGCATAAATATGGAGCCCGTATGTGCCAATTAACCGCTTGAAAGGTAAGACAATCTTGGGTGAATGAGGACTCGGTCGTTTCAAGTCTCTTACTTGTTGCTGTAGGCCGGTCCGTGAAAATGTAGCTAACCTGCATAAACGTCAAAAAGGGACCTAAACAGCTCTTGGCATTTTACAAAGACTATGCGTATTCCAAACGGGCCAATACGACACAAAATATGCCTATCTGTTGAATAATACTGGAAGCAGCACTATGTATTTAGTCTGGTGTTGAAAAGAGATTCAACGCCAGATTATTTAAATACAGAGTATAATTTTGAAATAATTGCAACTAAGTAAAAGCAACATATTCTATATCTGTCCCACACTGATTTCAAAAGAAATGTACTCTGTTCGAAACAATTATAGCCTTGTGCGATACTTTATTTCAGTGTGAACCGAGTTTAGATCCAACACACATTGTTTCTATTGAAATTATATATACTGTGAAGTGAGCCTTTATTTAGCCAATATTTATCACGCTGACAGCATATTGTAAATTCGGATTATGAGAAGAGCCGTGGTTTTGATATAATACAGCTGCTTAAAACATCTGCCCCTTGATGAAAGGACATAACACTTGAGCGGTAGGTTACATTTACATAGAAAAAAAAGAAAAACGTAAGGATTATGTTAAAAACGTAAAACGTGTTTCTCTGTATTCGTTTTAAATATTCCCTATATGCCTCGTTCAGATGTGTCACATTGCCACCAGTAACCCAAATGACGCGCATTCTCAGTGTTTCTATGGTGATATAAAACAAGGCTTGTCTGCTAAAATATCTCTCAGTTTACAAGTTTAATACCGAAACAAAAATCAAAACGTTTTAAACTTATTTTAAATATATATATTTAACGTTTGTGAGCTTCCTTTGCAATTAAGGAATGACACTTTAAACAATAGGCCTACTGTATACAGATTGCAGTATGCTTCTTCTTACAAAACAGCTTATGTTTGTTATATAAATATACAACCATATGGGGTTTCACAGCTGCTTTATTTCTAATATTTAAACCAAACGTGTACAAAATATTTAGGCCTTTACGATCTCCACCTCCTTATATGTAAGGTATCATTGTTCTTGAAGTAGCATCCTGCAGGATACCGAGACTCAGAATATGAAACAGAAGGATACAGGCCAGCTGTTTTTAATAAAGTATCATATACCAGTTGTGCATAATGCTGTATGTGTGGCGTACTAGCTTTAGTAATTGTAATACTTATTTTATACGTCATGTTCTGTAGTGCATATTATATGCACAATAATTGTTTGTGTGAAATGAGACAGAGGTCCCAAAATAACATTTGACCTACATTTTATGGCACGAAAATAAACTGTGAAAAATATTAAATGTCGTTCTGTATTTTATTTATTCCAATGTTGTATGTGTAACATGGTAAATGGGTTTATTCTTAATTCTAAATATATTATTAAAGTGGGTCAAATCCCTCCACGCCATCATATGAAGAAGAGCACATTTATCCTAGGCCTACAAACTGTAAAATTATATTATTTTTAACAAAACTAAAATTGCTGTATTGTTTGAAATGTTGCAGTTATGCAGTTTTACAATATCAATAAAGTAATTCGGTCTGAAGTATAATTTATATCACTCAAGATTAGCATATTTATGTAGGTCTAACAAATAAATTATACATTTTTGTTTCTTTGGATTGTCTTTATGCAAATTCATATTTTCCCCAGCAACGAAATACATATTTGCGTGTGTTTATAATGTAAGGATTGCTATTTAATAATCGTTTAATAAAAGTGTACTCTCAATTGAAGCAGAGTATTGTGTGGTTTTGTGTTCCTTATGAAAGACTTGGTGTGATTAGGGAGAGAGAGGTTAAATGCTTTTTAACGGATCAGGGCGAGGGGGTGGGGTATATCTATCTGGTGGGGGTGGGGGTATATCTATCTGGGGGAGGGGGGGGGGCAACTATTACCCCCGTGACCGGGTCGAAAGAATCAATCCTCGAAATGCAAATCTTGCCCTCATCCCCCAAACATATCAAATGCGATTTATTCAAAGGAAATTCACCAATCAACCGTCCTAATAAAACGCCAGCCACTCAATCTTTGGTCTGGGAGGGGTTTGGGTTGAGGAGGGGTCCCCTATACTGAGGGGTCATTCCGCATTTAGAGTTCACCTAGAGGACAACGTGCAACATGTGTAATTCAAAGCTATTCTGTCTTTTGTGTGCGGTGTCCAGCTCGCTATTATAAAGTTGGCATCGCTCGCCAACTGAACAGATGATGGCGACGTGTTCGCGACCTAAACTTTTCACCCCAATTTCTCCTCCCGTTCATCGCCACCTCGCTCGCCATCAGCGCGGAAATTAAGGAAGTGCTGACGCTGTTTGAAACAGGTTTAAACACATCGAATAGCTACTTTTAGTATATATGGACATACACACACACACACACACACACACACACACACTCAATCCGATATACAACTAATAATATTGACAAAGGCATATAGGCAAATTTACTAGCAGTATGTGGGCGTAATATACTTCATTATGTTTTTGTCAGCTAATAGCAATTCACACAAATATTATAATTAGGTTACATTAATTTCCAAATGGCGGTAGGCTATAGTCTTTAGGAAAAATCATAAGCCTTTTTAAAGTAAGGGCCTGATTATATGTGGGCCTAAAGCAAAAAACCTCACCAAAGGGCAAATAAATTTGTTGTTACACTAAGTCATAACCAAACATTTTAAGCAGGTCTTGATCGTGGTTCTACTGTCTTAATGTAGACTATTCCCATGTATGCGATGCATATATGTCATTTGGTCCTTTAACACTGCCATCACCAAATGTGTATTATTTCCTAAATATTACATTTAATTTCTTCGTGTGATATATGTATGTGTACATGTGCTCGTTTTATTTTCCAAAATACCTTGCAAATGTTAATGTTTAATGTAGTTTTTAATAAAAGTGGAGACACGCATAAAAAAAATCTATCGCATGATGCACAATGTCCACACGGTTTGGGAGTGTTAATTCCTTCACGCGACAATATGTTTATTAGCAGCACCATCATAAACCACTGGCATTTACCGTGCGCGCACACGCGCCTGTGCGTTATTCCTCCCACGTGACAGTGAACTTGGCCTAAAGCGAGCTCTGCTGGTGGGTCCGGGGGGATACACATCCATCTCCGTGACCTCCCGGTGAACTCCCCGGGAATGGCTTCTCGCTCCGCCAGCCTCGCGCAGCAGATGGGGCCCAGAGTATTAAAAAAAGTTTCTAAATCTATCTATCCACACCTGATGACTTTATCCTTGCTAATAGACACTATTGGCGTTTTCTTAGTTCTGTGCATCAAATCAAATATCATAATTATCATCATCATCATCATCTAAGACTAAATATGGAATTCGTTCATGTGACTAGTCAACAGCAGGAAAATCTGGGGTAATTAACAATTTGACTCGAATCAGGTCTTATCCAAATGCAAAGAACCAAACATCAGACCTGAAGTATACAGGGAATATCCATCTGGGGAGTTTAACCCAATAGTATTCCATATGTGGAATATTAAATTGCATCTCGATGGATGTCCTTTTAACTCCCTTTGGTCAACCGTTGCGATATTTTACAGTAACAGAGCGGGTAGAGTCGAGAAGTTCCAAGTTAACATTCAAAGTCAAAGCTTTAAAACAATTTCGTTTTTATAATCTACAATTGCGAGCCAAAACTGACATCTTAAACCGTGACAGGTTTTAACCAAAACTGTCTAAACATATTATTTAGGTGTATGTGGCCTACAATTTATAAATCTGCACAATTTAAGATTATTAATGAATATCAAGATGTTGGCCAAAATATTACAAGGTCGGGAAAGTATTTGCAACCAGACAAAGCAACGTCCTTTCTACTTCACGTCTTTATAAGAGCGGCTGGCAGACCATCTGATCAGTGAACACACTTTCAGACCGCATGTGACCACTTGCGTGCGTGGGACGAACCTTGCTTGTCCGTTTCGTCCACTTTGAAAAAGGTCAACTGAACGTTTCATCCCCAAAACGACAAATGCAGTGAGTTAATACAAAATTATTTTATTTTTCTCCGCTGCTTTTGTAGTTTCGGCAGATAATCGCACAGCAGCAAACAACTTCCTGGAAACGTTTTCCTCAGAATCACACCACACAAGCACCTCAGGCTGCTTGTCAGCCTGGAGGATTTCTGTGTTACGCACAGAAAGACAGACACACACACACACACACAATCCTTTATCTCGCACATGCAGCGCAACACACCCCTGTCAGAGACGGACGGGCCTGCTAAACATCCAGCACAATAGAAGAAGCAGAGCGCACACTATGATAGGTTTGCGGGGGCGGATTTGGACGCAGATAATTACCCAACATGTAAAAACGGATTAGGAGTTGCACCACAGATGGAGAGCAAAACAAGTTACAGGGGGAAGTAAGCAATTAGCGGTCCGTGATCCGGACCCAACCCCAGCGAAACATCTGCCAAAGCCAGGATCTGCGGCAGCGCCAAGCCCAAATTAGCCTAATGAACTTATGTGGAGGGACACAACCGCAGAAGAGTACAGTCATATCGCTGTTGTAGAGCAGGGGTGCGCTATATGCGGCCAAAGACTCTTACCTCCAGCCGCGCTGGTCCTCCTCTCGGGCGTCCCGTCCATGTCCTGAAGCTCCAAGAAGAGGCAAGCGCTGTAACGGTCAAGCAACACTTAGTGGCTACGAAGGGAAAAGTCCGACCAAGCCCTGCGTCAGTCTGATTATACGATATGTGCAATATACTGTCAACTCCCCAAAACCATAAAACTTACTTTAATGACCACCACGTGACCGTTTATGGCCAGCGAGCCTATCTGGCCGCGCGCCGGGTGAGCTTTACGATGTAATTCATAGACAAATCCCCCATTCATTCAGCACCAAAATGTCACACAGCCAGAACCGGCCTAATAATAAAGTTTACAGATAAGAAAGTGGAGCATATTCTCCGTGAATAGCCCGCGAGGTCGTGTAGGGTGAAGGTACGCCCGCAGGAGCCATATACTGGACCCATAGTAAATAGTACTTTATACCTTATAATAAATACGTTATGTCTCAGGTGAAGTCAAGGTGAGTAAAACACTATTTATCACAATGGTACCTGTTGAATTTGAGGCCTAATATAAAGTTGAGGTTCATTATTTTACCTGTAATAGGCCTACACCACAATATTACTGCATCTTCGTATAGGTTCAGAACAAACCGCTAGGCATCGCAGTTTAATATATTCTGATTTACGCCACAGGTTTGTTTAGAGAACATAATAGGTAGTAATGATGTACTGCCACTGCCATGACACCGTTCCAGTAGAAAGTTTATTAGAATTGTCATAGTATTGTATTTTCTCCAGTTTCAATCATTTAAAAACATTTACAAAATTGCTTATCACAATGGCGCCATACACCGAGGCGGTGGGACTCACTGAAGGAGATTCCTTTTGGAACACAAAAGACACACACGGTTTTACAAATATGCTGATCCGAGGTTGAAACTGAATCGAACATGAGCTCGTGCAAAAGAAAGGACACATGACGAGATATAGGTTACTTAGAATTGGCACACATAGAATTGGACCGGGAGTCCCGGGTTCTTTACGTGTCACAACGCACACAATAACCACACAAGGCTTAACGCTGCTGGTCTATACTTATAAGGAGCATGTTATCTGACATTTTGGTACAACACATCAATTAAATAAATACATACATAATTATATACATAGAAAGACTAGAGACAAAGACATCTTATATTAATTTACAACCCCTCACTCGATTATTTTTTGGGTGAATTCTGTCTGTATTTCGTTTGCGTAATAACATTTTGATGCTGTGACAATTTATTTTCTGTCTGAAAGAGAAATACCTTAATGATAAAATTTTCTGATTCTAAAGCAATGGTCAAATCTTTACAGTATGCACCTTTACTCACATAAGCACTGGATCACGTTGACATGCACTCATTTTATGCCACTAGTCTATTATTGAGAATATGCGGACGTTCCGAACACGGAACGTGTCAGCAGTCTGCTATTTTTCTGACCATTGCCACATTCCCAACAACAGCGGAATATAATAGTTCATGTAAACGTATATAGGCCTTGTCTTTAAAAGTTAAATACATTAACGATATTAAGCAATAGTGATGGTCTCTGTTATGGACGGCACGTGGTGTCCACGGGTCCAGAAGTCACCCCTGTGTCACGCAGCCTCCCGCGGCCTGGAACCCGACCGGAGGCCTCATATGTTACAATCTCCGTTATTAGTTCTTAATAGTGCTGCTGCATTTCGATGCGGATGAACCAGGCGGTGTATCAGGGTCTGTAGACGGCCCCGCCCGCAGCCGCCATGCTCATACTCTTGAGCTTGTTGTCCTTCTTCCACTTCATCCTGCGGTTCTGAAACCAGATCTTGATCTGCCGCTCGGACAGGCAGAGCGCGTGCGCGATCTCTATGCGCCGCCGGCGTGTCAGGTAGCGGTTGAAGTGGAACTCCTTCTCTAGCTCCAGGGTCTGGTACCGAGTGTAGGCGGTCCGGGCCCGCTTCCCCTCAGGTCCTGACAGGTCTGCGGGACAGGAGAACAATTGTAGCCTTTAACAGGCGCCCACACCCCTTGTTTAAACTTAAAGACGGCACCGGTACCGGCACCAACAGTCACCGACAGCCGTTATGACTTAAAGTCCAACATAGCCTAAACAAGAATGTTTATATATGCTCAAACCTTTACTGTGTGAAAACAACACAAATATAGCCTGTAAGTTAAATGTAGCACTGTACAATCAGAACAAAAAAATACAAAATTTAAATAAAAATAAATATGCAAGATATTTCGCAGGCTGGTGCATCAAAGTTCTGTAAAATAATTTATAATCTATCCTTTCATTAATAGTGCATTGTTTAACTTTAGGAAGCCCTAGTCAATATTTAGCTCAAAAACGCAAATAAAACGTTTATTTTCTATCAAACGTAGGCTAATATCACTCGTTCTGCCCCGTAGAGCTGTAAAACAAACAGGTGACCCGTGAATGCATGGTAAAGCCCTGTGTAAAGCAATAACAACCAAATAAGCCTACCTAATGTACATTATTGTAAACATGCTTGTAGCAAAGGAAGTCAAATATTTCAAAGACAAACTTTTTATTTTTCCGCCCCCAGCCACAAGACACTCGCCCACCACGGAGAGGTATGGTAATAACAAGCAGTTTACCGTGACTTATGTGGAGTTTTCTCATCCACGGGTAGATCTGGGGTTGACCTGAGTCGGTCCCGGTGTGAGCGGGGTTCAGCGAGCTTCCCGTGGGCTTCTCTTCCTCCTGGGGGGAACCTTTACCAGACACGCACTCGCGGCTCAGCAGCGCGCCCCCGTTCGAGTTCGGGCACGGCGTGGAGCACGGCGTGGAGCACGGGCTCACGACGGAGGAGTTCTTTACAGCTCGGTGTTGCTGCGGCTGTTGCTGCGGCTGTTGCTGCAGCGGCTCAGCAGCCGGGGGCGAGTCGGTCATGGACGAGGAGCACGCCAGCGGTTCCGGTGCCGGCGAGAGGGACGCGCACTGCGTGTACCTGATGGGCTCCGTCGCAGACGCGGAAGCCGCTGAGTGACTCGGGGAGAAGCCCTGCCCGCGCTCACCGGCGACAAAGTTCCCTGCGCCGGGTCGGCCCACCGTCAGGTCCATCCCGTTGTAGCCATAGCCAAACCTGCCGCCCGCGTGCATGCCCGTCGAGTCCCGGTACTGGTCGTTGGCCGAACCGTGGTCTCCATAATTATGTAACTGATAGTCCGCGCCATTTGGATAGCGACCACAGAAGGAGTTCACAAAATACGAGCTCATTTGATGACAATTCCACGGCGCGTCGCTGTGATTTCGTGTTTTTATTTCGGGAAAGAAGATAAAAAAAAACTATGTATAAAACGGGTGTGTGTTTGATTTGTGTCTCTTGACGGTTGCGCGTTCAATAGCGCCCTTGAATATATGATGAATTATGGAAATGAGCAGGACATGTACTTGAATGTCTCTCTTACGTAGACACCCAAATAAGGGGTACGGCGGGGAGTCACGTGCTTTTGTTGACCAGTCGTAAATCCTGCTCGATGACCTCTGGAGTTAAAAACTCACGCGCAGTGGAAATATGGGTGGGATGCAAAGGGGCGCGCGCCTGCTGACGCGCCCTCCGAGCAAAACGGCCACCGTTTTGGATTGTCCTAGCGCGCCATCGCCTGGTTCAACAGGTGCACTGCGCGTCTCCGTCGTATTCGGCGGCTGGGAGCTACTCCAGGCGGGGTCATCCGGAGGTTAACGAGCATTGCGGCAAAATAAACTGGCTCCTATCCTAAACAATGCGGTGGGGACACGCTGGGAATGAAATCCCTCCCAGTGTGGCGAACGGGACATTTCGATGAGAACATGTAACAAACCGTTGCTTTTATTGAATAGAGGAATGCAAATATTCAGCCATCATGTTGCTAGAGCAATATAAAAACAAAAACAGGCTACTACTGCTTTCGCTTTAACGAAATAAATGAGATGACACACATCACAGCTCGGATGTGACCAATACATACCAATACATTTGAACAACAAACAGCCTGGCATGTAGTATGCTAATCTATGTCGAAGACATCACGTTCAAATGCTCTGACATATAGGCTGTCCCTCGTTTATATATTTGAGAAATACAGTGCTGGATGTCTGAAAATTGTGTTGGATAATTTTATTAAAAACATATTTATAATGTTTTGTAATGTCATTTGTAATGTTTGGACTAACATGATATCTCGTTGTAAAATGCAATACGAGGCCGCATATTTATGAATAAATATCAGTGTTCAGGTCATGTAAACTAAAGATCTGGTTGTATACAGATAGAAAACCATACGAAAATATAACTCCAGTTTATTTCCAGACATAACATCCCATTGTGTTCTCAGTCAAAACCAAACACATTAAGTGAAATATGACAACTATATGCTTTTATACTAATATCGCCTGCAGACAAAAATAGCCGTCTCCTGTCAAATTAGTACTCTGACCTATACGATGACTGTCATAAGAGACCTCGATGTCAATTAAACGGTAAAACATTAGCCTGAGATATATTTTACATTGAGAAAAATCAGATGTAACCTTAATCATGTTACCACTTGGAGATATCGGTGTTTAGGCTATACTGCATGCCATCCCGAGCATAATGACAAGAGTGTGCACAGAAAGGCCTGTGCGCGATTTCTACGCCTCACAGAGGGGAGGACCGAAATGAACGGGAGACTAGCAGTAAGGAAGATAAAATATATTAAAAGACCTGCGACGTTACAGCCTTTCCCTCAGAAATGTAATCGATTTTGTCCAACAGCTCCCACTGTTTAGAATAAAACACTGCACATTCTCCTCCAAGTAGGTACATTTTGAAGTCCGTCAGGCCTACATATATGAGCACATATGTAGCAAACCTACCCAGTATTTACACACAAGCCGCCAGACATGCCTTACAGTGAACAGCGGATCTAGAATGTTCTTCGAAGACTCTCGGGTCGACTCCACAGTCTGCTACTTGTATAAACTGACACGTCGCAGACTTTGTGTTGCTTTCGACCGTAAACTGCGTGCGCGTCGACGCGAGTGCTTGTTGGCCAAAATAGTTGCGCGACGGCAGCTAATTTATGGCCAGCTGAGCTGCAACGCGGTTCCCATGCATGCTGGCGGGCCACGGGGACACAGTATAGCGCATGAAAGGGAACCCTGAAAGTGATAAACAGGGCAGAGAAAGAGTGCGCGTCCGTAAAGACATAGCATTTACTTTTTGATACAGCATTTTCAACATGCCTTTTACCATTTTAAACATGCAGTTACAGCCTGAAACAACCCTTTGATACATCACATGACAAGGACATTTAGGTGGTAATCGCTATACGCTTTGCTTTTCAATAAACTCTAGTTTGCCTATAAGGTGCTATTACCTTCCAAACTCCTATAATACTCAAAGCCAAAGACATAATTATGCTAATGAGGCCTACTTCACAGGCCTGTCAACATTTGAATGAACAGTAAGACGTCAACACAAGCCTATGACCTACACTTTAATGTCGAGCAAAGTATCCTGATATCTTCTTTTTTTATAACAAAAAAAAAATGTATTAAAAACAAAAAACAAAAAAAAATAATAATAAATATATATATAGTACTATGTATATGTTGTAAGGCATTTTCTGCATAGATTTCGAGGACAAATTGTTTAAGAAGCTAAGACGTTTTGATCTTTTCAAGGCCAATTTATGTTAAAGTCTCAATTCGGATTCTGTAATTAATCCATTTTAATTTAAGTAAACAACAGAATTTAGATATATATTTGACATATACGCGTGCAGTTTACACAGTCTGTACGCAAAACATTGCTAATTTGTCTGATATGTGGAAAAATGTAACGAGCCTTTCCACAGACTAGCAAACGCAACGCATCTCTTTCCCACAAGAGGGCGTCAATGAGCACGTGTCTTTTTGAATAATCCGACAACAACATCAACGTTTTCCAACAAACAAATGAACAAACCAGAGAGGCGTGCCAACAAACTAGCACATACACCACTTGACACCATACACGTGATGAGAACTCAACGGCAAATCCACAAAAATGCATCATTTGTTTATATAAAATGGTTTTCATAACAGACAAAAATTAATTAACACGATTTTAGGCTACATTGTTCTGTTTTATTTATATATTTTGGTTTGCAACCGCTTATTGTGCGGCCAGTTAAGATTAGTGAACACAGATCACTAATAACATCATAATAATAATAATAATAATAATAATAATTATTATTATTATTATTATTATTATTATTATTATTATTATTATTATATATATTTTCTTACCTCCTAAAATGTGAGTCCATCCGTCGGTTCATGAGACCCGTGACCGATGATGACGGTGATCCATCCCCGGTCTCCAGGGCAGGGCAGCGAGAGAAGCTCCCGGGGTCAGTGGCGCACTCCAGTAGCGCATCCCGATTCCTGGCGGCTCCGGCGGGAGAGAGTGAAGCAGGTCGCGCCTTCTAGCCCGTAAAACGGAGGCACTAATGCGGAGGCTCGCGAGTTTCGGTAGTCCGGAGTAAATGTGACAAAAAGACTAAATTAGGTTCATCTGAAAAGGCCCTACAGCAGTGGAAAACCCAAACGTGTCTGCCCGAGACAGAGCTATACCGTTAAGTGAATGCCGCACTATTATGGTATAGGAAATTATATTTAAAAAAAAAAATAAAAAAAAGTTCATGTTCACGGCTATGCGAAGCCACGTGAGGACCGGGCAGCCAATGGTGGCGCAGGCTGGGTCGTTAACTTCGTATTGCCACGTTGTAAATTGTCATAAACAACAACGGATTTATGACCCGGCTAGAGAGGGAGCGAGAGAGGGAGAGAGAGAGAGAGAGAGAGAGAGAGCGGAGTGGAGTGGAGATGAGATTTGGAGGAGAAGGTGGGTGGGGGTGGGGGGGGTGGGGGGGGGGGGGCAGGTCAAACGGGCCCAATTTTAAAAAGGGT
>JAOEGT010000003.1:949998-960445 GCA_025447795.1 Speoplatyrhinus poulsoni
CTCTCTCTCTCTCTCTCTCTCTCTCTCTCTCTCTCTCTCTATCTCTCTCTCTCTCACTCTCCCTCTCTCTTTGTGCTCGCCGGCGTGTAGCGGCGGAAGCGTCCTGCCCTGCAGCCCGGCGGCGGCGGCGGCGGCGGCGGCGGCGGCGGCGCGCAGCTGCAGCCAGCCGCTCAACTTCCCCTTCGCCTCCTGGTCGTAACCGAGGCCTTGTCTGGCGCGGGCGCGCCTGCGTCAATGCCGCGACGCGCCTCGTCCACAGGATGAGTCCACAGTTAGGGTGTATAAGATATATTTGACTGGGTTAAACATAACATGTATCCACAAACAGACTTTCTCTTCAAATGAAAAAACGCAATTTTAAAGCGTAAGGAAAACATTAGAGGGAACAGGTTAAAAAGAGACATGTATTCCCTCTTTGTATCCCTACGAACGTCTACTCTACCTATAGGCTATATCGATCAAATTCCTTCATATTTCTTTATGTCCCAGATTAGCTTTCCTGGGGAGGGAGGGTCGGTGTGCGGAACTGGGGCAATTAAGACAGTTTCGTGTTGCAGGGTTAGGGAAAAAACCCCAACAACATGAAACTACCTAAACCACTCGACAGTTGATTCAGCGTTGAAATGACACAGCAACAAATTCTTAATTCACCACAGTAGCCATACCAGAAAAACTAACAATATAATGCAATCGCGCATATAAATATGTGCGCCCATATAAAACATGAAACTGATATCCTGTTACCGACTATGGCACATATGGCCTACAGTTTTAAAATAGTAATAACACCGAACATGGTTTGCAAACGTGAATATGACTTACCCAACGAGCACAGAAAAGTCACTCCCAAAAGAAAACCCTGAGATGAATGAATCAATGCCTTTTTTGTTTTGTTTAGTTTTTTTTTTTGTAGAAAAGATGGCATCCACTTTTCCAGCTCCTGCCGTCAGTCCTGGTATCGCGCTCGACTGAGGCAGCTCTTAGAAGGGAGCGAGGCTCGTCATATACAACCGAGTCGTAAAACTCCACAATAGCCGGCTAGTCGTGCAGCTCTAGTGCCCAGACACGTTATATTAGCCCGGTCGGTTGCTAATATCTTCATTATTTCCGTTAGTCGTTAAATTAGCACCCTCAGACATTTGCACAAAAGGCTATCTTACTACAAACAGACATTTTCCACAACAACCGTCGGCATAATAGGCTAACCCTGCACAGGTCTAAAATATCTAAGACCAAAGTTATCACCTATATTGACAAAGAAACATTTTAACCCAATTATGTTTTGATATTCAAAATGTGAGCTGATAATTTATTAGGCATTTAACAAAGAAAACCGTCATATTTACACAAAATACAATACAAACATCAGTGCCTTGTGATAGCGGTGCTCTTGTTCCACTGAACTTCTCCAGTCGCCAACGTGAACCGAGATATTTTGTGTTCCAATATATACATACATTTAGCTGATAATTGATTCAGAATTGATAATTGAAGAGCATGGTAAAATAATTCTGCCAATCGGTGGAATTGTCCTTTGGTGTGTATTTTCATATACATGTGATTTATTTCAGTCACTAAAAGGTTCGAAAGGAGTTATGGATTATGTTCATACCCCCTACCATGCAAATTACTTGAAATTAAGCAAACAGTTTACACCTGAATACGCTTGAGGTTCTGCTAAAACCTGTACTTGGCTCAATAGTGCCTATGCAAAGTACCTCTGTTTTCAAATTGCATTCAGTTATTTCCAGCGACATTTATCCCACCGGACTACATATTAACACACATCAACATCCATAAACATCAACAACAGAATTAGCCATTCCTGGGCAGTGTCACTATGGTCACAGAATACGTCCTTTCGACGTTAATCCCGTTTAAAAAGACGTGTGCCCGACCATGAAACACATAGATTCATTCACCATTGGCCTATTTATAGATATTGACTTACTACCCTCCTCCTCCACGGATCACGAAAATCCGTAGTTCGATGTGAGCTCGCGGATGCGGTTCTCTCGCGTCATTTTCTTGAGTTTCATCCGTCGGTTCTGGAACCAGATCTTCACCTGCCGGTCCGTCAGATGCACGCTCTTACTGATCTCCAGGCGACGCTCTCGCGTCAGGTACATGTTGTAGAGGAACTCCTTCTCCAGCTCCAGCGTCTGGTGCTTGGTGTACGGACAGCGCTTCTTCCGGCCGCTCCTCGCCGTCAACCAGTTGACTTCGGCTGACTTCGTGTCTCCTGAAAAATACGTTATATAGGCTACTATATAAAAATCGGGCTAATGTTTTCATTTTTGTTCAACCGCCATTTTGCACAATCATTATCCATTGGCCAGCACACTGTTGTTTTCTTGCCATAACTGGTGTATTATTATACAATTGACGTAGTCGCTTTGGATAAAGACATAACTATGCTGTGAAATGTTTAATTTGTTTTTGGCAATATTTTGGCTTTTTTGGTCATGCCAATAATAATAAAATTAAATAATAATAATAATAATAATAATAATAATAATAATAATAATAATAAACGTCACACACACACGTATATTCTGTAGGTGCGTGTGTGTCTGTGTGTGTGTGTATGTGTCTGTGTGTGTGTGTGTGTGTGCGTGTGTGTGTCCTATTGTCAAATCACTTAAAAGACTATATATATTATATTCTAATAAATAAGATGATTGTCCATTTAAGAAAATACACAGTTGGAATTTTGGATATAATCTATAATTACACAATAATTACAACAATAACACACAGTATACATATACACATGTATAGCTTACCTATTTCTATTTGTACGTGCATGGAGACTATTCATACAATTGTTGATATAAATAGGTGTGTGTGTGTGTGTGTGTGTGTGTGTGTGTGTGTGTGTGTGTGTAAAAATGTTATTTTGTTATTGGAAGGTAGTAACTGCGTGTGTGAATACACGGTTGTAAAAAATCAACCATTGTAATCATTCAGACGGCATATACAGTAAACTCATAATAATAATAATCACGACAAATAATACTGTAAAATAAATAACCGTTTAACGCAAACACATACATGACTTGAGTAAGAATTGTGTCTGATAAATATTAGCGTGAATACGCTGACAAAGTATACTAGCAAAACAAATATATATGCTATGAAGTTGCTTGAATAAAACAATGTGTGTGTGTGTGGGGGGGGGGGGGGCAGTTTGCAGGCCTCCGTTTTCTATTGGAGAGGTCAAAGGAGAGACTGGCTTTATGCTACAGGCCTATCTTCTTCAGTGTTTCTTTGCTATTGCTATGAAAATCAACGTCTTTAATTTTAGCCTTGTTATAGACTATTTTGCAAATGCAGATTATGACGAAATTTACTTCGTATGCACACTGTTTTTGATTTGGTTTAGGATAATGCTTAACCTCCGATATATGCTATTATGATGTAGCCTATGAAGCTTATACGATTTGACTAATCGATACAGACGGATCTAAGGATGTCTCGGTTAGGCCAACACAACGCCCAGTATTCATAACTAACTAACATGGCGTCCGGTCGAACAAATACACATTATGGATGTCAGACATGCACTCGTGTCGTGTGCCACAATTATTCGTAGTGTCAGCATTGTAAACAAAGCTGTAATGTGGATGTAGTGCGTCACGTAGGCCTACATGTAAAGTTTACTTGTGTCAGTGATTTCTCCTCTCGTTGTGATGATGCCTCGTAAACAACACCGACAGGTGCCGTGACGGACGCCATTATAACCGCATGAACCTATAATGATATACAAAGGACAACACACACACACACACACACCTTTAGTGGCGTTAGCGGGCTTTTCTCTGCCTGGACGTCCCGCCTCGTCAGCAGAAGCGGCTTCCACGTCCGACGAGTCGCGCTCTTCCTCGTCCCCCGGCGGAGCGTGCGCGTCTCCGGGGGAGACCGGTTCCGCGGAGCCTCGCTCGTCCCGCCGTCCAGCGGCAGACGTCTTGGCGGCTGCTGGAGGGTGGGAGTGCGCGGGTGCCGGGAGCGGGTGCGGGCCGAAGTGGGAATGGGCAGGGCTCGCGCCGTAAAGTGTATGAGGACGTGCGTGCGTCTGCGACAGGCGGAAGTAGCCCGGAACAGGCACGGAGCCGCCACCGCCACCGGGCGCCGTGCACGCGCCCGACGCGGAGCCGGAGTGGGTCAGGTCCTCCGGCGTGCAGGCTGCTGGGCACGCCTGGCGCTCGTGCACGCCGTAGCCGCGCTCCTCCTTCACCAAGCTCTGCGCGAAGGCGCGCGGCGCGACCTGCAGGGGACTGGCGGCGTGCCCCCGGTCCACGCGACACGAAGACCTCTGCGCGTCCACCCACAGCTCCGTGCCCGAGGTGTAGGCGCCTGGGTTCGCGGCCGGCACGACGTGGTGATGGTGGTGGGGGTGGTGGTGAGTGGCAGCGACCTCGCCCCGCTTCGCCGCGCCCGGGATGTAGCTGTAGCCGTAACCGTGAAGTCCGTATGGGGAGTCCGCGGAGGCGCCGTGCGGCACGCACAACGGGATGCGCGGGTACTGGTCCGCGGCGCCGAGGATAGAGTCCACTAAGAACGCGTTGCCCGACGTGCTGCCGTCCGGGCATGACATTATAGCGGCGTGTTTTGGCGCTGGGGAAAGATGGCCCTTTCTGGATGACATTTCTCGAGCAAAACATGCTGGATATGATTAGAGGTGTGCCCCCCCCCTCCCCTCCCCTCCCCAAACAGAGCTGCGCATGTAATGGCCAATGGCGAAGCTCGCACAGGGACAGTCCCTCCCACTTCCAGGCTATGTAGCAGCCAGGGATCCACCATGGTGGCCGGGAATGGAAAGACAGCAAATCTGTACTTCAATGCCGTAATTCTGCATCAAAGACGACGTCCAGTAAAGCAAAACAAAAATAAAGCACAAAAAAATGAAACAAATAAAACAAAGCAACCCCTCAAGTGGATATAAAATAACTGAATGAGTATTGATCTAAAACATGAATGAAAGGAGTGTGGAGCAACGGGTTTGAGCTTTTGATTTGACAAGTGCTGGTACAATGCTAGCCTATACACACAAATAAAAGGTGAAAGAATCCGGTTTCTCTGTAGTTTGAGATCAAATGTGCGCACACACGTTTTCATTACAAAGGACAAAGCAAATGCCAACAGCTGTACTGTTTCAGAAGGTTCAGCCTTGAGGTTAGCCAAAGGAAAGTGGTACCGAGCCAACACAACAAAAGACTAAGTATCAAAGCCACGGGCCTGTACTGGTTTTAGACCAAGGAAATGGATTAGCCTTTGGCAAAAAAGGCAAGGCCGACAGTTTTATACTCGCCGCATCCTTTTGCCTGGAGATACTTTCCGCAGTAAAACAGAAAAGGTGTCAAAGCGCCCTGAATGCCTCTCTGGTCAATTCACTAAAGGCTATGCTGCTCTTCTGGAAAGAAAATACAAAATAGTTCACAGCCTTAGTTTGCGGTTATGTTGTCATATTGTTTTGACGTGACAAAATGGCAATATGCATATCTGTGTCAAAAATAGCATAATTCTGTTTGGTAGTTTGAAGTAGACAATTATTGAAATAATCAAACCAAATAACTAAATAGGGCCTATATTTTTGTGTGATAATACTGGTCAAACAATCTCACCTTCACATACAGTGTAATGCCCGTTGCACTCAAATAGAACTTTCATATTAAACAATATAAACAGTGTTCATATCAGATTATTCAAATCTCCAACATTGGAAGCGTTCAACAGACCGCAGACATCTTAATATAATGTCAGGAATACTAAAGTAATTAGTACTCACCCTTTTAAACGACATTCCACATTTTTAAATGCATCACAATTATAAACATTAGGCTGCATGCCTATATAAAGTTTGTGTTGCAATTATTTCCAGTATTTCATGTTCATTTTTTTATTGTTTTGATGTTTTTAATAAATATGTTATAAATATTGTTTTAGTTTTTTATTTTAAAGATTAAGAAATTTTAGAAATAATTACAAAAAATGATTTAAGAATATGGCAAATGTATTAAAATCTCTACAAGTAAAATCACGATAAACAATTGCCTACACATATATGCTAAAAAATAGTCAAAGTTAAAAGAACTTTTTTTTATATATAAAACAGTTGCAGCCTTTCAAACAAACAATTCATTGCGAAAGCTTGTACAAAACAACAACCACATTTGACCAGTTTGAGCTTTGAAACTATTGATCTTGGAATTGCGGCAGAGCGAGAGAAGCAGCGGAACCTGCACATAAAGGTCGTCTTGTTGGTGCAATTTGGGGCAATCAGCTCCACAATAAAACTCTACCGCGCACAATGTCCTTGGCCAGGTTGAAGGTAATCTCGGCCATCTTGTCATTACCAGCACCAGGTGTCTGCGTCACACCGCTGCAGTCTCGAAAGGGGAGAATTTTGAGGAATTTCGTAAATTAGCGCCATATATTTATTGTCATTGACAAATCATTTATGTTAAGTATAGCCTATAATACACAAATATATACAAAATACACACTATATATACCAAATATAATTGCTGATTTACCAAGACCAAAAGCTATTAAATTACTACAATAGTCTATTTGCCCAATATGTTCTTAAAACAACAAATATCCCAACTAAGAATATAGGCTACGGGAAGAAATAAACTTTTCCTTTAATAATGACACTGTCTAGGTTAATATACGCAGAATTGATACCTCGATCTGTTAGAGTATTTTACCAAAAACCTGAAATGTTATATAGGCCTACACTAGGAATTATACAAGCCAAGTCTGCATGTTCGTATTTCCGGCCAAGCGGTATTTATGGGAAATATTAGCTTCTATAGAAACCCAATAAAACGATTAATTATGGGCGGCAGTATTAAATTGTATTCGGTCTGCACGCGCCGCATGTAGTTGTGTTTATAGTGAAGCATATCTATATCTTCGTGCTACAGTTATTAATTGTAGCTATTAAATCTTCATTTTCACAGCTGCCCGGCTACAATATCCTCCAAATAGCTTAGCGTGGCCTCTGGCTTTGATGGGGGCCGTGACGCCGTGGTAAACTGGCCGCTGGACTGGGATCAAGTTCGTCCCGAGTGCAGTTATGAACAATAATACGGATTTTTATTACATCCAGCGGAAACATTTATTTTTCACGAGAGACAAAGGAGACGTATAGCCTACATGTGCACACGCATGCAGGTCCAGAGTATAGCCGACCACTCACGATTTGACCGGACACCCAAAGAGGACACAAACACGTACACACACACGTATCTTGGTGACAGGCCGGGAAACTGACACCAGATTTCAATATCCTTATATACATAAAAAACAAAAAAAACAAAAAAAACAATGGGCTTTCGAAATCACGGCATACACACATTTGACACGAGCGAGGAGTAACGTGTTTTGGAAGGGCAATGAACCGGCTGGTTGAGAGGACGCCTGATGTTGCATAAGCGCTGCCCGTGAATTAGAAAGGCATTACCTGCTTTAACATGGAGCCCCATTAGGAAAATTAAATCACTAATTTTGCCTCCAACCTCCGACTGAACCTCCACTGTCGTTAATGTGGACATGTAACTGCTTCCATTTTAAATTATTAAAAAGGAGCTATTCAAACTCGTAACAGCCGTGGATGGTTTGTGTCTGGGCGCATATTTGGCCAGGTACAAGCCTCATGCTCTTATACCTCCACCATAAAGATCCCGCTCAGCAGAATGAATAGCATATGCAGCACGAACGCCTGGCACACACGTGTTTCCTTATTAGGGCCTCAGGAAGGGATTCCTGCATCCCGGACCGTGCAGCCTGGCCGGAGCGAGAACGTTACAGTATACAGTGTGGCTACACACACGCACGCACGCACACACACACACACGAGGGATCCTATCAGACTCGAGCACTAATTGCATATGCACGCGTTGAAACGCAGGTGAACCTGTAAAGGGGAATTAGAACATACGTTCTTCTAATATACTTTACCTGCTCATTCTGGAGAAGTGGAGGATTCGTAGGTTAAGCTCGGAGACAAAAACATCCTCGACCATGACATTGGTCCCCGTTGGCGCCGCCCTGTGGCGAGGAGAAGCTATGGCATTCTGAGTGGCCACGCCAGGCTACCGCGTTTCCCGAGAAAATGCACTCAAATGAGGCCAACAGGGCCGGCGCGCAGAGACCTTTTGCATGTCCGTTCTCCCTGGAAACAGTTAATAACCTTGGGTCTCAGACGGTTTATGGCACCGCACTCCAATTGTACAAATGCTGCAGAGTCTCAGACAGATTTTATGGCCCCGTTGTCGTGGCAACGGAGAGGATGTCCCCGTAATTAGGGACGGAATTCCAGCGCTCATGCAGTAAAGGATACGCGAGGCCAGGCCAGGACTGTGGGCAGAGAGGGGCAACCATAAACTTCAGCCGGGCGCGTTTATGGCCTCTGACTGTCGCATATGAACGCCAGTGTGCTGCGACCATCTCCCATAAACAGCGACAACAGCAAATAGGTGGACCCGCACCAGGGGAGTCGGCTGTTGAACACATCTCAAACCAGGCTATGACAAGTGATCCACACACGCACACACACACGCACACACACACACACACACACACACAACATAAACAAATAAGGTAGAATGTATTGTGCCCATAATAATCAACATGTTTGTCCATAATGCTGCGACAATCCACATTAACTTGGTTTAACGCAAATTAAGTGACGACATATGGAAGTTCAAAGTCATGAAATACCAAAAGGTGGAATCCAATGTTTGTTAATGGCAAATTATTTTAATATATAGCCTAATTATTTGAATGAAATGAAACCTTATTCTCTTATACACCTACAAGCAGTCTTACTTGTAGGCTATGTAGTCAATGTGTTTTAGTATATATTTAACCTGTCATTTAACACAAAACTCCATAATCTCGATACATTCCTTTATGAAATTCATAAATTAATGTACTCTTGCGTTGCACTACTGAGATTGATTGTAAGATGCGCATGCGGCTTCTAAAACGTAGTGAATGTGTGTACAATTTTGACAATTTGCACATTTCAGAATAATGTACAATCACAACAGCAATAGCCACAACTGGTCAGTTCCATTAATACTTTCATATTTTAATTTGGAAATATATCATACAGAATAGTTTCAGCATACCAAGCATTGATCCAACAATACCACTGTCTTGATGTAGCAAATGAATTACATTTCATTTAGTTACCAAAAGAGTTCTGATTTGTTAAAAAGAAAATGCATTGTCTTCAAATAATATCTGGCTATCGATCATACTGAGGCCATCTGTGTGGGCCTTAGGCAACACAGTATGGTGGACAAGCTTATCTCTGGTTTGGCCAACATGTTATTCACCAAATGACTGCTATAATTAACCTTCACGTGTTTGTAAGTGCGCATTGGTTACTAAAAGATAAACAATTTAATAGCCTATATAGGCCAATATTGTCAGCTCAAAACCAATGAGGTCTCTCAAAATGGACACCGAATCCCAACATTATTTGTTGCTTGATTTAGCTGTGGTATTAAATGATACAAGAGAGGCTATAATATGTTATAATAAATAAAATCACGAAACAATAAACAATAACACATTATTGGGCCTTTCACATACACATTGACTCATTTGGTCACACCAAAGTCTTAATACTTTGTCATATCTGCGGGCACATTTGACCACACAATGCTATAATATTTCTGAATTTAAAAACAGAACAAGTAAAATGGTGGTTTTGATTACAAAATACACTGGACCAGTCAATTATTGACTTAGTTTTGCCTCCATGGAAACAATACACAAGGCATAGTTCTTGTGAGTCACAATAATATGAATATGGAGCTCACACGGTGTAAAAGGAGGATAAAATCCTTTCTGAATGTTTTTTAAAAAGCATCGCTTCGAAGTCATTCAACGGTCCTCATGCTCGTTCTTCATCTGATTTCAGTGATGATTTAAATTGTCCTCGAACTTGAAATTAACCGTCTGGTGAAGCAATCGCCTGCAGCGGCGACCATTGTTGTCCAAAATGTTCTCTTGAAAAGTCACAAAGCGTCCCCGACACGACGGGAACCGTCGGCGTTGCAAGCGACACCTAAAGCAAAGGATTAGACGTGTAATATTGTAGTCTGTCTCTGTTCAACTTCTTCTCTTTCATGCGCCTATTCTGAAACCAGATCTTCACTTGTCGGTCGGTGAGGTTCAGCATCCGGGAGAGTTGCAACCTTTTCTCCTTGTTAATGTACACGCTGAAGAAGAACTCTCGTTCAAGTTCTCGGATCTGATATTTGGAATAAGGACACCTTTTCTTTCGCGTTCTCTGTCCGTCTAGAGAGAAGAGAAGGAGCATAGCGGTCACAGAATACACTTACTATAGTGAAATTAGCCACTGAATGAATCAGATTCGCAACATTGCTATCATACTTACAGGCTTCTTGCAATATGGAATATA
>JAOEGT010000003.1:960545-978166 GCA_025447795.1 Speoplatyrhinus poulsoni
TGTCGTGCCAAATTGCACACGTTGGCTTTCACCTTTCCATCCAGGAAAAACAGCCAACGTGTTCGCACACTATTTAACAATTATCCATATGCAACATAAAGCAAGCTTAGTAAATAGTCTAAGCCTGAAAACTGTATTCACAAAATCACATTATTAATTGGTGTGGGGGAAAGTAAACGCGCTCCACGACGGCTTTAACTCACTATGCGTTTAACCCATATAACCAGAGGCGTCACTCTCGTTACATGCAAGTGGTCTTTTAATGCTACGAACACGTGAAACTGGTACATCTATGATTCATCCGAGTTAATGTGAGATCCTGGAGGAATATTCACGTCCTTCCCCATCCCATAAGAATCGAGTGCTTTTGTAAACATTAGAAGTGTGAGTGAAAAATCACTGCACTGGTGTCTTTCATGGCCAATTTCAATTCCAAACACGTGATCGTGCAGCGTATAACAAAGTTTTGTTGGGGAAATCTACAGGCCCTCTATAAACCTTATATGCTTATAAAACAGCATATAAAATGTTTTAACAGCAGCGCGCAAGATCGCAGACTTTCTCTCTCTCTAGTATATGCGAGAAGTGACGGGCTTCATACGTACCGCTGCCGCCAGACTTCTCCTCGGTGTTGCCGGAAGAGGACTCGGGGCTGCTCGTCTCATCCTCGCGGGGCTCCTTCGCCTCGCACGGCACCACGCTCTCTTGCCCCGCGCCCTGGGGTTTGTTCGCAGCCTTGTCCGCCGAGAAGTCGCTCTCTGAGACGTTCCCGTATGCGGTCTCGAAAAACTGGTCGAAGGCTTGCGGCAGCACGCCGTTGCGCCCCACGTTGCCGTAGAAGCCGGAGGCAGAGCTGGCGCCCGCGTGATGGTGGTGGTGGTGTTGGTGGTAGGCAGCGGCAGCGTGGCCGCCCTTGGCGAAGATGTCGCCCGCCGCAGCAGCACTCTGAGCGGACAGGCAGTCGCGGTGCGCAATCTCCTCCGCGGCGGCGCCGGCGAAGCATTGCGCCATGGGGTTGCCGCGGTGCTGCCACTTCCCGGACGCATCGATGGCGGCGTAGTCCCTGAAAGTCACCTCGCGAACGGGCTGGACCTGCGGCAGGCCGGACGAGTACGAGTACGCTACGGGGCGCGCGGACGGGCTCTGGGACAGAAACGAGGGCAGTCCGGTGAAGTCGCCGCCCGCCGAAACGTAGTAGGTGCAGCTGGGCAGGTACATGTTCGAGCCGACGGGCACACGCTCGTCGAAATCCATCCTGCTCCCGCGAGTCTGCCCTTCTCTAGCGGGGCTTCGCCCTGAACGTGGCTCTGAGGCGCTGTGGCTCCTGCCTCTTTGAAGCAGGTTCGCAAGGCTGAAACTGTGGGACGTAAGCTGACTTGGTGAGCCAGGAGAGGCGTGGGTCACGTGGCCAACGGCAGAAACTGACAGATTTCCAGGCTGTGTCTGTGTGCTCGCGTGTGTGTGTGTGTGTGTGTGTGTGTGTGTGTGTGTGTGTGTGTGTGTGGCAGAGGGAGCCGTGCTTGTCGTGACTTTTGTGGTTTTTCGCTATGTCGCTCTGAAATGAATTCCTTCAATGTGTTGGTAAGACGTCAGGAGGTATTAATACGTCGACGTGCAGACTGAGGTTCAGCCTAATTCGTCGATATCAGATTTTTATTTGCGCGCCTTCCAATTAAGAATTTGTTTGGCCAAAAAAAAAGCAAAGAATGCGTGGGACACTGTTACTCCAGCATTAACTAAAAAGAAAATGTTTAAGTTTAAGTGAAACGCATATAAAATGAGTAAGAAAATAAATGCTATTATAGACGGTTTTGTCAAACAAGCCACCTCAGCGATTATGTTGCGAGCAACACACATTTATTTGTGAAATCTCTATATGGTTATCTTCAACACAGAAAACTACATCGGGAAAAAAACGCACAGGGTCTAATCGTAGTATTAAAAGTAGTCTATAGTCTATTATTTGGAGCTGAATTATTTTAATAATGATTCGTTTTAGCCCTGTGTCTAAACGTAATTTTACACACGGCTGTTTCTTTGTCGAATATAAGCAAACTAATATGCAAGCAAATTCTGGGTTTTATTTCAGTCCACAATTGTTTCAAGCTGACCATATCAACGTAGAAATATAGGCTACCAGCATCTGCTTAAAGGCCATTGTCAAAACATGATATAAATATCTTAAAATGTAATTTGCCATTTTAGAAAGAAAATAAAACACCCGTCACACCACATGTGGTTTTCATGTGTAGTGGTTTTCCACTATTAAGATACCAGGAGGCCAGAACCTATCGTGCTGCAACCTGGCTCTAATAGGCTGTGAACGGCGACCCGGGCGGATTAGACACCGCCATGGAACCGCGGCTCCAACGCGATCTCTACGAACATTGCCCGAGTGCCTGAGCTAGAGATCCGAGTCTCACCCAATGTCTGTAACCCGACCTTAAAATATCATATTCACTAAGAGGCTATTGTGCCAGCTAAACCCCTACAGCTGTGTTTAAACACAAACAGACTCCGTTTACACACACACACACACACACACACACACACACACACACCCACACACACACACACGCGCGCGCGCGCGCGCGCGCTATTACAAAGATTGAAAAATTATATAGTGAGAATATCCAAAAAATAACCACATTTTATATTAGATGTGCACTAATTTGACCCGGTAACGACAATATTCGTTCATTGTAATAAGCATGTACTAAACAGCCCAGTACACGCCAAGCATCAACATGCATTTAACAGGCCTGAAACGCCCTATAAAAATAAGCAAAGCTAGTTAAATGACTTGCTTACAAGGTGGGCGATGAAGGCCCATGCACTATTATTCAGCAGTCCAAAAAAACAACACAATAGTGAAACATGAAGTGCCCACACTATTGTCATGTATGGGTTCGTGAGTTAACTGCATATATATTATATATGTACAATTTACCACGGCAATTCAGGATATGCGAATATCCTGGCGCGCAGTATCTCCGCAGTGTATATTATATTCACGGTTACAGCAATATAGGCTATTTTACATTGTATTTGTAGTCTGTAGTTAGCACTGGACCCTTTCTTTTTTAATTGCCTTGTTGTGTGGGCATGCATCCTTAATATTGCCTCTCCGTGTCGTGCTCTGCGATGACAAATGAAGCAATCTTGACTCGACAGCGAGCGTGCATGTCAACGCATATAGTGCACAAGGCTGTGTCGCCACTTTTATCTGGCTAAACCGGTGACAACCAGCTCCACTGTGTGCCCCGCCTCTCTCTCTCTCTCTCTCTCTCTCTCTCTCTCTCTCTCTCTGTCTCTGTCAATCCCGACAAATTCTACGACTTGTGCGGAAGATTTTAAGCTGTAATTGAGCACAAGGTGCTAAGAAAACCAAAGCCAGTTTCTGCACAGAGCATGGTTTATAGCTCCTATATCTGCCTATAGTGTTCTATGGCTAGCCCCCATACCCACTCCCCCTTTCCCCCGCCCCTCTGACCAGACACCACAAAACCGGCCTGGCCGCGAGGGAGAATGTCTCGCCACCTACACGACAAGACCCACCGCAGATGAGAGGAACAACGATCTACATAAATGCAAGGTAGGAGGAATCCATATACTCGTTTTCAATGGCGTTAAAACGTTCTTAACTACTACTAGTAAACACTGTCCATTTGGCTAGAATAAATAAATAAATAAATAAATATCTTAAAATCATTCACCAAAGGCGAATTGTTGATATCGACTATAAAGTAAAATGCCTTGTTAATACAAAGAATATATAGTCTGATTTCCTGCGGGCAGGTGATTCCTGGATCTATGGGACCGTCTCAAAGCCAAAGCTCCTCAGGACAGGTCGACTTCAAGTTCGGGGGAGGTACAGAGCCGCGAGACTCTGTCTGGAAGGGGATGTGGGGTGGGGGGTGGGGGGGGTGTGGGGGTGGGTAAGCGTAAAGCCCGGATGGAAACACGTCTGTGCTTCCACAATCCTACAGAGTGCTGCCTGCGAAGAATATGAGAGCTAGCGGGTTGCGGATGCTTCGGTGGTCGCAGGGTGTATCTATAATACCAGTGCCAGAGGCCAGAGAACTTCTCCAAGTCGCTCTTAGCCCCGTGACCTTCACCTCAGAGTTAGGTGGAGTACATGCAAAGCTCCGGTTGTTTTCGTTAAACTTCGATATGCTCTACAGACCATGCAAAAGGGATGTGATAGGCTACTAGCAGAACGTGCTGTCAGTTTGTAAAACAGGGCTGCTTCACACGAATATCCATATGCAAATTATGTCTAACAATAGTTCTGCAATACATCTAAACCACAAACCAGCATTTGCTCAAAACGTCTATTGTCCCTATTCAACGCATCAAACAAGTAGCCTATGCCTATACACTTCATATTTAGGGTATTTTTAATATTATAATAATGTTTTGTTGTTGTAGTTGTTATGCAACATCTCCTAGGTGAATACAACATTTTTGTTTTTGAATGCCAGATAAACATTGGCCCACTACAATGTTCCACAGATAAAATATATATAAAGTGGTATTGTGTGTCAACAGCTGTTAGACAACAAATACACAATTGCGCCAGGAAGCTTCTAAAAATACAGTTTCACGCCAGGTCGACTACGTGGGCTATAAAATAAATCGGCACTTTCTGCCTCCTTCAAAGAAACCTCCTGTAGTTTGTACAGACTAGAACTAAATGTCTGTTTTGCTATTTTATGGTTGCGGGAAAAACGAAAAAGTCTCACCACGGCCGCCAGGAATACTTATATTTTAAATGAACACATTCTAATTCAAATATTAGTTTATTAACTTAGGCTTTATATATATGACAAAACTATTCTTGCAAATGGAGGGAATTTTGTTCGAAGAGGAATGCTGCACCTTTTAAAGGCACAGACCTAGAATTCCACATACATTACACTTTCATTAAAATTAGCCTATTAACTGTGGAATTCATTTTTTGTAAAACTACAGCACACGCGGTCACTTCAGCATGATAAAACTACAACCACCTAACAGAAAACGAATTCTAGTTTCTGTTTTTATTTTTTGTTATCATTTTGTATTTGCATTTCAGCTCTATATACCCTGTGTTTGAGAACTGCTACGGGTCTAAGAACCGGATAACCAATTAAGACCTCAGTGAAACGTGAAACTAACGATAAAGCCTGCTTGCATACATTCCAGTATTAATATTCGACCACCATGTCTGCCCTAATTGTGAACATTCTTGAGCGAGACATACTATATTATAAACCTGCTCCTAAACACGTGAAATGTATTTGTATTTTTTCGAATGGAATTAAAGGTGAACAATTAATATATTGTAATTGTATAACATTGCAGCATTTGCAAACAACTTTTTTTTTTACCAAATTGGGCTAATCAATACAGGCCTAAATGTAAATATTTTCTGATATTTATAATAGTGTTTCCAATATTTTTTTATAAACATATTCCACTGTTATTTGTAGCCTAAACATGGTTCATGTTCGATGGCTAATGTTGAATATTATAAACACAAATCACCACACACACATACGTTGGTGAAAATCAGTGCACAAACCTGATTCGTGTTTCCACAGGTGGCGCAGGACTGAACGGGATATGTGCGAGCTCCACGCACGGTCATCGGTGCTAGAGAAGGTGGAGGCATGTGGCAACCAATCTTAAAAACACTGGACAGCTGATCGGACTTTACACAATTTGATGGGAGAAAAGCGTAATTTCTTGTCATAACATTAAATAACAGAAAATTACCACCTGCTGTATTAATAAAGATGTTATCTACACACAAAATATAAATATAGGTCTACTCAAAATGATCCGAAGCAAAATAATTGGGCCTACAAGACTGCGTTTTAGGCCGTTAATATCTTCAGGCCTGGTCACTTTTTCATTCTCAATCGATGTAATCAGCCATATAGGCTATGGGCGTGTCTATACGACGGTTATGTGTTTTCTTGTGTTGTATTCGACATTATCTCGATCTTTAAACGAAACCCCGGGAACTGTGTTATTGCGTGTGGTCGTGTGTAATTTTTGATAAGGGTCTATAGGCCTAGACTACTTGGATGGAATATATTCACCTGCATCTTTATATTCAACTGCAGCTTTGAAAAAAGTGAGCCGTCTTTAAACCATAAAATCATGTGATGCGATATCGGTTTTGATTTAAAAACATTGCCTGTACACTTTGTCATGCATGTGGTTTTGACACTTTTTCAGACGACAGGAAGGCATTTCTAGATTAAATAAATATCAGAAAACAATAAACAAGGTTTGGAAATTGCTCTAATCGGCTCTAATTCTAAAATCTAAGGTAGGTCATATGCATTGCAGATTGACACTAACGACCGGGCACATATTTCAACGATTATACAATTGTTGTCCGATTTACCATAACCTATTGCTACTGTGAACATTTAAACATTAGAGATAGTATTATCTCAAGGACCAATATTAGAGAATATATTATGTTAAGGACCAACAATGTCGCAATTAAAAATACTGTAAATGCAAAGCAGATCCATGTAGAGGAGTAGGAAGGAGAAGCGAGTAGCCTTTACATCTCACAGCGCACTGTTGTACATTGCTATAGCACCATCATCTTGGAATATAACATATAAAATACAATCCAGTGTTAGGCTATGTATGGATATTGTTTTTTAATAGTCTGTATTCCAATACGTTGCCTGGAGCAGCCGGTAGCTATCGTTACAGGCCAAGAGGCACTAGATGTTTTGTACGGAGTCAAAAACGACATCCGAGATGCGCAGGCGCGAAGGTCGATGTAGGTTTTGGCCATGGCCTTAAAAACGCGTGCGCTACGAGCACTCCGGCCTCCATCTTGGCATTGTAACGGGCGGCAGTAATCTCACCAAGGATGGCAAACCGCCAGTTCCTCTTCAGACAGCGACGCCGTTAAAGAGGACATTCGGGATGTCGGCCAAGTGACCGCGACAGCTGCCGGAATGACGCATTGGTCATCTGGAGAAAGACAGTAATACTTGTGAATTAAGGTGAAAACAAAAGGAGTTCCTTTGTTTGAAGGTTCACCGCGGTGAACCTTGAACCAAAATAAAATGTATTATGTTACATTTCTAAATAAAATTGCAATGACAACTTGAAAGCAGCATTTTCACATTTATCTTGTTTGGATAACAGGTAAGAATCGAATAAATATGTTACAGGATAAAACATTTGTAAAAAGTCAGATGTAATTTTAGATTTGGGCTTAAGATGGCAGCATAACCCAACACAACCGTTTTAGAGGCTATCGGGCGGGCGGGGCTTGAGTCTGTGTCTGTCTTAAAATGAAACAAAGGCGGATCCTTCTGCGGACTTTGTTTTTCTCTGCAACGGGCCAATGGGACACACTGCTCTGGTTCTGTCACATCTAATCACGGCACGAAGTTTAGCGCTGCTTGTGAAGCAAACGCTGCTTTCAGGATGGTGGGAGGCTTACTACAAGTTCAATGAACGCGAACGGCAGTGGACTGAACAGCAAGTTACAAAACATGGAGGAGTTAGTCTGTTCATGTATTCTATTGGTTGATCAACGATCACATGACTAAACAAAATCAAGGCCATAGTTTGTGTTTTACTGCTGTATATGTTTGTTTCAGCAGTACACAGATGCAAGATGACAGTTCTAGAACCAGCGGACTCTTGAACCACCTCTGTCAAAGCGCATATGGATATATTTGTGTCAACATTGATTTTGAAATTGCATGCATTTCATATCAGAATGAAACGGCATGCATTTAAGATGCAATAGCATCTAGGTAATAAAAGCTACATTTGTTACTGGCACCAAATATTGATGTTCAATATTTGTTCAATGTTGATGTTCATTGATATTGATAGCTCAAGAACGTTGCAAAAGTTTTCTGAGAGAACGTGTCGTTCAATAAAACGTTCAGAACGTTAAATTCACTGAACGCACCCCAAGTCACATAGCCTATACCGCTCTACTAGCATATGGAGACGTCGACACGCCTGTGTGTCTACGTCACGGCATGCGCGACGCCATAAATGCAACATAGACTATATAATCCGGACATTTAAAAGGCATGTAGGCCTAAAGGTATTGCTCTATGCATCATCTTCGCTCTATTATATTTAAACAGTTTTGCTGTTGTGCAGGTTTGTGACAAAAACATTTACATAGCCAGGATTATGGTGTATTAGTCTACTCGTGTTATGTTAGCAACTGCCACTGCGCCAGGGGGTGGTAGATATGCAGTATTTTAAGAGACAATAATCCATATTAAACTAATATAACTGAAGTCTTAAAACTAGATTAAGGATTCATTTCACGGAGCCTGAACATAATCACACATTTACAATAACAAATAAATCAGCAGTGTTTTTATACACTGTATTTCAATTTAGCATGTGGAGACTGTATACTTTAATTCATAATTATAATATATAATATAATTTTTCTGAATAGACTATATTACCATAGGCCTACGTCCGAGTGTCGTTATATTGGCCTGCTGAAAGTCACGCGCGGTGAGGGGTGTGTTGCCCTGACAGTGACTGTTATTAAGAGTCAATGACAAGTCTTATCGCAGCTTTATCACGACAGCTGACGGGACGAGCCGAGCCAGGGCGAATGACTTACTATCATATTGGCAATCAAACTAAAGTGTCTGTGGTTATGCATATTACAATATTACATTTTACCAGGATAACATCTGCCAGTTGACCAACAATTAAGACAAGGGTTTTAGCAATATAGTTGGGTCGATAGGCGCCAGTAGGCCCACAGGCTAAGCATAACGCAAACGTGCTCAATTATATTTACGATGTATTAAAAGGCAGAATTATTTCAAATAATTTCAGAATACAATGTAGACTCGGTTAGTTCTATTTTGTTGATAATTTAGCGGTAATAGACATATTTAAACATGAATGCAAACTACTAAGCAGTGAATTAACCTAAACTGCCAACATATAAAATGACAAAATAATTTTGTAGGCCTACAATACTTTTGTAGTATACTAGGAATGTGTTCTTTAAATTCACAGAAAAAAAAGCATGCAAATAATTTTATTTTAAATTATTCAAATGCTATTTCAGGTTATGTTATAGCCAGGTCTATCGAAATTGCACTTAATTGAATGTCTGAGATAATGAAACATTATAGAGACATAGCCTATAAATAAAGTAATACTTACTTGAATGTTAACATTTTTTAGTTAATAATACATATAGTCTATATATTTAAATATATTTAAAAGCAGTAGGCCTATAACATAAACGTTGAACAAAATTCAACTGTAATTTCAGATATATTCAAACATAGTCCTAAAACTAAAAATGCCTTTATACGATAAAGGAAACGTATTTTGTTAATTTATTATCTTAGTATATAAAGCTGTCCTTTGCCATGCCTGTGGCTACTGTAGAAAACCCAGAGAAAACTCTTAGAACCAGGCCATCCATCTACGTCAACCTAAGCTCTTAGAACCAGGCCATACACGTCACGCTGAGATCGTTTAGAACCAGGCCATAGACTACGTCACGCTGAGATCGTTTAGAACCAGGCCATTTACGTCAACCTGAGAACTCTTAGAACCAGGCCATACACTACGTCACGCTGAGATCGTTTAGAACCAGGCAATTTACGTCAACCTGAGAACTCTTAGAACCAGGCCATACACTACGTCACGCTGAGATCGTTTAGAACCAGGCCATAGACTATGTCACGCTGAGAACTCGTAAAACCAGGCCAAGTTGAGAACACTCATGGCTGCGACATGCAAAATACATAGCATTCCTGGGATTAAATATATCATATATATAATTTATTTTGTCTCCTTCAACATAATTATTTTTGTCTATATAGGACTCATAGTCTACATATAGGCCGGTGTTATTTCCCCTTGACCTTGAATATTGCTGCATAATTATATAATCATTAGTTTTTTCCGGATAATTGATTGTTCCCAAGTTCAGATTTGACAACAAAGCAAAACAATAATAATAATAATAATAATAATAATAATAATAATAATAATAATAATAATAAAATAAATTAAAATGTATTTTTAAAATAGTGCATGTTAAATCATATTACTTATTTAATATTTCTGTTTGTTCAATATGTTGGTCAAAATCTGACAGAGTCGAGATCTACCTAAATGTTATATATTTCTACAACAGTAACATTTTAGCAGGTAATATGTTACTGTTGTGGCGCTTACTGGTGGAATTATTTTGTTAACATGTCTACTTTAAAAGCATGAGTTATTCTCAAAGTCGTCACTAGATGGCGGTGTTACCTCATATTTCAGTAGTAGTAGTAGACTATGCTTCAGAACCTGACTGATCTTCAAAAATGAATAATTACCATAACCTAGTAGCAAATAACTATGTGGCTACACAGTTAGCCATACATCCTGCATATATGCACACATGTAGATAGCATGCATATAATAACACGTGTTTGGGCGTTTGCCCAAGGCACGTCTTCACTGATCACATAGGCCTAACGCCACTTAAACTTGTTTATCGAAATCACGTCGGCTGCTCCATGAACTCACCTTACCAAATGCGTAAGCCTAGCTCTATATGTCAATATATATATATATATATGTGTGTGTGTGGGCTGTAATTTGATACAGGGCTACAAGCCAAATCAAAAAGTCCACCTTTTATTGGGACAGACTTAAACACAAACATATTTAATTGACATAATAGTATTCGATATCATATCAAACATTTACTTTAAGCTATATACATCCACGTGAATTACGTACACATTATAAAAGCTACGCTAGATAACAAGCATGTGTCCTGGACGATTATCGTATGCATTTTTAATAAGAAACACGCCAGGGTCGACCGGCCCCACTGGCGCTGGACAGGCGCCACACGTGAGGTCTTTTCAACAAGAAGTGGCGGAGATTAATATTTAACAATCCTCAAAAGACAAAATGGTGAATTCAGCCATTTCCTGCGTGTCTCCATGGTAAGTCATATTCATTTCGAAGATAAAAGCTGCGGAATCGAAGACAGGGGCCGTTTGAGCGGGTCAG
Source organism: Speoplatyrhinus poulsoni (assembly GCA_025447795.1). Taxonomy (NCBI): domain Eukaryota; kingdom Metazoa; phylum Chordata; class Actinopteri; order Percopsiformes; family Amblyopsidae; genus Speoplatyrhinus; species Speoplatyrhinus poulsoni. The sequence goes on from JAOEGT010000003.1 coordinate 971,598, forward strand.
TTTTCCTGAGCTGGCGTGGCAAACAGTCTTAATATTCCCATTTTTCCACACGATGCATATCCCGTCAACGATGTTTTACAACAAGCAGGAAAAAAGAGCTCTCGGCCAACCATTCAGAGGCGAAACTATTTTGTTCCCAAAAAGCGGGAACTCATTTGGCATAACCGCCTCCATGTGAATCATAGTCAAGTCAGAAATGTTTGTTCCGATCCAATAATATGACACTGTGTGTGCATGTGTGTGTGTGTATGTGCGTGTGCGTGTGACAAGTTTATTCCCCATGGGTGATTTCTTGGATGGATGTCTCTTTTGAAAAGCAACTAGCTGACCGACTTCACTTTATGGACGACCTTCTTCTCCTTCACGCGTCTATTCTGGAACCAGATGGTGACCTGCCTCTCGGACAGGCCGGTCTGCGTGGATATCCTCCTCCGCTTGTCCTTCGTGATGAACTTGTTGGCCGTGTACTCGCGCTCCAGCTCCTTCAGCTGCACCTTGGTGTAGGGAACGCGCTTCTTCCGCCCGCGTCGGTATGAGCCGGGGTCCCCCGTCGCCTGACACACCGAGTCTGGGGCGAAACATACAATGTTATCAAAAATACATAAATAAATATATAAATAAATAAATAAATAAATAAAAGGGAAGGGTGTATGTTATAACCAGGTCGATACTTAAAAAAAAGCCACGCACAAACTCCAAGACGAGCCTTTAGAAAACGCCACACCATTGAGAGTTATAGCCTCCATATAACAAGGCCTACACACGTACCGACTAGAATATGATTACAGTGTAACATATATATATATATATATATATATATATATATATATATTAGTAACATATTTACTATATTTACACCATTAGTTGGTGCCCATATAGCCTATATTCGGATATGAAGAGCATACAGGCATCACAGCAGAGTGTGCGTGTGTTCCGCGTTCCCTGCAACTCACCTGGCCCGGGGGACTTCCACATGTGTCCGGAGTGGGTCTGCTCCTTTCCGGGACAGTACACGGGGCTGCCCCAGCCGCCGGTCGACAGGCCCCACGGCGCGTAGCTCTCCATGGGCAAAAGCTGCTCGTGGTGCCGGACCTCGGGCGGCGGCGCCACGGGCACGTCGAGGTAGCCGGGCACGGGCTGGTACGGCCCGGGCGGATACGACGTCGCCTGCGTCGGATAGAAGGCGAAGTCCTTGGCGCGCGGGCCAAACGCGTCCTCGCACGGCGGAGCGGCTGCGGACGCCGCGTCTGCATACTTGTCCACGTAGTGGGCCGCGGACGGCGGCTGGGTCGCGCACGGCTTCAGGCCGCCGTGGTGGTGGGGCACGCGGCACGAGTAGTAGCCGCCACCGCCGCCACCGCCGAAGTAGCCGTAGGGCAGGGATGCGCTGGAGGAGTTCTGCGCGGCGGAGCACGGGCTACATTGCTTTGCCGGCTCGCCCACCGCAGAGGCGTGCTGCGCGTCGCCGGACGAGGACGACAGCGAGTACGCGCTGCTGGGCGCCAGAGACGCCGCCGCATGCGCCATCATAAGGCTCCGGCACTGGTTAGACGCGAAGTTGCCGCCTGTGAAACCGCCGTCGGAGTTCTTGCCCGCCTCATCGGAGCCGCCGTTGTCGTAGAGGAACATCAGGGACGGGTCGAGGCGCACGGGACGCAGCAGCAGAGACGTCATAGCACGACGCCGAGCGAAGACTCTTCTGGCTGGCTTCTTAAAAAGCCCTCGGAGTGAAAAACTGCACGCGCACCAGATTTCTTTCTTTTTTCTTTTTTTTTTTTTTTCTGACAGAGATGGGTGACGACGCTGAAGTCGGTCCGTTATTGGCGGAGACGTCACCACGTGGGTTTAAACCACACGCAAAGAGGACGGTACGGACCCTACTGCATATGTAAATAAAAATAATAATAATAATAATAATAATAAAAAGATACCGCTAAATCTGTCGCGTCGAGGTGATTCTCCTCTATGGGTAGATAACGAATTAACACAGGGTTAAAATCTAACAAATATATTGTAGCATGTTGAGTTTTATTTTGCATAAGTTGATATAACAAACGTTTGTGCGTTTGTGCGTGTAGGATAAATATTATAGTATAGGCTACATTTGTAGACAGCTAGACAAGGACCGTCAGATTTCAATTAGATTTTTATATAAACCTCTTTTTCAAAAAATGCTGCAGTTTCTTATAATGCTTAGTGCCCCATTCAAACAATTAGGTTGCACACCTTCAAGGCTTATATTATACCAGTACGCGATTGTATCGAAACATATTGAATTTTTAAGTGGAACAATGTAGGAATATTTGACTCAGCTCAATTTACTGCAGGACACATTTCAAAATTCGCGTGATCTAATAGACTAATAATTAAGCTTGGGTTGTTTGGATGAAAACGCTAAATGTTGTAAATGTAAATTGATTATGGAATACAATGTTAACCTCGTTGTGGGCCTGTATTCCAACATGTTAACGGGTTAAATGCAGGACATTAGTATGTGAATGTCATATATGTAAGTGTTAACAATAAGAATAGCTAATACTAAAACGGAAGCGTTGTGTTTATTCGGCGGTGGACGCGCTTAGAGGCCAAGGTCAAGTTGAAAGTGGCCGTCTTGCCTCTATTGCCTTTCAGCCCCCCGGCTTTGAATGGGCCGTCTGAAAGGAACGGAAGGAGGTGAGAAATCCTGCTGGAATTAACTTTTATTATCAGTGTTAGTGATTTTTTTGGACGTGTTATTCTCTTTCTCTCTCTCTCTCTCTCTGTCACACAAACACGCGGATTGATTTGGGCATTGCGTGGCGGTGTCAGGGGGATGGAAACCCGAGTGCGTCGGTTTGTAGTCTAGGGCAATACTTTTTTTTTTTTTTTTTGCGAATACGTGTGAAAGTGATGCGATCTGTGGACAGACAAGGCTCGTTGTGTGCGGCTGTCTGGCCTGTTGTGTGAGTTTACGACCAGTCTGTCTATTCCGAGGCTGCTGGAATCGGCATCGGCCAGTGTGGCGTTCAAACGCCCATAACGTCGTCTCTCTTGGCCGGTCAAGGTTAGTGTAAGAAAAAAATACACTCGCGACTATTGACCTATTTCACTACAATCCACACCTTACTATTTTAATATGCATATTCTAAACCTAAAAGTTCTAAATAGTTTTAACAATCGGGATTTGTAATGTCAACATATTAGTCTATATCCTTGCGTTAGAAACAGTCGTCTCTTGCTTTGAAAAACTTCATAATTGAAATTAATTCAGGGTTGAAATAATTTAAGGTTGGCTATACCTACATATGACGAGTGAATAGCCAAAATTCCATATAAACATTCAAGACATTAGCCTACTAGGCTAAAAAAACATATTTATCAATCAGCATGGTCAGCTGGTTGTATAAATACAAGGCTTATTCAATCGCACGTGAGCATTTACAACCAGCATAAAACTAATTTAGGCCTACAAAGCTTTTTAGCATTTCTGCAGCACGCATGAATCTACATTGTATCGAAGCACTTTTAACGGGCAACGTTTTTGAATTAATCAAAAATGAAGAACATATATCAATATCTGTAGAGCTATTTAATATCGACTTATTTTCATAATTGTTTATTGTTGTAGGCTAATAATTTCAGTCAAATCAATTGAGTAAAATCTTTTAGATTAGTATCTTTCAAATAAATCTAATATTTGAAATTAGTCTAATATCAATTAATAACAAATTACATTTGTCTAATTTAAATTGTGCAAAAGTATCCCGTTTGATCCAGGAAATTCGTATAAAATAGGACGTTGGCCTATTTATATTTAGTTTCTTATTACATTAACTGTTATTATACCATATTTCAGATCCACTAATTCCCGTTATGCATAAAATAGTCTATAACGTGAATCCGTGAACGACAGACATATAACTGGCCTCAACAGACTTTTAGTTTCCATCCAGATATCATAACTGAAATACTCTACATGTTACAACAGGCCAAATTAACCCTTTAAATGAGCAGCAAATTAGAGTCAGTGTTCAGAGCAGCTCATCGTCTAGACGCCATTGTCTCTCTCTCTCTCTCTCTCTCTCTCTCTCTCCCCTTCCCCCCCACTAGCAACACATTACCTCCGTCGCCAAGGTAGCTGCAGCGCGCAGCCGTGAGCCGGAGCAGGCATGCCACCAGCCCATAGCACCTAAACAATGACCGGAAATGGTGCAGCCGTTCCGAGCTCGTTCATTCTCCCATTTCTCCATGGCAAGGCTCATATACAGCCAACAGTTACAATATTATAGCCTACTGTTAAAATTATACCTTATTTGCCAATAAAACGTTTTTGCGGCTAAAAGCACCGAGCCATGGCATCGCGGTGGGATTGTGACGGACAGCGTGTGGAACTTCATCTGAATTTAACGTTACGTCTGGCCAAATACACATATATAGATAGCCTGGTCTAGCGTGCATTCACACATAGTGTGTGTGTGTGTGTGTGTGTGTGTGTGTGTGTAAGTGTGAGTTTAAGAGAGAGAGAGAGAGAGAGAGAGAGAGAGAGAGAGAGAGAGAGAGATGTCTGTCTGTCTGTCTGTCTGTATATTTATCTCGTAGAACTCTTAAAAGTGTTGTCCGATATGCAAAATGCACATTAAGTCTTTTATTGGATGGAAGCGGTCTCTAACATGAAATACGAGGCTATGCTTAGATGCTTCATTTTGGTCAAATTTCAAACAGTTGAATTTCCAATATCAAGTTGAGGCCTTTGCAGCCAAGAGACCCACTAAGGGATTTAAAACGTGTATTTAACAAACCCTCTGCTGCCTTAGAGAAGCAACCCTCTGGCAATACAGAACATATGACCATATTAGGTTTTAACAATCTACAAAAGGTAGAATATATAGGCCTCCTTTTAAAGTCTAAAATCCAAAAATAAATATAGGCTACATGTTAATGTTATTAGGAGCTAATGCTATCAGTTATAGGACGTTAAACCATTGCTTTAAGAAACTATGTAGGCTATACTAAAAAATATATATAGCCTACACAGGTCGCCTATACCGTTTTACCTGTAATTAGCTGTATATACGTGGTTTAACATTATCTGGTTATTGTGGAGAAATCATTTAAGCCTACAAAACACAAGCAGACATGTATAGCTTCATATGCAAACCATATGTAAAATGTTGCTCAGGCCTCCTTAAAATGTTTGCTTATGATCACGGCAAGCACCATGTAGCCTACAGCTATCAGAAGAAAATAATTTAGATTTTTGGTTTTATCAATTTGGCGCAAAAACAACACTGAAACACGAATACCATAATCTTAAAAAGGCCCAACCTACCCAAATACAAAGTTAAATAGTTCTAAGTTCATTTAGCCAAGTGATAATCAACATATCCGTGGTAACGTGATGAAATTATCAAAAAAGCAGATGTGCTATTTGTATTTTAGACCTTTGTTCTGATCCTGTATGACAGGACGGTACAAACAAAATGGCGCATAAAAAGACAATATTATTTCGCATTTAGGATATAGCCTATATGTTTCAGAGACTAAGAACAAAAGAACAGTTATTGCCAGGTTGTTCAAGTGTCAATTATTAGTCTAAAAAGAACAAAAACTCGGGGCAAGTTGGTTAAAATATAGTATTATCTAGATATGTATTATGATAAATAGGCTACGAATTAATATGGTAAAGGGGAAACAGAATGCAATCTAAAATTATACTTTTATACATGTATCCTGTCATTGAGTGTTTTGAAAGGTGTCCTAAATAAAATATATGTTTTGTATTATTTGTATTATTATTATTATTATTATATACACGATACGCATATTCTCGTGCCTTCAAAACATGATTTAAACCGGTCGCCATGACAAACTGTCTATATTTGTCTGTTTGTATGCATAAATAAACCCCTGGTGTTAAAGTTTAATGTAGTTAAATTATAAAAAGGCACATTATTGCAGATCAATCCATCGAACAGAGACTGTACAACTGTACCTGCAACGGCAGTTTAAACTTCCTCAAGCGAGTTTTTAAGTTGAAGTTCGTCAGGGATTTGCACCTGGCGCGTTGCCATGTCACTAAAGTGGTGCTAAGCCTTTTCCTCTGACTACACGACAAGGCTTTTATTGACTCTAACAGGGCAACAGGCCTGGCATGCGCGGCTGCTAAAGCACAGGCCCGAATGAACAGCAGGCAGCGGTGAAGAACAGATCATCAACCGCTAGTCACCTTGGATTGCCTATTGGCATATGCGTTGCCTCAGAGGTCACGACATTACCGCTGCGTCATCCAGTTTCAAGGCCAAGTTGATACATTTTATTCCCGCAGCCTCTGTCGGTCTGTGCTAATGCGCTCTGACAGAACCCGCCGTGATAAACTGTCCCTTCATCAAATAAACCCGTGCTCACTCCATAGACATAGTGCGCCTTTTTGCTCTAAAAGCAAATAGTCTTCTTTACTGCGCAAGCACGGGATAGGGTTACACGCGTACTGCGCAGACTCCATGGTCAAGTTCAAGTTGTGCTCGCTAATAAAACTGAGGGGCGCATTCTGGGATGTCTGCAGTGGGGGCGCTGCCGCATTTGATCTATCC
>JAOEGT010000003.1:988588-1003804 GCA_025447795.1 Speoplatyrhinus poulsoni
ATATGTGTATATGTATATATATATATATATGTATGTATATATATATATGTATGTATATATATATATATATATATATATATATATATATATATATATATATATATATGTGTATATATGTATGTGTATGTATGTGTATATATGTATGTGTATGTATGTATGTATGTGTATGTATGTATGTATGTATATATGTGTATATGTATGCATGTATGTATGTATGTATATACATACGTGTGTGTGTGTGTGTGTGTGTGTATATATACACACACACACACACACAGTGTATATATATGAATGTATGTATATGGCCAATGTTATATGGCTAACAACTCCTTTCACACGCTTTCTACCAAACACAGGGAGTTGTGGTTGTGCACTGTTTTAATGGGAGAACTGGAAGGGTGCTTTGCACTTAGGATACGGCAGGGTGTGTATATTATCAGCTGGTCCCTCTGGCCCCTGGGGTTTAAGGTTATCCAGAGAGAGAGCGGGCCCTCAACCCTGAAATGACATGCGTGCACGTGCTCACACACACCTACTGCTGTGTGCTTTTAATTTGCATGCGTGTGTGTTTCATGGGACCTAATACTTGCCAGTCTTCCATTAAAAGAAAGCCCTTCCTTTCACCCTTCCGCTTGCAGCGGTTTCAGTAACATCGTAAAATCTGCCCTGCCCCTCACTCCCTCAGATGTGTGTTTGTGTGTGTATGTGTGTGTGTGTGTGTGTGGTAGGTAGAGAGGGGTCACGCCCTGCTCTTTGTTCCCCCCTTAATACCCCCGATAGAACTACAGAACATCCACGTTATTCTCAACCTGACTCACCTCTGACAGCCATTACAGGCAACTGGAAGAAAAAATAAACAACAAAAAACCCTCTCCTCCTCTCCATTGCTCTTTGTTGTCGTCTTTTGCTTTAGTTTTCTATTCACTTTAAGTTGTGTGTCTGGCATCGTTGTACCACTATCTCTAAGCGTTGTCCTTTTTCTCCGTATATGTCTCTGTTTCTACGTACATAAACATCTGTGTGATCGAGAGCTTACGTGCGCACACGCACGTACGCGCTGACTTCAACTGCCAGTGCTCCGGGTGAGTGACTAACCCAGTGCTTTGTTACTGCTGCCCCTGAATACAAACCGGGGCTAATGACTGCTTCACTCTAGGCATTACTGCTTTTGTGTCATTTAGGGTCTTTTCCCAGCATGATAGCTGTGCCTAAACCAGTGGTATTCACTAACTTGTGGTCTAGTTGGCCAGCATAAAAGAACAATAATAAAAACAAAAGGGAAAAATAAAATCATTAAAATATAAATTGGTGAAATAAAATATCTTGAATAGTTAGACAAAGAATTAGGTCTGGGGTGTTTTGGGTGTCCCCACCAACATTTTGACAACCACTTGAATAGAAACAACCTACTAGGGCTAAGATATTGTACCCTCCTCTCTTGGTTGCGTGACGTTAAGCGAGGCCTCGGCCCTCCTCAGCTCCAATGCCACTTTAATCCTCTGAGGTAACTCAATCTGTCTGCTCACTCTAACCGAAACACACACCGGTTAAGTGAAGGTCTGAGCTATTAGTTACGTGAGCTGACTCACTTATCCCAGTGGCGCCTGCCTCCATTGGCTCCATTCCACTGTTTATATATTAATTTTTCCTATCGATTCATGGGTATTTCTCTAAGTGATACAAACACTTATTTATTCTTCTGTCTTCACACAATGCATGCTGCGCTAGCCTATTGAGGCCACTGTGGCTTGCAGGAAGGTGATTATTGATTGTATGGATAAGCCGTAGCAGCGCGCGCTAGCGGACAAGTCTGATGAACACCATTGCCTTATTATCCCACCTGGCTGTACGGTGCTTCTTAATGCGCCTCGAGCGTTTGACTTTGTTGCGTGCCATCCGGAAGATGGATTTCACTGTTGGGAAGAATATAGCCGAGCTGATTGGCCAGCGCTCGGAGCGCTGGCGTTCTTCTTTGTGGTGTCTCCATTACCCCCGCCACTCACCACCTGCTCCTGGCCGCTGTCTTGCAGGTGGAGAAGATCCGCCAGGTGAAGGCCAAGTCTCTGTACCTGCAGGTGGAGAAGCTCCACCAGAGTCTCACCAAGCTGGACAGCACCATCGCCGCCGTGAGCCAAGTCCTGGACGAGGGACGACACCTGGACGTCCTGCTGGCCCGAGAGCGCATGCTCACCCAGATCCACGAGCTCAAGGTCCTGAGAGGCCTCCTTCAGCCACAGGAGGATGACCGCTTTATGTTCACCCCCCCAGACCAGGTATGGGACCAGACCAGGAATTAGACCAGACCTGATCCTAAGACCAGACCAGGTATTAAACCAGACCAGACACTAAGACCAGACCAGGTATAAGACAAGACCAGGTACTAAGACCATATCGGTTACTAAGACCAGACCAGGTATGAGACCAGACCAGGTACTAAGACCAGAACAAACCGAGTCCGGGAAGATACCTAGCCCAGGCTAACCAGTTAGTCAGACTAGATACTCAAACCAGGATAAACGAGGTACTAAGACCAGTCCCATGTAGTCAGACCAGACCAGAGATGTGTTGAAATGGGCAAACAAAGGCAAACATTTAGTGTTAAAAAAGCAAATGTTTACGAACACACGCAAACAGTCTGAGGGGGTAGTTATTGGCGAGCACACATTGATGCTGGACTAAAATATTTAAACTCTAGTTTAAATCTAACTACTGTTTGGAATGTTTACACAAAACCTTCAAAGAAAACTCACTTGCCGCAAACATTCGCAGCAGTTTGCGAATTTGAACACTCCTCTGGTACAGAGAGCACACTGAAGAGTAAATACACTTTTAGTGCAGTGGAATGGGCACAGCCAGAACCTTATAACGGGAAATGTTTGAATGTGATATTATATGCCATCTCCGTCCTGGTCTCCACAGGCACTGTACATAGCCCTTCAGTCCATGGGCCTGATCAGCAGTGGAGCGTTTGCCCCGGTCACCAAAGCTCACGGCGAAGGGCTAACCAGCGCGCTGCGCGGGAAGCCCGCCTCCTTCACTGTGATTGGATACGACCACGACGGGGAGCCAAGGCTCTCCGGCGGAGACGCGGTGTCGGCCATCGTCATGTCTGTTTCCGACGGCAGTCTGTCTGCGGTGGAGGTAACGGACCACCAGAATGGCACGTACACCGTCGGCTACCTGCCGAAGAATGAAGGTGAGCACCTGGTGTCCGTCCTGGTGTGTAACCAGCACGTCCTCGGGAGCCCGTTCAAGGTCATCGTGAAGTCTGGGCGGAGCTACGGGGCACTGGGCTCCCAGCTGTCGGCGTTTGGCTGCGAAGGGGAGGGGGACGGACAGCTGTGTCGGCCCTGGGGCATCAGTGTGGACAAGGAGGGATACGTGGTCGTGGCAGACCGCAGCAACAACCGTGTGCAGGTAGTTTTACAGTTTTGATGTCAGAATCCATCCAGCATGTGCCTGGCTCATTTTTAATGCAACGTTGAGGCTGATTTGTGCTTCTGTGTAGAAACCATGCAGAGCCTATGCCGTAGCTACCTAAGTGTCATGAGCATTTCTGCTTCTGCGCTGGCGTGCGGACCTTTTCTCGTACAGTATATTGGCATGTGAAGCTCCCACTGCATAGTTATGCATGTCATATAATAAATATTTCTCACCAGCAAATCTCTTAATTACATTAAGGGTTGTAATCTTGCTGTTGACGCGACTCCTGGTAACTATGGTTTGTGTGGAGGTGTGCGTCAGCCCTGCAGTACTGCGTGTAGGGTGTGTGGCTACGGCACAACTGCAGCGTATTCTTGACACAGAAGCACAAGCCAGCCTTGTCCAGTTCACTTTCACTGTGCTCCTGTGATTAGATGATTTGATGATGTGTCCCACCGTGCTCTAGATCTTCAAGCCCTGCGGTGCCTTCCACCACAAGTTTGGCTCTCTGGGGTCTCGGCCAGGGCAGTTTGATCGCCCGGCCGGTGTAGCATGTGACAGCCAGAGACGCATCATTGTGGCTGACAAGGACAATCACAGAGTGCAAGTATGTATTCACATCCCCCCCATCTGTGTGTCTGTGTGTGTTTCCTGTATGGATACAATGCGTGTGCCTTTCATCGACATTCCGTTGGGAATAGTTGCATTATGTCTAGCCCCTCACTGGCAACATGTCACGCAGGTCTTCACAAAATAGTCATGTGTCTGTTTAGGGTTTCACTGTAGACGTCTGAGCATGAACAGGCTGTGACAACTTTAAAATGTGTGATAACAGTGTAACATTAGTTTCCATATTACAGCTTAGTTCTGGGACGAGCTGTGACATATTATAGCAGTATTTGCTCTGGTCAAATCTGAGATGCAAAACCCCCAGGATAAAGAAACCATCACAATGTGTTAGAAGCAAAAAATACAAATGTACACTATAGATATTTAGGAGAAGTCATGGAAGGACAAGATCATGACAAGTAGGCTTATACATTTAGTTTAATTATTTAAAAATATAAAACCACATGACAGATTTTAGTGCTCCGGTTTTTAATCATGTCTATATTCCAAATACAGGAATAGATTTAGCAGATTTACATTAGTTTACACAAGGAAGGTCTTGTAAATAAACTTGTATAATTGAACATCTAACATAAATGAGCATGTTTATTTAAGTAAATTAAAGCCTGTGTGGTCTCATAGGTGTTTACATTTGAGGGCCAATTCCTGCTCAAGTTTGGCGAGAAGGGTACCAAAAACGGTCAATTCAACTACCCCTGGGACGTGGCTGTCAACTCTGAGGGTAAGATCTTGGTCTCGGACACCAGGAACCACCGCGTGCAGCTCTTCGGTCCCGACGGTTCATTCCTCAACAAGTACGGCTTTGAGGGGGCTCTCTGGAAACACTTTGACTCCCCGAGGGGTGTGGCCTTCAACCATGATGACCACCTGGTGGTGACGGACTTCAACAACCACCGTCTTCTGGTCATCCAGCCCGACTGCCAGTCAGCGCGCTTCCTGGGCGCAGAGGGCACTGGAAGCGGGCAGTTTCTGCGGCCGCAGGGCGTGGCCGTCGACCAGGAGAACCGCATCATCGTGGCCGACTCCCGCAACCACCGTGTCCAGGTGTTTGAGCCCAACGGAAACTTCTTATGCAAATTTGGCACACAGGGCAATGGCTTTGGACAGATGGACCGGCCATCCGGTGTGGCGGTGACGCCCGACGGGGTCATCGTGGTTGTCGACTTTGGGAATAATCGCATCCTCAAATTCTAACGAGTGTTCTCTCTCTCTCGCTCTTTTCCACATTCTCACGCCCCATTTGCCTTTTTGCATCTTTGCCGGGGAAGGAAATGGTGGAGGGAATGAATCAACAGACAAAACTAGAGGAGAGCTTGTAGGAGGATTCAGAGCAGGAAGACCGAAGGGAAACTAAACTAGTAGATTATAATTTCTTTGCCATATTTTTTTCTACTCTCAAAGTCGTTCGGTATGGGAGTTAAAGGGGACCTGAACAAATTGATTATTGGTTGGAAAGGAGCCATTCTTCCCTTCATTATGTTTAACAGCTCGTACCTCTCCTGCTTAGCTCTCCTCAAGTAGCCATCTCAGGGAAATGTTCACTTTTCTTAAAAATGTTAAACCCTCTGCTCCATTCCTACCTCATTTAACTCTTTAAGAATGTACTCTAGTCAATGAGCAGATGTTTATTCCGTGAAGTTTTACGAAGAAAGAAGAAAAAAAGTCTACCTCAATACTTTATTTAAGAGAGACAAAAAAAAGAATGGACTCTTCTGTTGATATTTGCACAGGATTAATGGCTTTCTTGCTGTGCAGTTGGAATATGATTTAAATGAACCTCCGGAATGTTGTTGCAGAGACAATACTCAGACCACAGTAGAGGCTGTGAGTTTCTGCGTAGAAGGTTAAGCAGCTGTAGGAGCTACAATTAAGTGGTGTAGTTACATTATGTTTTTGTGAATGCATCGACCCTGGAAACTCTGGGGCTTTGTGCCGTGTCACTACAGCCCAAGTAGAGTGCTTGAAGCGATGCCAAACTTGATGGAATCAATATGAGCTCAGGTCATGGTCAAAGACCGTTTAAATGATTGTTCGTTTCCATAATTTCCTAGATTTCCTGGCTAATTGGTTTTAGTAAATGCTGATTTTGCCAGGCATAATTACTTGTGAAATGTTAGAATTATGGAAATGCTCCCCAGAGTAACCCTGAATTCCCTTTTTTTTTCTCTACCATAAATGTCCAGTTATTAATATACCTGAAGTTGAAGTTATTGATAGACACCAATTCCCTATTGCTGTTCCATGAGGCAGTATGGATTATAACACGTCTAAGTGATCTTTAAAAACGTAAAGCAGACTGGCTTGGAAATATCCAGTTTGCATGTGTTAATGACAAAGAACAATATGCAAGAAGAGCTTTGTCTTCTGGAAAAAGGGTGGATCCCACCAAAGAATTTTAAATAAGTAAAATGTTGATCTGTTGTGGTCCTATAGAAAATACTTGATCATGTCAGAATGGCACCTTTGTTGGCAAGGCGAGCTGGGTAATAAAAGCCTAAAATGCAGACATTTAATTGGCCGCCCAGAGGACATGTTGACATAAAAAGAAAGCCACTCCAATTGGCTCCTGGGGATATAATCCAGTCCTTTGAGGGGTTCATCACAAAGCCCTGTCATATTTATTGATGTGTGGAGTTAAGGAGATATCTCCAGGTAGAATGCTAGTAGACCAGTCCTCTAAAGATTGAGGTATATAGACCAGCTAGTAGAGTCCACCAAAGGTAGAATTTCTGCACAATGGCCAAATGTTATGTCATTTAAATCCCCATTAAAGACATTAGTAATCATCAATGTTGAAAAGTCTAAAATGACAATACTCACCGAGTAGAGTTCACAGTACTGTCAATTCTAGGCTTCAAACTAGGAGAGTGAAATGAAAACTCAGCCAGGGCCACAACAGTATGCAAAATCCATTAACATTGTTAAGACAAGGACACTTGCCTACATAAAGCCTGGTAGTTTTATGTGGCATTGAGAAGACTGTTGTCCAAAGTCTGTAGAGATGTTGGCAGAAACACCAAAGAGCTGCTCATTCTGCCCCTGGCTTTAATACAACCTAGTCCATCAAGTTATGCCCTCACTTGTTCAACCCAACCCTCTATTCTTAACACTATATATTTGGCTCAAAGTAGCGTTTTCAGCCAAGTAAATTTGCAGTCATAAATATGTTCACAGTTAATGTTCAGTCAGAGGCTTCTAGACTAATGCCGATCCTCCGATGTGCAAGGTTTACATCTAATTATGTTCAATATATTTACCTCATCATTATCACTTTTAACCCAAATACCTGAACCTTCTGAATACCTCAATGTATGTACATTCAAAGACCTCATGTTGTCCTTAATATACCTCATTTTCTAGTTTTCTTTTTTATTTAGTTTATTTTATAATGATCCTTTATATTTAAACATGCATCAACTGTTATTTATATTATAGTGGAAATACCTCAAAGGTCTAGTGTTGCAGTACAGTTCAATAACTGTTGGACCAAAGATCTAAATCCTCTGAATTATTCTGTTTGTAGTTTAAATAAAAGATGGTTTAATCCATCGGGCGGAACAGTTTGCATGTCATGAGTGTACTTTAAACTGCCTGGCAATTACATTTTCTCATCAGGAAACCAAATATTGTGGACGTTACATTGTGCCAAAAAGATATCTGAGAGTATTCAGTGCCAAATAGTTGGCATCTGAACCACTATTATGTCATTGATATAAGTGTTAAAGAAATCAGTGTATCTGGGGATAAATCATGTTTCTGTGATGCACTTAGAAGGGCTTGGCCCCATTTCATGGTTATTAAAATGTCTACAATGTTACTGTGCATACAGAGGACAAGTGCCGGGGAAAGAAGGAGTGGCCTTTTGTTTTGTTATATTTCATTTTATTGTTTTTGATTTTAGGAGTTTAAAACGTCACCAAGCCGCCTTTGAATACACAAGTATCTTAGCACAAATTGATCATAATTCCACAGTAAGAAGTGTGGATTTAGAGATGGATGGTGTTGGAGGACTGCAGCACATCATAATGGGAGGTTTGTCTCCATGCTGGTTGTCAGTATGAGCTGTGGTGCGGACAACGCATTTGATTTATTCATTATGAGGTTGGGATGTCACCACATCAAGGGAAATCCCAGCTTGAGTTCACAGATACTGCTGCTTTGAACCAAACACCTTTCTTTGGATAGAATAGAGTTGTCCTCAGTATTAACTTGTTTAAATGCTACGTTTAGTTGGCTTCAGGTTTTTTTTGTTTTTTTGTTAAGGTTGCAGAATGCTATCTTTAAGATCCTTAGGTCTTCACTCTTAAAGAGGAAATGTGTATTGAAAACCTGTTTTTTGTTTGTTTGCATGCTTTAAAAAGTCTGTTATACTGATGTCTCAGATAGAGTGGGTAGCTAAATTTGGAGATTTAAAAAAAAAAAAAAAGAATATATACCCAAAGATGTGTTTGTGTGTGTGGTGGGGTTGCATTCGATTGTAACCATTGTGATTGTATTTCCTGTTCCTGAAAGGCTTTACAGAGCAATACCCCCTGTTCAGCCAGCCTTGATTCCAAAGATGGTATATAGGAGGACTTTCAATGCATACAACTGAAATGTGTAGATGTTGGTAAACCCCTTTAGTGCTTAACATTATTTACCACTAATTATGGACAGACAAATGAACGTATGATGTCCTATTACACAACCTCCATTATATGTATGGTATAGGAAGCTGTAGGTGGCCTAGTCAATGTAGATTTGTGGCCATTTTATGTTTGATATAATTATGGGAACCTCTGTAACAGGTCAACACATTGTGTTGATGTGCTGTTGCAAGTCAGCTGTGCTGTGCTGTTGCAAGTCAGGTTTGCCATTCCCCGCCTTGCTCGAGTCCAGGAAGTGTACTAACGGCTGCTGAACGTGACCGGTCGACAGTGAGAAAACATTTTTGGGGGGAGGGAAGGGGTTGCGGGGGGGTGACGGGGGTGGGTGCTGTGAGCTGTGGTTTTGCTCACCATTTTATTTCGGGGGAAGGGGCCCCTGTGGTTTTTGTCCGCCATTTTATTTCAGGCCTCTTCCGGCTTTTAAGAGGGGATGAAGCAAAACTGCACCCGGTGATGTGTGTAAGGTCATAGACCTCTTTTATTGATTGTATATGCTAAAGGAAAAGGGTGGAAAATTTAGAAAGGATAATAAACAAACTCAGGTAGTCCTTGACCGCCCCGCCCCACATGGCTTTCAGTAAACCTTGTCCTGTAGTGATGATGTAGTGACCCTCAATCCCCACACCCTGTCCCCATTATGACCTCCCATTAAATATAGTCTGATTATGTTTTGTGTCCAGTTGTATGTTTTATAAATATATATATAAAAAAAAAATGTCCACTCTGGATAAAGTTAATTTTCTCAGATTACTGTTTTTATAATTTTGTTTTTGAAACAAAACAATACAAATGCTCCACAGAATGAGATCCTCACTGGCCCTTTTAGAATGTATCTTTTGAAGAAAAGGGTCAATCGAGGTCTTGTTTGCTTCGATTCACCGCAACTGGATGCCCTTTTGCAACGGGAGACAAAACACAGGCCTCAAATGACCTGACAGAATTACAGATTGGCCTTGATTGTATTATTCCTGCTTTTCACAATACATTTCACAATAAAAGTATGTTAGCTCCTCAGTTACATCAGGTGTTTTAAGTGCCATCGCTGTACTGCAGCCTTGGCATGAGTCGAGACAGAAAAGTATTGACATCACACCAAAGTTCTCGATGTGTTTTGTCCACCGTTGTTGCTGTGTCACGTTGCGTCTACTGTGTGTGTGTGTGTGTGTGTGTGTATCGGCAAATAGAAATCCACTGAATGTATCTGCCCAATGTGGGACTGCTTTTGCCCCACATTCACTGTGTTCATGTACACATCATTATGTACCCCTTCTTAAGACATGTGCACACACACACACACTGTGTGGCATGGAGGTGCAGATGTCAGGTCTTCAGTCTACTTAAGGCAAAGAAGACATTACAAAGGTTACCTCTTGCTCGAGCTGTCTTCTGTGGACTTTAAACATTTCCTATGCAGTTCTTTTGTTTAAACTTAAAATAAAATTGTATTTCTTTGAATTCCAATGTTGTGTCTTCATTAGTATTCGCTTTATGATAAATAATCTGGAATTAGTGGCGAATTACATATTTAATATACACAGATTTTATCTATCACGTGACCGAATTAGATCTTCAGTTGGCTGTCTACATTATTGTTTTCTTCGCAAAGGTTAATTACATATTTTCTTTAAAGGATCTTAAATGCATCTGTAAATTCGAATACAACCTGAATCTTAATGTGTAAACTCATAATTACAGTATTAAAAACCTTCCTTTTTGATATTTTTAATATTTTCCAAGACATTATCTGCACTGGCTACATTGTAGACTACTAAATAGTCAAGAGTAGGTTTTGGTCTATTTAATAAGCTACAAATAGTGTAGTTTTCAGAATCCCCTATATATTATATTTTCTACATTGACTTTATATGGTATAATTACTGCTGGCAAATAAGGAAGTGTGCATCTATTTATCACATTTTTAGACAGACTGGGTTATTGGGCTGCATAATAAAAGCTGTATAACGTCCTGACTTGTCAATGCTTGTATCTGCCTAGCAGCCTACTGTGTCCACGCATGTCTAGGCCAGTTTTGGACAGTAACTAATTGCTAGATGCTGTAATAGTATTGCTTTTTTCAGTAACTAGTAGGGTAACACATTTTTCCAAAACTGTAATAACTTTACAATTACTTATCCAAGTAATGCATTACTGCGTTATAAGAACGATAACCCCCCCCCTCCCCAGACCTCAATCTTATGAAGCCGTGCCTTTATTATTTTACTGGTCCTAATTGAACCAACCTGTCCATTTATCTGGTTTGAGAGGCTGCAATTTTGACTCCTAAGGTCAATTTTGTTACAATAAAGATTACATTCTAAAATGAGCACAGTGTGTGATTTTTCGTAAAGGGCGAGACAGGATAGTGATTGTGAAAGTAATTAGTTACGTTACTCATTACATATGTTAAATACCCAGTAGTAAATAAAGTAATATTACTTTTTGAAGGAGTAATAAGTAAATAGTAACTTAAGTAGTAATAACTAACAATTCCCGAGTAACTAACCCAACAGTGGTGTAGGCAATAGGCATTCATATTAACTTGTGAAACCTACCAGTGTATAACAGAAAACGTTTAGCCATTAGCCAATGCTTCTCTGTATTGACTCATTCACTGTTCCACTGGTTATGGCAGTGGATGTTTGTGTTGTCTGTCAGAATATCGCACCGTTTCAGAGAATAGTTAGTTGACCGGTTGAACATGACATTCTCCGTAATGCACACGGGTATAGTAAAGGCCATGTCCTCCTGAGATCTCAACTTGCACTTGCACTTAGGCTATTCAACATTGATTCATGTTTACAGCATGGTTCAAAAAAAGAACTATAAACATGCAGGTTTAAGATTGATGTAGGCATGTGTACTATATCCCGGGA
The DNA here is from genome assembly GCA_025447795.1 of Speoplatyrhinus poulsoni. NCBI lineage: Eukaryota > Metazoa > Chordata > Actinopteri > Percopsiformes > Amblyopsidae > Speoplatyrhinus > Speoplatyrhinus poulsoni. The sequence goes on from JAOEGT010000003.1 coordinate 1,000,161, forward strand.
CAATTCAATTATGAATCATCATACACACATTTTGCTTTATATTTGATTAATAGCATAAGCTTGAGTTGACACTAGTGGGGCATGTATGAGTGAACAAATCATAGGCTGCATTACCACATAGCCTATACCAGTGCAACATGCCCATAATGTTACATAAATACAGGTTACCATATTAAACTATGAATAAACAATGCATGATAAAGAGGTCAAATTGAGTCATCAGAACGCATACGAACAAATGATTAGCCTATGGAAAGCCTAGCCTACCTAGTTTCTAATCTTCAACAGTAGCTTACTTGTTGTAGTTATCTGACTCTAGCACATGATGTCAGCATTGCCTCATCATACAGTGAGCCTGAGACAAACTACTGTCAAACTGGCAGGTATCCTGCAGTAGCCTAGATGGAGGCGTAGGTGGAGCACTTGCTTTGAGTTTCATAGATCCGGGTGTGTAGGCTACGTCAATTCATCAGTAGAGAATAACTTGCTGTGAAATGTAGCTAACTATAGCAGTCGTTAATTATTCGGAGAGACCGAGTTTCTAGGCATATTAGAGCCTAAATTAAAAGACAATGTGTGAAGGCTGAGGAAGTGAAACGCTACCGGTACCGATATTTATATAGAGGCTGGCCAACCCAACCGACCGACACAAAGGACACAACTGCCTGACGTTTTCACTGACGCCTAATAATCGGTTGCCCATTGCTCGCTGCTCTGACATCTTTCGGGAGGTTTTCACAAAGTCCTACTGGTCAAAAATTAACATATACTTTCAGTTACCCCTTAATTCCCGATAAGCCTTGTCCTGTTTCACTAAATGCCAATAAGCCTCCAATCTAAATAATAGTAGAGGCCCCAGAGTCTTTAGACCCAGATATCTGTGGCTAAATGTAGCCGCCTGCCCTACATGATTTGTAGCCTATCAAAAAATTTTCATTGAAAGTATTGTTAGTACGCTAATCAAGTAGGTTAATCATATAGTCACAGTCTACAGTAGTCTACATATATATTTAGTTTGCATGAATACTAGTATAGTAAGTATAGTAAGTAAGTATAGTGCAGGACATGTTTTAATACTGTATAAAATCAGCTGGGCTCTGGAATTTGAAATGAGTTTGTGCATTTGAATGTGCTTTTGAATAAACTGGGCCCTTTTTTTTTGTCTTAAACAATCCTACAGTAGTCAATTTTACAATATTAGAACCTTTTATTGCAAAGGAGAGCTGCATAGGCCCACATTTTACATGCAAACAAGCAATACACCCATTCACCTATTCCTGCCATTGGGTAAGGAAAAACATCCATATAACCTCCTGTGTTAAGATGGGACCACAGAGGGAGGCACTAGAGCACTGTTTGCCAGAAATGCGTGTGAGATGCTTTGCAAGTCAATTGGAATGTAGTTTCAGTCTCTTGCATTTATCAGCACACGTCATACGCAGCATTTACTGAACTGAACATCATCTACCTCCAGGAAGTGTGGTAGTATTTTCAAACAGCCAAGTTAAGTTTCCCAACAAATTCCTTGGTATAAGTTATACATCCGATTTGGTCATTGAGTTATTTAGGTCTGTTGGCTATCATGCAGGTCAATCAAAATACCTCTTCTCTCAGGTAGGTGGGTCTCGACGCAGATCGACAAAGCTGTGACCCAGACTTTACGCATGTAAAAGGCTGGCTCTGTGAGACTAGGTTGAATGGAACTAACAAATTGGGTCAGAGTCTCAGCATCAGCTCTGGTTTAATCGGGCAGAGAGCATGATTCCTCTGGCTGTGCCGTGGTGGGTGTTGCCCCCCCCCCCCCAGATACTGTGGAGGCGGGAGTCTCGAGCGCCGCGGGCGGCTGACGTCTGGGTGACCTAGGTCGTGACGTGTCCCCTTTTCAGTTTGCTGAAGTGACTTCATGCCCGATAAGCTGGGAGCCGTGCCAGTGAAAAGAGAGAGAGGGGCCATATGTGGGAGATGGGTGAGGGAATAACAGTTGAAAGAGAGAGACAGAGAGAGACATTGATTCAGTGTGGTACTGCGCCACACTGTTCAAGACTTGTGCCCAGCCATATTGACTGGCCCTTACAGCCAAGGGTCTGTTTGAGGCATATCTCATCACCGCCCTTGAGTGACGGGGAAGAAAACAAAGCGTTAGATAGCTTTGCTGTGTTCACTCACCGCTATGTATTGATGCTAGTATTGATGGCTCATTGATAGTATTGTACATGCCAAAATGCAGGATGATTGGTTAAGATGTAAGGTTTTACTGTACAGATACATGTGATATTTAGTATGTGAGATGTCATTAAAAATCTATATAAATTCTGAAATACAGTAGATGGTCACAGTTAGAAGTGTACTTTGTGGTTTCTATTGTTGAAATTGAGTCTGCCTTCTCCCCACACACACTATGTCCTTCAGGCAAACCATGGTAATGTCATCACATCGTCAGGTAAACGTCATGTAAACGTCATGTAAACTTGGACACCATCTGCCCTGGATGCTATAGGTCTCAGACATCTACTTACTCACAGCGCTAAGGGAAGTTCTCTGGCTCATATTTCCAGGGATTAATTAGAACTGACCTCTTCCAACCTTCGTGCAGCTAGGGCACCATGGTAACCCCGGTGCGACAAGTTATGCTGTCGCAGGGCAGAACACGGTTGGAGCAAAGCCAGAAGAGCAGGACAAGCGTGGTCTTGGAATCTTGTTTAAAAGGAATACTTTGCTGGTCTCTCATGCATCAGAGCACGTTATCTAGCTGCACACATGCATACATTTATGCATGCTCGTCTCAGGGCTACCCCTTTATGACAAGCAGTGAACCGTATAGGCAGGCGGGCAGACGGAAGCGAGATGGAGCGGGCAGAGCTTGTTGACCTCTTCTCCGTTTGGGTCGCTGTGATTGCCAGCGCAAATTACCCTCCGTCCAACAGCATGAGGCTAAAGCCTAGCTGATTCACTGCATGCTCTGCACACACGCACGCACACACGCACGCACACACGCACGCACGGTTCCGTTCCTGTCAGGAATTTAAGTTCAGTCACAAGCTTATGTCTGTGCGTTTGTGTGTGTTGTGAAATAACATGAGGAGAAAAGTGGAATATTAATTTGACAGAAAATAGGCCTCAAATAGTGTTAATTTCTTTGCAGGAACCAAGTCTGAGTAGCTCAGAGGAGAGAAAAGGGGGTAGGGAATCAATATTTAATCCTCATGTAAGTGTGTGTGTGTGGGGACAATCTGTGCACACACCCCATTGCCCAAACTACTAATTACCTCAACAGCCTTTTCCTGACTAAGGTAAAGCTACATTTTCATTAAAAAAAAAATAATATTCAGCAGATGTATTGGTCTTTGGTGTCTGCCTTGGCTTCCAGTGTTTTTGGAGAGGATCAATTTCCCTGTGTGTTTTGTCAGTTACAATATGTGAATTTTACTTGTGTGAGTTTCTGTTTGTAGCTAGTTTCACTTGCCAATTTCTGCTCCCTAACATCTCTTGTTTATTATGTCAATCTTTTAAACATCAGCCAGGCATGGCAGCTATGCTAATGTAGGTATTGAAATTCTGCTGTTCTCCCACACCATCTCTCTCTCTCTCTCTCTCTCTCTCTCTCTCTCTCTCTCTCTCTCTCTCTCTCTCTCTCACACGCACTC
>JAOEGT010000003.1:1009804-1022309 GCA_025447795.1 Speoplatyrhinus poulsoni
ATTAAAATGTGTACGGACCCACCACAACCATACGCAAATTCAACAGCTTTCTTACCATGTCAGGAGGATGGGGACTATCATATATCAACCAACTGTTTAGCAAAATGTATTTTGGGGGTCCCTTGCTGAAGCTGCTGCCCCCGCGACCCGACTCCGGATAAGCGGGAGAAGATGGATGGACAGAAAGATTTCGCCTAGTGACCATCCACTGCCTATATAAACCTATACATCTTTTTCAAGGACATTTCATTGGCTACACGATGGACTGGTCATCAATACAGTTGGTTGCAACTTGCTCTGTCTGTATACAAAAGAATAGAGGCTGGCACTTACTTACAATGAGGGCTCTCAGGCTGAGAATCGACCATGGGTGATCGTAATGGGTCAATGAAGATGCCAATCAACAGTAATATGTGAATCGACCATGTTGTATAAAAAACATTATTTTTTACATGGAAATGACAGATAAGACCAACAATACACAAAATATTAGGCACGTCTGCCATGTTGCAACAACAGATCGTGGGTATTTATGCACAAAGTTATTTGTTTTGACCTAAAATATTACTGGATTGGATTGCATGGACCTTTTCGAACGTAACAAGACCATTTTCTTTGGAATGTAATACATGAGGGTTTTACCAAGAGGCTTGGTCTGACATATTCGTTGAGTGTACCTGATGTTACGACCGTATCTTGAATTACTTTATATCAATCAAATTGTAAGATTTATAGCTTTCTAACGGTATATAGCATGAAGAACAACTTTTAAGTTAAACATGTCAACAACACAACTTCCCCAACCAAGATGGTGAATGGCGGGCCGTCGGATTCAGCATTAGGCTACTTCACGTCCACTTTAAAGTTATCTACACATGCAGACTTTCTTGCTTCCAAAGAAGACAATATTAAAGGAAAAAAATGCTCTGAGACGTAAGGCTGTCGCGGTGAAGAAAATGTAAATGCGAAGATTTATGTTGGCCCAATAGCACGGTCTGTGGTATTATTGACATGTTTTTGTTTTGAATGGTGAAGTTTGTGGCGGAGAGCTTCCGAAATAGTGTGATTCTGGGGCATTTATCAAGGCAACGTGATCTCAGTCTGTGGTGAGACAATTGTGCAACAGCATAGGCTTTCTACCAGTTAAGTACCGGTGTTAACTTTATCCGGCAGATGTTTGGCCAAAATACCAGCTGGAAAATATGACTAATTAATTGAAAGCATATTAAATAGCGCCAAGCGTAGCCTACACCGCCTCGATTTAGGTAGCATGTAGACAGAAGTGATACAGTAGGCTGTTTTCGGTTGAACAACCCAAATTGTTAGGGGACAACATTCCATTTTCTTTCCCACATGAAATACAGACATGTCCCAAAAGAATCACTTGAGTGTGTTTGCACTGCATGGTGTGCTTCCCATACAATATGACTAAACTTAAGTAAAGTTCTGTAAAGCGTAACGTCAGTGCGCTGTAAATGCTTACACTACCAAAGGCTACAACCGGCTAATGGGGGGGCTTGGGAACGGGGCTTGGGAAATTTGTGCTCAGATAGCGCACACGCCCTAGATCAGACTTCATATTCGCTGGGCTAGTCTCATGAGGAAAAAAACAACAACATTTAAACATTGCAGTAACGGCGGTTGCTTGACACGGCCCGTGGTTGGGTTAGGAATACCGCACTATTGCAATATTGCGGTTATTGCAACAGCCCTAGCTGAGAGTTTGTCACAACACAGAAAACGGTGATACATTAAACATTAAACACTAAACCAAATTTGAATTAATAAAATAAAAATACATAGTTTATCATAAGAGTATATAGAATTATGCTGCACAATCGTGAAAAACGTAACCAGTATTCTGTGCTGTCAAACAATTGGGGGGTGTTAGCAGAACGTGCTGTAACCACGCCCTATATATAACCTCAATGCACTGGTGTTGTGCTAAAAAGTTATCGCTGTCCCAAAATGTATAGGCAAAATTGCAATTTAAAGAGTTACACCGGTAAAATGGACTCCAAAAATGTCTACGAGCAGGGCTCGACATTAAGGCTTGATTTTTGAACGGGCAAGTGCAGGAAGATTTTACTAACCCGACCGGACAAGTAGCCCGATTAAAATGTCAATAATGAAAAATACCTTCAGTATAGCCAAGCATGTGTTATTTGTTACGTTATTTTAATTAATTCTTCTGTTTAAAAATAATATATAGCTTATGCATAGCCCATACATTGTATTCGTCTGTGGCGTGGGCACGCGTAAACGGTGCCAGTGAGTGCACCTTATTAATAACTGCAATTCCACCGGGCACGTATGAGGTGCATTCTGGCTGCAACATGGTTTTGTTCCATCCCCTCGAGACGTCATCTTCTACCGGCCCGGGAGCATTTCAGGGAGCGGAGCGCAGCAGGGTGTATTGGCGAGATCTAGGGCTGGACGATATGGCCAAAATTTATATCACAATATCTTAATAATTTTGGTCGATACGGTATAATTCCGATATTGATATGAACAATAAAAGCCTCAGAATATCTGCTAAGAACACCCACAACGGAGTACTTTTGCCAAGTCTACGAAATCTCCTATGAAACTATAATATTTTAGAAATTAAAACGTAAAAATTAATGTTCACCTTTTAGCAAGTGTCGGTAACATTTCCGACACTTGGACTTTTTCCCCATTCATGTAAAAACGTCTCCATATTTAATGTGGAGGTATTCAAGGTAGAGAAGGACAACCAGCATAACTAGGCTAGAATATAGAAATTTGAGGAAACCTAATTTTGAATGGAATATACCTTTTTAAAAGTTAGTGTGTGTATGTATATATGTGTATATGTGTGTTTGTATATATGTGTGTGTATTTTATATACATATGTGTGTATGATTTGCTAATTGCATTGGTTCAAATCACAATTTCGGTTTGAAAACGATTAATTGTTCAGCCCTACTGTGGCCACAATGGTTAAATAGTCTACACTAGGCTCTGTAAATTTGAACACAAAGTGGTGCAGATCGCACCACAAAACACTTTTCTAGCGTTGGAAATGCATTTCAATGTGTGCAGGGGCAGTGCTTCTGAGCCATATGGCATTGAAGGGAGGTGTTTGTTTTGAGCAAGTTCAAATCAATCATTCTCCGGATTGACTGACTACACCTTTAATACATAAACATGTAGCCTAGTCTTTAACAAGGCAAATAGCATACCATTAGCTTTCATAGTCATTATGGCAGATATATAACCTATGTCTTATTTTTAAACTTTTGGCCATTTCACATCACGGCGCTGCTTCCAACAGTGGACGAAACAGCATAGCCTGTTATGAATGTGTTTCTATCACTGTGTTAAACTCTTTGTAGGCTAGTGCAGCGCTTAACATTTTTTGTGCCGTCTTGGAATCAAGGAAAAATCTTTTATTACAAGGCTGTATCAAGTGCAGCTATTGTGATGCTTCGTGGTGTGAAATACAAAAATTCCCTTCGTAACAATTTTACCTGGTCTCATTAAATAGTACATTTACTTGACAAACTCTTGGTGCATTCACATGGAACATGGCAAACAGCAAACTGGATATCATGTTGGCGGACGAGAGCAGGCTGGCAAAATCAGTGGTGGTCGGCGAAAAAATGCAGACGCCGGCAAATGGCATGCAGTTGAAAATTTTAATATTTAAAAATGTTGCTGTCTTCCACTACTGTTTACAACTGGATGTTCGTTGCTCCCTCACACATGGAGAAAACATAGACAACGAGAAGGTAATACTTTAGATGCAACAACACTAGAATACTAGATACAAAACAAAAATAATTATATAAAACAGTTGCTACTAAATAATTGTGTTGAATAGATTTTTATTTAATTATTTGTAAACAATGCAACATTGCCATAGCAACTGCCATTCCATTGGACTTTTATGCCGTGCAGTCCAGAAAGTGTTTGACCATCTACCATCTGCCGTGTTCCATGTGAATGCAGCATTAAGCCCCGTGTCCACCAAAGCGTGGCGTGGCGCTGAATGTTTTTTCAACCCTGGGCGTGTATTTCACGCCGAACGCAGGGTGCTGAGCGTTTATTAAAGTTTAGAAATTTTCAACTTTGGGTGAAACGCCTCACCCATCACTGTCACTCTTTCCCCCGGCTGTCCAATCACAGCGGTGAAGGGGCGGGACAATAACTACGTGCAACCATCACATCCTACTTCTTGCACACAAGGCCAGCAACAATGGAGAAGTTGAAGTCAAGATATCCACCGACTACCACAACAATACTAACATGAAAAATAATGTATAGAATATTACAAATGAAATAATTTTTTTATAACACAAGCTAGCAGCTATTTGCAACATATGAATTCCCACTGTGATTCTGTTTCGTAGCAACCAAAGCGTCCCAGCTGCGCTTACAAAAACACGTCTAGCGCTGTCAGTTGGGCTTTTTCAGCAGAGCGACTAGCGTTTTAACGTGGCCTTAGGCTTAAGTTGATGTGTGATTCTAGATCTCACCTTTATTGACCCCGACATTTAACCTATACATGCCAGCTTTACTGGTCACCCATTCAACTTCCCAAAAACGGAACATGTCCGGGGAAAAGAGGACGTATGCAGCGGTAACAGCGTTAAACCCTTTAAAACGTAATTTACAAAATAATAGTTTCTTTCCGATTGTTGTTTTTGTGATCGTTAGGAGCCGAAATCGCGATCATATTTCGCCCTACTTCAAAGTTTAATAACACATTTGCATGGTTGTGGAAGCATTTGTGAACTATTCCTACCGTACTATTCCAACAGTACCTTCTCACTATGGGTGGCCATCGTGACCCCCGTGTCTTTTTTTGTTTTGTTTTAAACTATGGTCACTCTAGATAAATTATAGTTATAGCAGCAATATTTATGACCAATCTACTTTGGACTTTGGAGGTACAACTCAAATTATGTTGCTATTATGATTGTGGTATCTGGTGGCATTTAAAAAATACGCAAGTTAAGATGGATGAGGGAGAATCAGCATACTATTAATTGTGTTAAATCGTGATTTTAATATTGACCACAAATAATCGTGATTGTTTTTTTCATAATCGTGCAGCCCTAGCCTACACCCATTCTTGGCGCTTGATCTGCAAGCATTTTCGCATCCCCCCACTTCCTCCTTTGATGCTGTGTTTGGTTCTTCAATGTCATGTGTTGTCATTGATGCTTGCTCTGTTCTGTAAATTATGGGGGGGTCTTTATGCTGCTCTCCATGCCCTCCAAGGAAAGGGCTTTCCTTGTATGCACATGGAAGGGCAGTGAGCTCCCAGAAAATAGTCCTACCTCCAAATATAAATAACTTGGTAAATAATAACTAAATAAAATACTTATTTTTAATATAGTGATCCTAACTAAGTTTATCGAGCCCAATCAACTAATCACGTCCTCCTTATTTCCTCTTTCCTCAGACTGTGGAGGATTGCATAAAATGACAGATGACTGCGCAAGGCAGCAGCCCATCTCGAGTTTGGAATAACTGACACTCTTTTAGCTTACTTTACAGAAGCACTTGATTCTTGACACTTGAAGAGATTCAGCTTTTCTTTTGAAAAGAGATCCTAGATTTAAGTAGTATAATCAGATGGTTGGGAGTAAGTGGTTAGAGCCGTAGAAGTAGGGAAGTTCCCTCAGTCAAGCTAGCCTCCTCGTTGTAATTGAGGATTGTTGCTGTTGGGTTAGGACAGGGGGTAGTCTTAGCCCAGGGACACCCCCACCAGCTGCGTCGGGAGATGTTCCAGTTCAGCAAGTACCCCATGGACATCCTGGAGATGCTGAGCGGCCACCAGGCCCACCAGTTCAAAGGCCTGGGCCTGGAGCGCCAGCTCAGCCACCAGCAGCAGGTGCAGCTGCAGCACCAGCAGCAGCTGCAGCAGCAGCACCAGCCTGGCGCCGACGCCTCTGGCAGCCTGCTGTCGGGCCTGGGCCTGGGCTCGCTGCAGAGCTCGCGGGGCAACGCCTTCGCTGACTCCTCCTCACTCTTCACCAAGATGAGCGCTCCGCCTCCGCCGCCACCCATTTCCCACCAGAGCCAGTCGTCCTCACACAGCTCCCGCAAGTCCAGCAAGATGAGCGCCAGCTCCTCCTCCTCGTCCTCCTCGTCGTCCTCCTCGGGCTACCCCCAGTTCCTGAGGCCCTTCCACCCTGCGGAGGCGGCGCTGGCCCAAGAGCAGCTGCACTCTGGGATGGGCCGCTTTGACTTTGGCGGCGGCAGCGGCGGTGCCGGAGTCATCGGGGGCGTGGTCACATCGGCCCCCCCTCCCCCCCCCCTGCACCCGGGCCTGTCTGTCCCCCAGCCCTCGTCGGGCCCCTCCTCGTCCTCGCCCTCACCCTCCACCTCAGCTTCCAACAACCCCTCTGGCAGTGCCGCAGTGCCCCTGGTCGGCCAGTCAGACCCCCGCAGCTTGCACCAGCAGTTCAGTTGCATGCTGGCTGCCAACCAGTACTTCCTGTCCGGTGTGCCCACTAACAGCAGCCTGGAGCAGTTCCTGGTGCAGCAGGGCACCCACAACCACCTGGGCCTAGGTCTGGGCCAGGGGACGTCCGACTCCAACTCAGCCCTGGCCCCTCCCCCGGCCCTCCACTCGTCCCACGGGCACGGCCACACCGCCCCGCCGCAGCAGCAGCAGCAGCTGGCCTCCCACGCCTTGTCGCACCCGCACAGCCACGGCCACCACCCTCACCCGCTGCACCCTGCACCGCAGCCCGCCCCACTGGGCGGCTTTGACTTCCAGGGCATTCCGGTGCTCTCCACAAACCAGATCGCCTCGCTGATGCAGCAGGAGGCCGGCCTGCCCCTCCCACTGCCGCTGCACCTGTCCCTGTCCAAAGACGAGGCCTCCAAGGCTGGCGACAGCTCCTCCTCGTCTGCTTCCAACGGTGGCAGCCGACGCAAGAAGGCCATGGCCGGCTACCTGCCCCAGAGGAAGTCAGAGGGCGGCAGCGTCCACAGCAATGGCAGCGTGGGTGGCTGCCATAGCAACGGCACCTCCGGCGGGCACAGCCAGAGCTCGGCGGCGGCGGCGGGCCTGGAGCCCCCTCACTCCTCCCTTCTGTCGTCATCGTCCTCCTCGGCCGTCTCCTCCTCGTCTTCCTTGTCCTCCTCCACCCAGCCCTCCTCCAACTCCACCTCCGTACTTGTAGCCAACGGCAACCAGGCAGCGCTGCCCAAGCCCGGGGAGAGCCACAGAGCCGTGGGGTCATCCATGTCGTCCGGCCAGCCTGAGCCAGAGCCCCTGTACCACTGCGGCGAGTGCGGCAAGACTTTCACGCACCTGTCCAGCCTTCGACGGCATGTGCGCAGCCACGGCCTGACGCCTGAGAGCCAGAGCCGCAAGACGGACCGGAGCTCTCCCAGCCCGGAGCGCATCTTCTGCTGCGGCGAGTGCGGTAAGGGCTTCAAGAAAAGGGGCCACCTGCTGCAGCACAGCGTCACTCACTCCCAGACACGGCCCTTCATCTGCACTGTGTGCCACAAGTCCTTCAACCGCCGCGAGTCGCTGACGCGCCACGAGAAGATTCACGACGAGAAGCCCTTCCGCTGTCCTGCTTGCGGCCGCTGCTTTCGCGAGAGCACCTCACTGCTCAACCACGCTGCCTCGGGCACCTGCGGCAAGCCGCCCCGCAGCTCCAAAAGCCGCTCCAGCGTCAGCAGCAGCGCCTCATCCAGCGCCAGCGGCAGCAAGATGGCGGCCAGCGGCTCGGGTGACAAATACGCTGCAGATTACTCCAGAAGCCGCTACCAGAGCCACTCATCCTACAGCAGCAGCAGCAGCCACCACCATGCCGATGACTACAGGAGATCGCACTCCTCCTCCCTGTACTCCCCCGAGAGTTCCCTGGGAAATGGCATGGGCAGCCAGACCCTCAGGAAGGCCCCCTTGGCCCCCACCCTCCACCCCCACCCACAGAGCCAGCAGCACCAGCCACACCACCAGCCGCACCTCCCCCTCTCCTCCCTGCTGGACGACTCGGAGGACGAGGTCACCAGCAGTGCCATGTCGGCCATCGCCGCTGCCGCCGCCGCCTCCTGCGACCTCAACGCCGAGGGCCGGGACGGGGAGAGGAGGGACATCATCGGAGGTCTGCTGGGGGGCCTGGGCTTTGGGAGCCTGGGGGGGCCCAGCTCATCCAACCCCGGCAGCCTTAGCGGCTCCACCATGCCCCTGACGCACCCAAGCCAGCCCCACACTAAGCCCAAACGGCCCAGGAAGCCCCGAGAGAAGAGGGAGCTGGGTGTGGGCGGCAGCTGCATGGTCCGGCGGAGGAGGAGTCCGGGCCCCCCGGGGGACGGCTCTGAGCGGCCGTACGGCTGCCAGATCTGCGGAAAGCGCTTCCGGCGGGCGGAGACTCTGCGGCGGCACAACCGTGTGCACACGGGCGAGAAGCCACATGCCTGCGACGTCTGTGGCAAGACGTTCCGTGAGCCCTTCCATCTCACCAAGCACTTGACTGTGCACTCAGGCCAGAAGAACTACAAGTGCAACCTGTGCGGCAAAGTGTTTGCCTATGCCCAGAGCCTGGTGCGGCATGGCAAGCTGCACCGCCGAGGGGAAATAGACAGCGAGGGCCGCCGCATCAAAGGGGGCGCTATCGCCGCCGCTGCTATTATCGGCCAGGTCGTGAGCTCCGACTACTACTCCTCCTACTCGCAGGGGGAGAAGTCGCCCACGGCTGGGACACCCTCCCAGAGGCTGTACACATGCACGGTCTGCTGGAAGTCCTTCCACCACCACTTCCACATGACGGCCCACCAGCAGACTGTGCACGGCGGCGGTGCCGGCCTGGAGAAGTCTTTCCGTTGCGAGGTGTGTGGCAAGTCCTTCGCCTACTCCAACAGCCTGGTGCGCCACAAGCTGTCCCAGCATGGCCTGGACCGCAGCGGGCAGCGCGTCGGCCAGCCGCCGCCCGCCGCCGTTGCTGCAGACTTCCCGCTCTTCTACGATGGCGGCTTGGGCTACGTGGCAGCGGCTCACATGCCGCAGCAGGCCGGCGAGACCCAGCAGCAGCATCACCACCCTTTTCAGTACCGAACCAAAAGCTTCCAGAAGCGTCCCAGGAAGCCGCGGAAGAAGCGTCGAGTGGTGATCCACAGCATCATGAGGGACGGCAGGCTGGTGGGCGTGCCCCTCAGTAAGGCCACCCGCCACAAGCTGCTGCTGCTGCGCAAGAAGCGGGGCAGGCTGCAGGCGCAGCTCAACAGGAAAAAGCTGCTGGCCCAACTGCGCATCAAGGGTGGCGCCGTCAAGGTGCGCTCGTGGTGCGGTGGCGCTGTCAAGGTGGGTGGGCTCGTCTCCATGGAGACGCCCATCAAGCGCTTCCCCTGCCCGGTCTGCCCCACCACCATGTACCCCAGGCGAGCCTCGCTGCTGGTGCACCGCGCCACCCGCCACCCACCCAGGAACTCTGCCCGGCACGCCAGCCTGAGGTGTCAGGTGTGCCAGCGTCGCAGCAGCACGCTGCACAAGGCCCTGAAGCACAGGGGCCGCCATCTGAAACAAGGGGCCTTCCAGTGCCACAAGTGCCGCCACCGCTTCTGGAACGACAGACTTTTGGCCCGCCATGGCTTCTCCTGCCGGGGGCCGGCTGGAGTGGGCAGCGGCAGCTGGGGGCTGCTGAAAATCAAGTCTCCTTTGTCTGAAGATAGCAGCGGGCATCTGGCTGAGGCTGAGCCAGTTCATTCCCCAGTCCTGGTGCTCCCTTAGTGGTCTGCCGTTCTGACGGAGTACAGCCAGTAGAAAAACTAAACAAAAAAAAGTCTAGTCTGTTTTTTATTTTTATGTTATTTTTTTAGCAGGCAAAAGCTAGCAAGTTTTTAACAACATAGTGGGAGGATAGGGAGGTTTTAATGTAACTACCATAATATCCCCACAGGGCCTCCCTGATGAGATGTACACAAACGTATTACAGCTGAGAACGTTTGTTTGGACTTCAAAAAGCCCATAATCGTAAGTGCCACCCAGCTCTGCATCTTCCCAAAGGGAAGGTACTATGTGACTATTCTGATTAGCACCTGTGTCTGAAAAGTAAATGCATACATCCGGTTTTCTTTCCTACACACACACACGAAATGGTGGATAAATATATGTAGTGAGGTTCCATTAGTACCAATGTTATGTTTCACATTATTCGGTTAAATTGTATAGTCTTTGTCTTTTGATCTGTATATTTCTTTGTTACTCATTTCCCTTTTTTTTTTTTTTTTTAAAAATGTTTAAGTAGTCTTTAAAGTGAGAAACTCTTGACCTGACAGTCTAAGAACTATACTCTTGTCAAATTATGACTGATTATCATACCTGGCAAAAAAAAATTTTGGTTGCCTAATCACAGAACGTAAACTTTTAAGCAAAGAGACTAATAAATTTGCAGCAAAAGTGTCTTTTCTCAGAAATACACCAAAACTGGTTGATATTGCTCTAACCTGACTTTTCTGGCAAGTAGGATGGGAGGTGACGACAAGACATAAACATGTCTGTGCCCTTGTTTTAATGTACACTACTATTGTCGTTTTTATTAAAGTGGGGTTTCTGGAAAAGAGGGGCTTGGATAATGTTATATATGTTGAGTCGGGGGTCGGGGAGAGTGGGGGGAGTGGTCAACATGAACAACAGCAATGTACTGTACAATTCGTATTATATTTTATTATATATTGGTTATTTGGTCTTTTTTTACTCCAAAGTATAATTTCTTTTATTCTTGTTGCTATTGTATGTGTGGGTGGGAACAGGCTGTGGACTATGAACAGCAGGGTGATTATGTGATGTATTGATGTGATAATCTACCCCCGTAAGCCCCAGCCCTATTTGTCTTTTTGTTTTTATTGTGTCTACATAGTTCTACATAGTGTGTCTACTATGTGTCTACATAGTTCATTACTTAGGTCCTGTCAGCAGTGTTTTTATTTCCTCTTCTGTAAAACTAAAACATGTATTATTATAACTAAATTACTATCCTTTGCCCAAAAGTGAGTTGTTGGAAAAAACTCAAATCGAATAATAAAATAAAAATTCTTAAATTGTGCCCTTACTGTTTATTGAGTTTAAAATGATTTAACTCACCTGTGTATGGTTGGTCATTTATTTCACCTTTGTAAATTGTATTACTAAATTGGCCAGATGACATTTTTATTATTTTGTTTTATTGTAATCGGACAGCATGGGTAAGATATGCCAGTGGTGTTTAAAAAAAATGTCCCAACTTTGTTCTTTATTTGGCACCCACGCCCTAAAAAAAATTGCTTGTCAGCGAGCTGTGGTTGAATAAATTGGGTAGATGTTTGGCACCTGGGGCCCATGATGACGTGAGCCGTCAGTTTTCTCCATATACCTCTAATGCCCCAGTGGCTGGTTTGCTCACATAATTTGTCAAAACCAGAACAGGTGCCTGCCACACAGTCGACCTTAAAGCTTGTGTTGCCAATTGTAAGCCAGTACACGTTTTTCAAATCCAGTGAATATGTACACATGGTCTGCTAGCTGTCCATTCTGTGTGCGCTGAATTATCTGGTGTTTCTACACAGCCCTGGCTCTAAATGGGAACACAAGGTGATTAAGACCGCACCACAAAAGTCCTGGCTAGCCTTTGCAATGCATTTCCAATATGTGTGGGATGGAGCTTCTGATGGAGTACCCTATGGCATTGAAGGGAAAGGTGTTTTTTATTTATTTTGAGTTACAATGTCAATACGTTTTCTCCATGACTGACTCTACCTTTAATGAGAGAACAGTGAAAAGTGGGTGAGACCACCAAAGCTAGGGAGTTGTAATATGTTTGTCAAACATTTCTCTAATGCGTTTCGAGTAATACAAAAAAAATTAGAATGTAATTCTTAATAATTTAAGGTCTACCGGTGAAAATATTTAGCAACGCACTACTGAGAAATGGCCACTAGATGGAAGCATAGCGTCTAACGTTGATGTCAGAATGAGAGTATTGAGGAAGGTGCAGTTATGTGGGAGATTGTTTGTCTAGCAGAGCCAGCCTTTTTACATACGTAAAGTCTGGGACACAGCGCTGGCTAACTGCGTCAGTAGGAGAGAGCAGGGACGAATGAAACACTTTAAAGTTACACTTATTTTTAAAAGAATGATACAGACATAAATATTTGTTGTGATCAACAACTCACGTGTGCTCATACCAGGTGCCATTTTGTAAAAATGTGTAACGGCTTCAGTATAATTTATCTTTGATTAAATGCAAGTCGCGCTGTTTAAAACACGGGAGGGATGGTTGAAACTCTACAGTATAAACTTTATTAAATTGTTTATACTATAGTTTTTACTGAATGTCTGGCAATATATCTCTTAAAGGACATAATATATTTGCAGTTACATATCTTATATTAAAAGTTCTTAGAACATAAGGCTTAACCCTCTGAGGTCGCCCGCGACGAGAGCAATTATCATTATATATTATTATCATAAAATAATGCAAAAGTTCAGTTTGTTGTGATTAAAAATAATATGCAGCACTTGGTAGTGACA
>JAOEGT010000003.1:1067383-1082435 GCA_025447795.1 Speoplatyrhinus poulsoni
CTTTGAAAAATGCTTACATTTGGGCAATGTTTGTTAGATTACATTGCTAGGGCAGAGGCTTGGCTATCCAGACGTGTGTAATAATACTGTTAGACATTTATATTTAAAAAAATATATTCTCTCGAGTTGGATACTCGGGCGGGGGCGTTCGTTAACAACAGGTTAAGACCACACGACTGGGCATAATGTTTAAATAGGTAACGTCTAAAGAAGAAAAAGAGATGAACAAAACTCAAATTAGGTAAAATGGCTTCCCCTCCCTCCCTCCCTCTCTCTGTGCTCCCAGTGAGGCTGACATCACCCTGGACATGGGCATGGTGGTGTGCACCCCCCCACCTCAGGCCACCAGAGACAGCCCCACGCAGGACCTGGTGAGCAGCTCCCAGTGCACGCCGCCACCCAAGAAGAACAAGGTGCGTGTAGTGGTAGATCTCCCAGCATGCACCTGGGGGGGGGGGGGGTCACCCCCCCCAGCATGCACCTGGGCCGTACACTTGGGTGTTGCTTGTAGCCCAGGGTTGAGGCCGATTTATGCTTCTGCGTCGAGTTTACGGCCAGCCTATGGCGTAGCTTGAGCGTGTTCTACTTCTGCTCTGGTCTGTTGGCCGCGAGTTGACTGCACATGCGATTGATGCCATGCCCCAATATGAGGAAGTGCCATGTCTTGTTTATGCATCAGAATTGTAACACAAGTTGGATGTAAACGTTTTGAAATAAGCATATACAAATATTTATTACCATTTAGTTACACCAACATTTATCATAGGAAACAATCTGCAGACACCAAATAGCATTTATAAAAGGCTGCTTTTCACTGTCCATACAACAAGGAAATCCCAGGAACATTTCTGTCTTGTGTAATGTGCAAAGTTGTAGGCTAGTTTTGGTTAATAATGCTCAAGCAAGACAAACATTTTTGTTTCCAGCTAATCTAATAATTCTACCAGGATTGTCAAAGGGAGCCATTCTGTGCATGTAGGTTATATGGCGTAACATAATAACATTCCTAATTACAAAGCACTACTCTGGCATGCGGGGTTGCATCCATAAGACTGCTGCGTCGAATCGACGGACGGACAGGTAGTTGCATTTTTGCAGAGGTGCATGTCAGCCTACGTCGTGCCCTACGCTGTCAGCTGATATGTATGTTACGACTTATCCGTAAATTACGGCCTAGCTTTGATGAAGAAGCATAAATAGGCCTTTACACACTATTACCATTAAAGGTGAAGTTAGTGATTATAAGATAATGCACTTCTTGTCAAAGTATGTGGATGTCTCCTCACGGGCCAGTAGGCTGGTGTTACATTTCCATTTTCCATTTCAAAGTGGCGCAGGCCTTCACAATGTGTGTCTAATGTGTGGGGTGGAGCTTCTCAGGGAGCACCCTATGACATATGCTTTTTGTTTTGATCAAGTTTAATTTTATACACAATGCCTGACTCCACCTTTTAAATTACAGTGCTGGTCATTCCAGGGGTTAGATGGTGAAGACCACAATACTATGAAATATCTCACGTTACCAACAAGTGTTCAATGTGCATTATTTACAACAGCCACCATTTGCCTTGGTGAGCATTATCCTAAAACATTTGACTGGTCTCGCAGAGCGAAGTATTACTTAAAGTACATAAAGTCTCTGGGACATCGCGTTCACTACTTCAGCCAGTGTCGCTAAACTGCAGTTTCTGCCCCTGTCTACGGTGGGGGGCAGAGAGCAGTTTGAGATGCTCCCATTCCTGGGAATGGGACGGCTCTCCGAGTTACAAACATAAGCAGTTGTTTTGTAATGCACCATTTCAAACAGTGTTTTTATTTTTACTTTATTTGTATTTATTTTAAACTTTTTAGTTATTTCCTTACAAAATGTAAACCTGAAAGCTTTTTTTTTTTTAATTATTTTTAAAAATTTGATTCTAAATGTACATTTTTTTCGAAGCAGCAACGTGCTGTAAAACAGGTGTTGAAAGGGGGGCTTTGTGGTGACCCTATGCTGACCGGCTATCGTGATTAGGGCTGTGTATTGGCAATAATCTGGCGATACAATGCATATCACGATACAGGGGCCGATATTTTGCTATTTCTAAATTGTGGCAAACTGTCATAGCAATGCTAATGTGTCGCCGTTGGAGAAAATGAACAGAAACACTTAATGTAAACTTGCTCAGGGACTGCAGATGGAAATTAAGTAATTTTTCCATTTTTTTTTTTTTGAGGTTAATGTATTTTGTACATGGTCCATTTTTACAAATAGATAAAGTAACAAGTATTTGAGTATGCTTCTTTTTTTTTCTCTCTCAATAGAATCAATACCGTATCGCACAACGTAATATTGCGATATTCGGGTTTATCAACATTTTCTTACACCCCTATTTGTGATTGCAGCTTAACAAGTCCACGCAGTGCGACCCCGACGAGATCATCGTCCTGTCTGACTCCGAGTGAATGAGCCCGTCTTCCACTGACAGACACACTGCTTCCTCTTTAGGACCGGTCCGGTTCTTTGTAAGAGGGGGGTCGTAGGTCATGTGTGAAGAGCCCGCATCCTGCTGTTAATCTCTGCTCCGTTGCCTGGGAACACACTGGGAACACTTGCTCTCTACGGGACAGGGCGGTTCTTTTTTTACGTGCTCCTGGCTGGCGGTAGCTGTTGGCTCACCACAGCGGTTTGTTTACATTTTTATATTTGGATAGCATTTTTCATAGGGATAAAATGGGCTGGGGGAATAACTTTGAGCATTTAAGCTGTTCTTCTCTCTGTTGAAATGCGTTGAGTGAATGAGGTGTAGTGAAGTGTGCATGTGTGTGTGTTGACGGCAACAGCAGTGTTAAAGAGCGACTGTGTGTATGTGTTTGTTTCTAATTTTGCTGTACAATAAGAGAGACACGTCTGTCCGTTGAAACAGGGGTGACATGTCTGTATTTGTGCCAAAACCAAAACCACACATTGCACTGTTTCGTTGTAAGCGGTCCTCGTGCGTTGCAGTTCACCCCCCCCCCCCCCCACCTCCCAGCAGAGCACAATGGATGCATTGTAGGCAGAATTACAGCTGGGCAATGCTGACAAGATAAGCTATCATGGTAGTTGTAACCAAACATCACGTATGTTCTGCAATGGCGGCTATAAACAGCATTTAAGGAGTTATTTGTAGTAGTATCCGGATGTGATTACCAAGCATCTGCTTGAAATAACGTTCTTCTGATATATAGATACATCAAGTAGTCTTGATTTTCCTGGTTCAAATGAGGCTCAATATCTGTTCAACCTCAAAATACTAAGCAGCAGATAAGTGATCTATCCACTGTGATACTATTTCTATTTTTCCCCTCGTTTTTAATAAAATGTGTAAATGTCTTGTCTGTTACTGTTTCTCTTTACCCTAACAATATTGATTTAATTAATAAGTGTTTTAGTGACAACATCAAAAGTATGAATTAGGTATCATTGCTTATCTGCCTGTACAGAAAAACTCAAGCTAATTATTTAGCATGTGCTTGTTTGGGCATAGAGTAAAACTGTACTTTCTATTACTTAGGCTGATATTTACATTGTACGTTTTCTAATTCTGGTATATGTACATGTGGTGCATTTTTAAAGTCACCTGGCAGAAAAACAAAACGAGTCACAATTGGTTGCAGTTTATTTTTTTAAATATATAATCTGAAACATTGCAGAGGTAAAGAATTACACACTTCACTGTAGTTACTATTACAACTTTATATCAAATTGTCATGTCGTTTCACAACTCGACAACCAATTGGTCATGTCAAGAACAACAAAAACATTGTGTTCTAAGCTCCTTTCAACAGCTGTTTTAATTATGGCTAAATACACATCAAGATGCCACACATTGTGACACGAGAACGTGTCATAACCAATTACTAAATACCTAATCGAACACGGGCAACATGATTGACACCAAGGTCCCTCAAACATGGCTGGGGACCAGCTGTTCTGTGATCAGTAGAGCTAAACTGTATTCGAACTTCATATTAATACTCGCTCCTTGTAATGGAAGAAATTGGTTAAACATATGTAACTTTGATGCAGTGATACAGTAGAACCTTTATTAAAATCATCGCAGCACTCTGAATATAGTAGTGAGGCAGTAATATGAATGTAAAAATAATTGTGTGCTAGTTTTTCTTAGAAACACACAGTGAAACTAGCTAGCTGTATATAAATATTTTATAGTACCGGTATTTCCACTGTAAAATGTTATCACAATATAATCACGATTTCCTTAACAATGTCTTGCAAATGTACATCAATCAGTATGCATTCAGCAATCACGAAAGGAGGAAAAGGGGGAAAGTAAATCCCCTATAATTTAAGTTTTACCCTCATTACGGGTCACATGGTACTTGTTTTTCAGGTTTAGATTTAACACTGAATGTGTTACGAAAAGGACAAACCAACTTAAAGCCTTCACAGAAGGTAAAGCATTCAGTTGTATAACCCATTACTTAGTGTTTTAGAATTAACACTAGAAATGCACATCTGTTAGGGCACAGATAGAGAGGTCATGTTATAGGCATTCTCGCATATTGTTTCAATCCATGTGTCGCGTAGTTTGCCATAGGCAGTACAGTAAGTTAACCATTCCTTATACAGTGTTCCAAACCCAATGGTAGGTGAGCTAATGCTGCTATATCCTAAACATATTCAGACCAGTTTTTAAAGTGCGGGAAAACATTGCCTACAGCACAAACTGTCACTTCTCCCAAGAAGGAAGCAAAGCTTATGTGTTGAGATTCAGCCTTCTTCTACATGAATACAGCTAAAGTTCACGGTAATCTCCTTGATTGCAGCATGGTCCCAGGAATGTATTCCCCGGCTCACTGTTTATGTTGGAAATAAAACTTGGCTGTGTGGGGAGGGGCAGCGAACAATGTGAGTACGCTCATTACTAATCTGTAAACAAGGTGATTACAGACGAAACTCTAGGAGTGCCAATAGGAACTTCATGAGGTAACATTGTGCTAAACTAGACCACTGATGGTGTTCAAGTTAGCAAGTATATTCCAGATATTAAACCTGGGATCAAGGCAGGTGGTCCAATATCAACAGTTCCATTACTGCATATACAGTACACACAACATGGTTTACATGACAATCCCTGCCTGTGAAATGTCAATATTAGAATAGTATATAGAATATTATAGTATTTTAAAATAAAATTAAGCAAATAGTACATG
This sequence comes from Speoplatyrhinus poulsoni, assembly GCA_025447795.1. Taxonomy (NCBI): domain Eukaryota; kingdom Metazoa; phylum Chordata; class Actinopteri; order Percopsiformes; family Amblyopsidae; genus Speoplatyrhinus; species Speoplatyrhinus poulsoni. The sequence continues at coordinate 1,072,583 of JAOEGT010000003.1, forward strand.
TAGATTCATGGTCTTAAAAGTATGTGGGACAACATCAAACAACATATATTTACAGTGAAGATATTCAATGTGTGCCGCAAATGTGTAGCAGCAATTGGCTGCAGCACATTCCACCCTGCACGTAGTCATACTGACGATAGCCCCCCCCCCCCCCCAGGTCAACAGGTCCAATGGCAGCTCTGAGTGGTGGTTTGTGAGGTGTTGTCACAGACGATACATAACTGTACACAAGCCAAGAAATTGGTGGCAAAGACTTTATTTTTGTGTCTTCCATTTCCTGACACACGCTCACGCTCCCTCAGACCATAGTCCCTTTTGGTCTCACGGTATAGAGACATTGGACTATAACCGAACTGTAAACGATTCTCTGTAAATTATAAACAGGCTGGGACTCTTTCCGTGGTGTGTGTGCGAGGCCATGCTGTTAGCTAGTTTACCACTTAGCTTTACCATTTAGCTTTACGACTTAGCTTTAGCATTTAGCTTTAGCACTTAGCTTAGGCTTAGCACTTAGTTTAGGCTCAGCACTTAGCTGTAGCACTTAGCTTAAACCTAGCACTTAGCTGTAGCAGAAAGAGTTTAGTGTCGGTTCACCGAGAACTGTATACATCAGCAACAGGAGTCCAAGCCAGCGCCCGAATCCCTTGTGGCACCTTAAGACCCCCCCCAAAGCTCAAGTCCTCAGTCCTCCAAAATGGGCGAGGGGGCGAGGAAGGGGGGGGGAGGGGGGGTCTGAGCTGCGTAAGGAAAGGGGTAGAGAGGAAAGCCCACCACTCGGACACAAAATACACACACACACACACACAATCCTTTCGCGGTGGCTCATGGCAAGCTGTGGGCGTCGCCAATGTCCGCCACGTCCCCCTCGCTCACGGACCCCCGTCCCCCGGCAACAAGGCCCCCAAACGCCCCTGGCCCCTGGGCCTGAGAGGCGGCGGCGGCGGTGGCGATACTGCTAGTGCTGTTGCTAGCGTGCTGCGGGGACAGGACAGAAGTCCCCGTCCTCCCACCCTCTCCGGGCGAGAGGAGGAGGTTGTGGTGGTGGTGGTGGTCGTGTAACTCCAGCCCCTCCTCCCCCGCTGCGCCTCCCCCTCCGTGCTTCTCGCAGTGCGCGCGGTGCCGCATGAAGCTGTCGCGCCACATGAACTTCCGGCCACAGCCGGGGCAGTCGTAGGGCCGCAGGCCCGTGTGGGTCTTCATGTGCTCCGTCAGGTGGTGCTTCATCTTGAAGCGCTTGGCGCACACCGGGCAGTGGAAGGGCCGCAGGTCCAGGTGCATGTTGATGTGCCGGTCGCGCATGCTCTTGTGCGTGAACGTCTTGCCGCAGTGGCACATGAACACCTTCCCGCCTCCGGCTCCGCCGCCGTTGTTGCCGTTGCCGCCGCCGGCGTCTGGCCCCTCACCCGACGTCCCGGCGTGCACCGCTCCGTGCTCCAGGGCGGGGCCTTTGAACCCCATGCTGCCGCCCCCGACGCCCAGCCCGCCATGCCCCAGGGAGGGGATGCTTCCCGGGGGGCCGGGCTCCTGGGAGATGCCAACGGAGGAGGTGGAGGAGGCGGACTGGCCATACAGGAGGATCTGGTTGCCCTGCATGTCCAGCGGGAACAGCTGGGCGGTGCGGGCCGCCGACTGCACCTGGCCCAGCAGGGCCGACACCACCCGCGACGAGGCCGCGTGGCCGTGCTGCGCCTGCAGGGCGGCGCTGTCGTGCAGGTGCTGCGCCAGGCTCTGCTCTGCCAGCGTGCTCTCGAACTTCAGGTAGTCCTCCTCCGACGACGTCTGGCAGTAGTTCACCTGGGGAAGGCAGGGGAGAGCTGTGGGACTGGGGGTCTGGTATTCTAAGCAGGAGCCTGAGGTGCGATCAAATTCAGCAAACTTCTCTCTCTCTCTCTTTCTTTTAAATATGTTTTGTGTAAACATTCCAAATCATTAGATCTCACTCACACACGCACGCATGCACACACACAGCAGGAAAATGGCCTGGCTTAAATTTGAGCCAATCGAATCAACCAATCGCAATAGCGGTCGTTTAACCAGCAGATGGTGCTGTTGCTACTAGGGGTGTTGAAATGAATGCGGACATAGACGATTCCGCTTCGATGCAGTGACAGACCATAATATATTATAGCCTACTGACGATGCTGGTTGGTTTTCCGGCTGCTGCAGTGTCTATGTAAACATGACACAAGTAACGCTGATAGTGGATTCATTATTATCATTCGCCGAAGGGAAAACCGTTCTGTAACTTCACGTGAGCATCGCACAGTAACGTCACAGCAAACACACTCTAAGAATAAGTAAGGAAACAAACTCCTTTTCCTCGTCCGCTCAGAATATGTCCCGAAAATCACCCTAGCATAAAAGCTAATCAGCTATAGCAGCTAGCAGCTAATTGCCACTAACTAATTGCCGACATCCCGCCCTGCTAGAAATCATTTCCGGGAGTCATTGTTGTTCGCCCGCGGTCGTAACTCCACTTGTTAATGAAAACCATGTGCAGTAAAATACAATATTAATCTAATCTATTATATAATATTAATTAATAATCGTGATGCATCGTGTAATCGAATCGTTGACGTGATAATCGTAATTGAATCGTGAGACCAGTGAAGATTCACACCCAAGGTTGCTACTGTGTGTGACTAGTTATCCGACAAAGCCTCACCTGTGGGTCCATGTCGGCCTCCGCCCGGCCCTCCGGCTGCCCAGACAGACTCCTGACATTGGAGATGTTGAAGCTGCTCCGCTCCCTGGCCATGGCCATCTCTCTCTCCTCCTCGTCTTCCTCCTCATCCCCCTCCTCCTCCTCATCCTCATCCTCCTCCTCATCCTCCTCTCCCCCGGAGACCACGATGAGGTCGTCGTCCTCGCTGCGCTCGCTCTTCACCACCACCCACTGTTTGCGGGGCATGATGCTGGGCTGGCTGTAGGCGGGACGCTTCTGCAGTAGCAGGGCAGCCGCTGCCACCTCCCCATCCTGGTGGGACCAGCACGCTGTTACTGCTACAGCCCACACTAGCTAGCATCACACGCTGACTAGCATCACACGCTGACTAGCTTCACATTCTAACTACAGCACACGCTAGCTAGCATCACATGCTGGCTAGCATCACACGCTGACTAGCATCACATTCTAACTACTGCACACGCTAGCTAGCATCACCTGCTGGCTAGCATCACACGCTGACTAGAATCACATTCTAACTACGGCACACGCTAGCTAGCATCACCTGCTGGCTAGCATCACACGCTGACTAGCATCACATTCTAACTACGGCACACGCTAGCTAGCATAACACGCTGACTGGCTAGCATCACACGCTGACTAGCATCACATTCTAACTACGGCACACGCTAGCTAGCATCACACGCTGACTAGCATCACACGCTGACTAGCATCACATTCTAACTATGGCACACGCTAGCTAGCATCACATGCTGGCTAGCATCACACGCTGACTAGCATCACACGCTGACTACTGCACACGCTAGCTAGCATCACATGCTGGCTAGCATCACACGCTCACCTCAAAACGCTAAACCTCACCTGATAGGATGACACACCGAAGCTATCGCTGACGCCGACCTCCTGCTCCGACGCCAAGCTCATCTTCTTCCTCCTGCCTCCCCCTCCGCCCTTACCCCGCTTCCTCTGGTGGTATGACACCACATCATCCTCCTCCTCCTCCACGAGGAAAGCCTCTTCTCCTCCGGAGGGCGTGCAGTATCCGGGGGTGGCGTTGACCCCTCCCCTCTCTCCAGAGGAAGAGGATGAGGCGGGGCCGGCGCCGGCCGCTGCACCCCCTCCTCCTCCACCCCCCCCGTCCCTGGGGCTGAAATAGTTGGTGCTGCTGGGCGACTGGCTCTCGCTCAAGGCTGGGCGGCAAGGGGCCCGCTGGGCGTCGCCGCCACCGCCCACTGTCGGCCCCCGGTGGCCGCTTGGGCATCCCACGGTGGCCGCCGCTGCCGCCCCTCCTCCCGCCCCGTGGCCGTCCTGGGCTATGCCGCCGCCCCCGCCCCCTGCCCCGCCCGATGCGGCCGCCGCAGCCCGGCCTTGGCGGAGCAGCTCGGTGCACTTGTCCACGATGTGCCACATCTGCAGCACGCTGCCCACCGTCAGGTAGTTGACGATGTCGTCGCGCGGCATGCGCAGCTGGCCCGTGTAGGCGCACGCCAGCACGCTCTCGAACGCCAGCGGGTCCATGGCCGCCGGGATGCACACGGTGGACATGTTCTTCAGCAGTACCTGGGGGAAGGAAGGGTTAAACACGACAAACTGAAGGGACAGCGCCATCTACAGGTTGAAAACTATGTAGGTGGGTAGAAACCTGGTCATCGTTAAGTGTCTTAAACATCAGTAAACATTACCTCAGACAATCAATTGTCTTGTAGTAAACGTCACCTCAGACAAATAATTAAAAGTGTCTTGTAGTAAACGTCAGTTAATAAAAACAATTAAGTGTCTTGTAGTAAACTTCAGTTAATAAAAAAATTTAAAAGTGTCTTGTAGTAAACTTCAGTTAATAAAAACAATTAAAAGTGTCTTGTAGTAAACGTCAGTTAATGAAAACAATTAAAAGTGTCTTGTAGTAAATTTAAGTTTATAAAAACAATTAACTGTTTTGCAGTAAATGTCACCTCAGTAAAACAAAAATGTGCCGTTGCCGTGAGCGACACACACCTGGTCGTGGAAGTAGGGCGAAGAGGCTGCCAGCACACAGCGGTGGGCCCTGAACACCTGGCCTTGCACCTGGATGGAGAGGTCACAGAGCCTCCCCTCCTCCCGCTGTCGGTTAAGGCTATCCAGCACGGACGCCTGGGTCTCTGGGAAGCTCACCTGCACCACCGCGGCCCCGCCCCCCGCGCCCGCGTCCAGCAACGACGGGGACTGCATCTGGGAGAGAAGAAGCAACGTCTCAGCCACAGAGACTGGAGTGGACAGAGAGGGTTCAACGGTCGGGACTTCCGCCTTCGATTTGTTTAGAAGGAAGGGGGGGACTTTTCACCCTTTATGCAGACCAGAACCAGAGCCATGGAAATAACAGAGTTATGGCAATGGAAGTTTGCATTTTTCATGGAGAGGCAAAACCTATGGCACAATAGTTCTCGGAAGGTGGGCAATTTGAATATATATACAGATATATAACTTAATTTTCTGGTAATTAGTAGTCAACAAATGCACCGATTTACATTTAACCCAGCGGTTAAATTACATTTGCAAGTGGCTTGCAAAATTTTTGCAAAAGCAATTGTTAATTAGTCCTTTAACCACCTCATTATTTCTACAGACCGTATGGGCTATAGAAGGTTTCTGGCCTTGGATTCATATATAATACAAGCGTTCTTTTTCTGTGTGGCCTCATCTGGGCCTCTGTTTTGATTGTCTGGCCTTAACGTAGGCAAAAATTTTGCAAGCCGTTTTGACATTTATTCAAGAGTGTGTACCTGTGTCTCTTGTGAGGGGGAGGGGGGGGGTCAAACTACCATATGGTTGAGAACTACATATTAATGTTTTCATATTTTAGTATTGATTCTTCTGTTAAGATAGTATCGTCCTTAAAAACCTAAATTTACAGAAGCTAAAGCTGTAAAGCAAAGATTACCATCAGGGATGGGGAAAGTGAGGTGACTCAGATTAAATTATATAAGGGTCTCATCCTACCTACTTCAATCTTCAGTTAAAACCGACTAAGCACATACCTGTCTATACCTTGTGCGGCCATAATAATATACGGCCCAATCTACAATCGCAACCTTGTGATTTATGATTATATTGGCTCATTTTCATATGGCCTGTATGCACTCAGTTCCAGTCCAGATATTTAATAAACCTACATATGTTTAAGTCAAATCAACAGAAATGCAATCCCGTGCTAGTGTACAGTAGGCTACTTCCTCACTGTTGTCGACTATCAATATACTGCAACTTTCATGTTTCATAATGTACTTTCCGACGATTCTTATGCTAATCAAAACAGTAACGTAGAATATAGTGCACGTTCAAACCTGCGTAGCAAAAGATTACTGCACGTTTAAATGCCATAAAGACGTAAAGGAGTGCATGTTTCAATGTATTGACGTTGTCTTCTTAGTTCAGATATTGAACAGAAAAGTATGTTCACTGTAATAACGAAGATCCCGTCCTAGCGTGGATGTTGTATGTAACGTTAGCCTGCTAGCTAGTTCGAGTAGCTGGCAAAATCAGCAGCTGCCGAGAATCAACTCACCGTTTTAGATGACACTGCAGCTTTCGGATATAACTAGAACCACTACCCAACCTGGAGGGTTTAAGCACCAGTTTAAGCTCCCTCTAAAGTTCGCGGATCATGCTTGAAAATGTTGCTTTCCATCGCGCTGTGCAACCAGCCAGCGACGCGCGGCGTCCCCTTTAACACAGTCCCAGACAGACCAGCAAGGTTCGGCCGACGAAAAACAGCACATCTGTCTAGACGGCCGCTGTAGCCTAGCAACATGTGATGCGAGACGGTGCGTTACTATGGTATCTCAGGGAGGGCATCTAGGTGGCTTATATTAACTTTGTGAACCGGCATGGCCTCTGCCAGAAGCTAATATATAATACATCAGTATTCATGTAGTCTCTAATTTGGGCAAGTGAGACAGATCACGTTCACTGTGATTTAAAACACCACTTAACTGAAATATGTGATGTACTGATTGCAGTGTATGACACGACTGAACGTATCTAGTTCTTGTAATTGATAGTTGCTTGTTTTAATACTATGTTTACCGATATCGCTATGTAGATTAATTATAAAAAAAGTTAGTTTGATAACGTGAAGCAAAATCAGCACCTTCGGTTGCTATACATTTTTTTTTATTCAGCCTAAAAATCAGTGATACAAAAACAAGTCATAGTAGATAACAGAGAGGATAATTACAAAGTTACAGGTTGTCAATTTCAATGCAAATTCTGGAAAAACAATAATTTAAAGCATTCCTGATATATATATATATTTACAAACATGACATTCGGGTGTCATCCTGAAGGCAGGATAAGCCTTAAAAACCAATTAATTCCAGACAAAGAAATGGCACACTGCCTCTGGATCACCCATGAAACCCCAGCACCCTTCTGCATTTAAAAACAACTGTACACTGCGGCAGGAGGAGGGGCAGGGAAGCCTTGCACTGTAGCAGGAGCAGTAGAGAGGGGTGCAGCGTGTATCCAGATAGAGGAACATATTTGCTTCAAGGTTATATTTAAACATACAAAGCCTGCACATGAATTGGTAGGAAAGGTGATGTGACAACTATTAAAATATCATCAAGGGGTCTTGGACCACATATAAAATAAAAAGCATCAAGAAATGCATAGCTAAAAGGTAATTTGAATTAAAACTTTAGTTGTTACAATTGTTCTTACTATATAGGGAACATCACAAATGTTGGCACTGTACAACAACTATTTGGGGACTAAGTATTTTTATTTGTTTATATATAAAAATACAAAAGATTAAAACAATTCCTTGTGGATAAAAAAATAAAATAAAACTACTTCTTGTTTGCCGTTGCAGTACCAATTACGCAATCGTTTACCTGTAACAGAAATACCCAGTTAGATTGCACTCAAGGTTACAGTAAAAATTGCCACTTTTTAAACAATACAATGAGGTAAACGAACAACATCGCACTGTTCACACTGAGCAATGTTATAAACAATACAATGAGGTAAACAAACAACATCGCACTGTTCACACTGAGCAACGTTAACTTTTTTCATCCGATTCCACAAGGCACCGCCCTGGGAAACAAGCACAGAGAAATCGCTGCGCAGTGTGAACAAGTCCCGAGATGTAAACATAGGTTGTCACTCACTTTGCTTGCAAACCTCAATGAATTGAGGGTTTCCCCAAAGCTGTCTGGCTCTGGGGCAATGTTCACAAACATTAACCTGTGGGGAGAGAGACAAAACAGTAAGTAAAATCACTACCACCGTATGTGCAAAGTCAAACTTCAGAATATTTAAAAGATTCATTTTATATCAAAATACAGGATAACATGATAAAATGTAGAGAATTAACCCACATATATACACGAAAAGTGAATGGTAGTTAGGATGACATGAAACTCACGTTTTACTGTTTCCTCCCAAACAACTTTGCAGAAGGTAAGTCAACTTTGAGTTCCTGTACGGAATGTAGCTCTCCTACAACAACACAGGAAAGATAGAAGAATAAAAAAAAAGATTGAGTGACACTGAAGGCGCTAGTCATCAGCACAGTCTGTAGCTATCAGCTGTACATGGTAAAGGCCTGGGTACATCACCAAATGTGTGACGTCACGCAACGCCAGGCTATTTCTGTATACAAACAAATGTGCTTTGGAATTCAAGATTTACAAATGCGCACATCGTTTCCATGTGAACATTATTGGTGTAACTATAGCCCCTGATACACTGCAAGTTAATAGCAGTGACGAGAGACAGTGGAACTTCAATGAGATTCAGCAACATGAAGCGTCGACAGGTGAAGTAACGGTCGGTACACTTATACTGATCTCAACTGCAGGCAACGCGATTGAGGAGGGTCAGGGACTTTTGAGGGGGGTGGGGGGTGACAGACCTTGTTGGCCAGGGCCGCGATGACGATGCCCAGGTTGGAGAGGGAGCCGTTGATGGCCGTCATCTCCTTGAAGCGATCCCCCTGGGACTGGCTCTTCAGCATGCGCTCACTGCCGGCCAGGTCCACCAGGCACAGGGTCGCTGTGTGTGGTGGGGGGTGGGGGGGGGTGGGTAAAAAGGAAAGCCAAGTATTTGTTAGAAACACGCGTACACACACACACCTATGTGTATTGCTCATGTTTGCTAAAGGCAGTTTGTCTAAATACAAGCCATAAGCAATCTAGTTTACCTTGCTACCAGTGGCGGACATGGCAGACAAAGTCTACTCTGACCTGTGTGTGTGCACGTGCGTGTGTGCGTGTGCACTTACACCTGCACTTGACGCCCCGGCCGGTGTTCTCTCCGTCTATGTCCAGCTGGAACACAGAGTGAGAGCGCGAGGAGCGATCGTTCTGGTTGGTCTGGGCCGTGGAGCGGTTCTGATTGGCCAGAGCGATCAGCCTGTACACCTGGGAAGGGGGCGGGGGAGAGAGGGTAATGTCAGCCACAGTCGACTGGAGCGGTCACCCTCAGTTGCCATAGAGACACCGGGGGCACACCGCTGTAGAGGAGAGCAGATGCCAAAGCCATCCAGTCAGACTAAGGCACAAACACAAGGCAGACCGTTTTGTGCTGAATCCACCAGCCCTACATGGATGCCCTGCATGAAGACCAAGGGATGGAGACCATCGTCTCCACATACCTGGCCTTCGGAGGAGACCTTCTCATAAGACAGGTTGGTGACAGTGATCTCGCTGCTGGCCGACTTGCGGATCTCGTGCTCTGGCCTCTTGCTGGCCTTCCCCGTGTACAGAAGGTCCCTCAGCGTCTCGTTGTAGATCTCCACGAAACTCGCCGTGAAGGAGAACTGACGATCAAGCAAAACAAACTATCATGTATGGGTTTCAAGGTTTCCCAAAGGTCTGAAATATACTTGTGGTAGTAGCAGGCAGAGGGTTTGCTATGCGATAGACTAGTCTCTTTGTCCACACAATCTGCTCATGATACGCTGCATTGATTGTTCAGTATAATAATAATAATATGGTCATACTGATGTTTTAGGACCATGACAAACCATCATCATCGGATCGATATGGGCACAGGTTAAGCATGTTCATTTAAATTATTTCCTATTCCTAAAACTAGAAAAATACATCTGTTGGAGCTATTTGTTATTTTTGTTATATGTTGGAATTATTTTTGTTTTCTTATATTTAATAGTTAAATATTTTT
>JAOEGT010000003.1:1117051-1132623 GCA_025447795.1 Speoplatyrhinus poulsoni
CCATTAGCGCAGAAGAAGAAACTTTACGTTTGCGAACCAAAGTTACGCTTGCGACTCAGTTTTACGGTTGCGATTCAGAAGGACCAAACTGTGAAATATTTATCTCAAAATTACATGCGTAAATATTGGAAGCGCAAGCGTGTCCTTCTATTCACAAATGCAGATTCACCATATTGCAAGCGTAGGCTTTGATTCCTAACGTGAATATTGTTAACATATCTGAAAATATAAAGTGCATGCATGAATATATTGGTTGCAATTGTAAAGTTTGCGTTTGCGGATGGCAAAAACAAGTTTGTGGATAATACCTACGCATGCAAACTACGATGTGTGCGCTTGTGGATGGTAAAAATACGTGTTGATTATACTTTGTGCTTGAATAATATTGATAGAAATCTACCCCCATAATTATCCCATTATAGCCTACATGTTTACATATTTCCCGAAAATCCTGCTAGCATGGCTAGGATTGCAGCTATCATGATTAGCATTTCTTACCTTTTTATACTTTAATTGGTCTAATATTATCTGTTGTTATGCAATACGTGCATAAAATAGGATGGGATTAACCACAGTTGTGCATACCATTTCTGATTATATATGTAGACATTACTGTGTATGTGTATACTTATCTTAATTCAGGCTTGTTTAAGCTAGACCTATGTGCCATGTAACAACATAGGCTATTAGCCTACTGTTAAGTCCAGCGCACACTGTCTGATGTAAAGACAGACGCTCCTATTGTTTTCAATGTACAACTCCCACACCGGCACCAGCTAGGTGCGCTTCAATGCATGTTGACATGCCGCCCAGCGACACATTACGCCACCATTCTATTTCCCAGCAATGGCACTCCTGAAAACAGTTTTGTATGTCCCGGCTCCCGTAGCAGCTAGGGATAGGGCCGAATACAAATACGGTATTCGGATAAGCACAAAGAGTGTATTTCGAACAAATATTAAAAAAATTATTTGTGTTCGGGAGGAAAAGAGAAAACCCTGTTTCAAATCTGTACATTAGTGAGCGCGGTGGCTGTTTGTGCTCCGCCTGCTTTTCTGATGTGACAGGAAGATACAAGTAGTAGAAACAGACATGTGAATTGAATATAGCCACCCTGAGTGCAGCTGGAATATAATAAAAATGCACAAAACATAGTTGTTGCAGTTATCACACTGGAGAAATACAGCACTATCTAGCAAAGTTGCTGTGCTTTAGACCAGCGGGCTAAGCTAGCATTAGCTCTGTAATTTATCCTATATTTCTGATAGCGTAGCAGTAGGTCCGCGATCGTAACCCCCCCAATACACCGAAGCAACCTTCCGGGAGAGTTAGGAAGTCTGGTGTACACATTTGGCATGACACCACCTTTTTCCCCATTGTCCAGGATCGTTATGCTTATGGCAGCCATAGCTACCAACTATGTTGTTGATATGCTGATATCAAAACTTTCTTAACTGCTCGGATCATTTAATTATCATGGTAGTAATAGACAACTACAATAGGCAAGAAACCACTGGAATTTGGTCTCGTGACCGACGCTGTGTGTTATATTACTTGTTTTGCCCACCACAGTGCGACCGGGTGCAATGCTTCCTATTGGTGCTATGGGCGTCACTTAACGCGAGTCATATGACGTGCCGCGACGAGTCAATGCCAGTCGGGCTTTACACTAGCTCTGTAATTGGCTCTGTATACTTACATTGGCAATAAATTATATACTTTTAACAATTCACTGTACACCTACTGTAGAAAATGTAGGCTAGATTTCTGCATATTTCTCATCATCCTATACAGAACCACAGACGCCTATTCAATAAATATTAAAGACAAGGATTTGTAAGAAAAAGACAATTTTTCCAGTCATTGAAGATTTCTTAAAAATAGTTTTTTTCCATCTCATCTCTGTATATTGTGTATTGTCTTGTTTCATGACCTAAGCTTATCGTCACACCCCAAGTGTCATGCTATGCACCAGTTCTGCTGTTCTTGTGCTGCCTCACTATGCTATTCGTTTTATTGACTGTAGACTACTCCAGCTTACCATAATCACTGCTAACTCACCTGCTGCAATTAATATAAAATGCTTAATATTAATTGCATGTTACACATTTTTTTCCATCTGCATGCATATTAATTTTTACTTTAGTCATTTTATGCTAACCTTGTTCTAATAAAACCAATTTAATAAAACCAAAGAATTGCATAGAACCCAAATTGTCATAAGATATTAGCAATTAATAATGACAATGCATCATAGCCTGAGTTTATATTATTATTATTTAATAAATAATAGTTAAATGTTAAAAACCTAGTACTGGAAATATTTGGTCTAATTCTATTATTAAAAATATATATTTTCTGAGTTATGTGCAAGTTATTACAAGTTATATTACAACAAAGCGATATAATAAGTTGACTGCATGATACCATACCATTTTTAAATGTAGTGTTGTCGTGTTGTGAAGTAGTGTGACATACAATAAAAAAATATAAGCATTTCCCAGAGTAACATATCCCATAATGTTTATAATTTATATGTAACTACTTGTTTTATAACTGCCCTGAAATAAAATTTATATTTTGTATTTATCAACACTGCAATGCCCAACATTCTTAATTCCCTTTTACCCCCTTTTTTTGATTATGCTAATGCAGAAGGCTACTGAGAAACTTAAAGAAGAAGAGCAGAAAAAGATGGCTGCAATGCAGGCTCAGCTAGAAACCCAAAAACGGTTAGCCGAGGCCCACGCTAAAGCTGTGGCCAAGGCAGAGCAGGAAGCCCAAGCGCTGAAGTTGAAAATGACAGATGAGGTCAACAGGAGGCAAGACGTTTCATTAGAAGCTGAAAAACAGAAGCAGAACATCCAGCAAGAGCTGACCCAGCTCAAGAGCCTATCAGAGCAGGAGATCAGGTCTAAGAACCAGCAAGTGGAGGAGACTCTGCTCAGCCGCACCAAGATCGAGGAGGAGATCCACATGGTCAGAATCCAGTTACAGACCACAATAAAACAGAAAACTATGGCTGAAGCCGAGCTACAGCAGCTCAGAAACAATGCAGCCGAAGCAGAGAAGCTGAGGAAAGTTGCTCAAGACGAGGCAGAAAGGCTTCAAAAGCAGGTCTTTGAAGAGTCCCAGAAGAAGAGGAATGCAGAAGAAGAGCTGAAACGCAAGTCTGAGGCTGAGAAAGATGCTGCGAAGCAAAAGCAGAAAGCTCTGGATGACCTGCTGAAATTTAAAATGCAAGCTGAGGAGGCGGAGAGTCAACTGAGAAAGGCAGAAGAGCAAAAAGATAAAGTCAAGGTAGAGGAGGAGGTGGTGAGGAGGACTGCTGCTTATGATCTGGAAAGCAAACGCATGACATTTAATGAACAGGCAACCAAACTTGAGCAGTCTTTGAAAAAAGAGCAGGGCACTGTCCTTCAGCTGCAGGAAGAGGCAGAGCAGTTAAAAAAACAACAAGATGAAGCCAACAAAGCCAGAGAACAAGCAGAGAAGGAGCTGGAAATGTGGCGACAGAAAGCCAATGAGGCTCTGCGCTTGAGGCTTCAGGCCGAAGAGGAGGCCCACAAGAAGGCACAGGCTCAAGAGGAAGCAGAGAGGCAGAAAGTGAAGGCCGAGCGTGATGCCAAGAAAAGGGCTAAGGCAGAGGATGCTGCACTTAAACAAAAGGAACATGCAGAAAAGGAGCTGGACCGACAGAGGAAGTTGGCGGAACAAGCAGCCCTGCAAAAACTGTCCACAGAGCAAGAATGCATTCGCCTGAAAGCAGACTTTGAGCATGCTGAACAACAAAGAAACCTGTTGGATAACGAGCTCCAGCGGCTGAAAAATGAGGTAAAATCTGCTGAAAAACAGAGAAAACAACTGGAAGATGAGCTCGCTAAAGTTAGAAGTGATATGGATGGTCTTCTTCAATTGAAGGTAAAAGCTGAGACAGAGACAATGTCCACCACAGAAAAGAGCAAACAGCTGATTGAATCGGAGGCGCTGAAAATGAGGCAACTTGCTGAAGAAGCAACCAGGCTGAGATCTGTGGCTGAGGAGGCTAAGAAACAAAGGCATGTGGCAGAGGCAGAGGCTGCTCGGCAAAGAGCTGAAGCTGAAAAGATACTCAAGGAAAAGCTAACTGCCATCAATGAGGCAACTCGTCTGAAGACCGAAGCTGAGATTGCCTTGAAAGATAAAGAGGGAGAAAATGAAAGACTCAAAAGAAAAGCAGAGGAAGAGGCTTACCAGAGAAAGCTACTGGAGGATGAAGCTGCACAGCACAAGCAAGACATCAAAGAGAAAATTACACAGCTGAAGAACTCATCTGAGTCTGAGATAGAGAGGCAGAAGAAGATTGTAGAAGAAACTCTGAAGCAAAGAAAGGTAGTTGAAGAGGAGATTCATATAATTAAACTCAACTTTGAGAAAGCATCTAGAGGCAAATTAGACTTGGAGCAGGAATTGAACAAACTGAAGGCAATTGCGGAGGAAACTCAGCTAAGCAAACTCAAAGCCGAGCAAGAGGCAGATAAACTGAAAAGGCTTGCCCTAGAGGAAGAGAATAAAAGGAAGGAAGCCGAAGAGAAGGTGAAGAGGATCACAGCAGCAGAGGAGGAGGCAGCTAGACAATGCAAAGCTGCCCTGGAAGAAGTTGAACGTCTCAAGAAGAAGGCTGCCGAAGTCCATAAACAGAAAGAGAAGGCTGACAAAGAGGCAGAGAAACAGATTCTTCTAGCCAAAGAGGCGACAGAGAAATGCACTGCTGCGGAGCAAAAAGTTGAAGACATCCTCAGTAAAAAGAAAGAGGACACACTTGCTCAGGACAAGCTTAAAGATGAGTTTGGGAATGCCAAGAAACTTGCACAGGCTGCAGAGCAAGACAAAGCCAAAGCAGAAAAAGAGGCTGTGCTGCTCCGTCAAAAAGCAGAAGAGGCAGAGAAACGAAAGAGGGCTGCAGAGGATGAAGCAGCCAAACAAGCCACAGCGCAGAAGGACACAGAGAGATTGCGGAAGGAAGCGGAGCAGGAGGCCTTCAAGAGGGCAAAGGCAGAGGCAGCGGCTTTGGAGCAGAAGTGGCAGGCTGATGCAGAGATGGTCAAGCACAAAGAACAAGCTGAACAAACACTCAAACAGAAGACCCAGGTAGAGGAGGAACTAATTAAGGTTAAACTGCAACTGGATCAGACTGACAAGCAAAAATGTGTCTTAGAGAAGGAGCTTCAGCGCCTAAAGGATAAAGTCAATGATGCTGTAAAACAAAAAACTCTGGTGGAGGATGAACTATCTAAAGTCAAGATCCAAATGGAGGAGTTGTTGAAACTTAAGATGAAAATTGAGAAAGAAAACAAGCACCTAATGATGAAAGACAAAGATAATACACAGAAAGTCTTAGCAGAGGAGGCAGAGAAAATGAAAAGCTTGGCAGAGGAAGCTTCCAGGCTTAGTGTGGAAGTTCAAGAGGCAGCTAGACAGAGGCAGAATGCAGAGTCTAGCCTTGCTGACCACAGGGCTCTTGCAGAGATAATGCTAAAAGAGAAAATGCAGGCCATCCAAGAGGCAAACAAACTAAAAGCAGAGGCAGATGAGCTTAAGAATCAAAAGGATCAGGCACAAAAAACAGCTCAAAAACATCTAGAAGATAAACAGCAGTTGCAGCAACGCCTATATCAGGAGACAGAGGGCTTCCAGAAGTCCTTGGAGGTGGAGCGTAAGAGACAACTGGAAGTTTTTACTGAAGCAGAGAAACTAAAACTGAGGGTAAAAGAGCTGAGTGATGCTCAGTCAAAGGCAGAAGACGAGGCCAATAAATTTAAGAAGCAGGCTGATGAAATCAAAGTCCGTCTCCGGGAGAAAGAAAAACAAACAGAGAAGGTTGTTGTAGAAAAGTTGGAAGCACGGAGACTACAAAATACCAAAGAAGCGGATGAATTAAACAAAGCCATTGCTGACCTTGAGAAGGAAAAGGAGAAATTGAAGAAAGAGTCAGAGGAGCTTCAGATTAAATCTAAACAGGTACACAGGTCTAAACACATAACATTGTTTGGATCATGATTGCAAACATACTATGCACGTTAATTATTCTTAAACCACTAACTGGTCATGTGATTAATAATGGCCTAAACATAATATTCAAATTTGTGTTAAGGTCAAGGCCACAAGCATGAGAAACATGTTCATGTTTGTTGGCCTCGACCTTAATCCAAAAATCCGCATTTTCATATAATTTGCAGAGATGGAATAACAATGTATATTGATAATGTATCACAATATACTCAATTATCAGTAATATGTTAATGCTGATTAATAATGTTATTTATTTTTATTAGATGGCACAGGCCCGAGAAGAGCAAATCAAGCAAGAGAGGATTATTCTTCAGAAGTCATTTATTTCAGAGAAAGAGTTGTTGCTAAAAAGAGAAAAGGCAATTGAAAAAGAGAAAAAAAAGCTTGAGAAGCAGTATGAAGATGAGGTGAAGAATGCCAAAGCTCTTAAAGATGAACAAGAATACCAAAAGAAGCAAATGGAAGAGGAGAAGATGAAACTTAAAGATGCAATGGATGAGGCTGTGAAAAAGCAAAACGATGCTGAGGAAGACATGAAGAAAAAGCAAACAGATATGAGCAAACTGGAGAAGAAAATGCTTGAACAAGAAAAACTTTTGTCAGAGGAAAACAAAAAACTGACAGAAAAACTTTTGAAACTTGAAGTTGCTCCAAAACGAGTCTCATCGCAGACTAAGGAAATTGAAATCCAGACTGATAACGTTACTGAAGATCAGGCAGTTTCTAGCTCAATAGAAAGTATAAAGAAAGTTTTTAATGGCTCTGAGGTGGACAGTATGAAGAGAAATGTTGACTCAGCATTGGCTTTTGATGGTATAAGGAAGAAGGTTCCTGCAGAAAGGCTCCATGAAATTGGTATTCTAACTAAAAAGGAATATGATGAATTGAAAAAAGGCAGAGTTACTGTGCAAGACTTGGGAAAGACCGATAAAGTTAAATCATGTCTCAAGGGCCAGAACTGTATTGGTGGTGTGTTGATGCCATCAAATGAGAAAATGTCAGTATACCAGGCCATGAAAGAAAACAAGGTTACTCCTGACACTGCCACAATGATCTTGGAGGCCCAGGCAGCTACTGGCTATATTGTTGACCCAGTAAAGAATCAAATGTTATCTGTGGATGAAGCTGTTAAACATACTATAATTGGCCCTGAGCTCCATAGCAAAATACTTTGTGCAGAGAGAGCAGCCATTGGTTTCAAAGATCCCTATACTGGAGACAAAATTTCTGTATTTGAGGCTATGAAGAAGGGACTTATTGAACAGGACCAAGCAATCAAACTCTTGGATGTTCAGTTTGCAACTGGTGGAATTATTGACCCTGTAAATAGTCATCGAGTGCCAATTCAGACAGCCTATATACAGGGTCAGTTTGATGAAAACATGAACCAAAAGTTAACTGAGTGTAAATTATTCACTGACCCTAGCACTCAAGAACATCTCACTTACAGGCAGTTAATGGAGAGATGCACCAAGGATGAAGAGACAGGATTGTTAATCCTACCTCTTACAGAGAAAGAAGCCCAGAATGAGGACATATACACAGATGAGGAGGCTAAAGCAGTTCTCTCCAAATCAAATGTCAATGTACCTTTTGGAAGTTTCAAGGGGAAAACCGTTACCATTTGGGAAATTATCAATTCGGAGTATTTTACTGAAGAACAGAGAAAAGATTTGATCCGCCAATACAAAACTGGTAAGATCACAGTGGAAAAGATTATCAAAATTGTTATCACTGTTGTGGAAAATAAAGAGAAGAAGAATGAAAATATTTTTGATGGTCTGAGGACTCCAGTCTCAGCCAGTGAACTTTATGAATCAAAGATTATAAACAAAGATTTGTTTAACAAGTTAAGCAATGGCAAGATTGCAGTTGGAGAAATATCTGAGATGGAGCCTGTAAAGAAGGCACTAAAAGGGACACACAGCATTGCTGGAGTGATGAATGAATCAACCAAGGAGAAGATGACACTTTATCAAGCAATGAAAAAGGAAATATTGTCACCAGAGACTGCAGTTAACCTTCTTGAAGCTCAAGCAGCGACTGGATTTCTAATAGACCCTGTGAAAAATGAGAAAGTCACCATTGATGAAGCTGTTAAATCGGGTCTTGTTGGTCCGGAGCTACATGAAAGACTTCTGTCTGCAGATAGGGCTGTCAATGGCTACAAAGATCCATACACTGGAAAAACTGTATCTTTATTTGAAGCCATGAATAAAGGCCTGGTAAAGAAAGACCATGGCATTCGTCTGCTTGAAGCACAGCTCTCAACTGGTGGAATAATTGACCCCATTAAAAGCTATCGCGTTCCACATGAGATTGCCTGCAAACGTGGATATTTTGATGAAGAAATGATGAAGACTTTCAGTAAGGACACAGATCAAACAAAGGTATTCTATGATCCTAACTCACAAGAGGACGTTTCATATGCACAGCTGATGACAAAATGTTTTATAGACAAAGAAACTGGACTTCCATTACTTATTCTCTCTAAGAAGGCTGTAAAGGCAAAGGAAGGTCATCACTTTTCTGAGGCAAATACAAAAGAGGCATTGAATCAGACAATTGAATTGGATTGTGGACCCTTCAAAGGACGCAAAGTCACAATTTGGGAGATTATTAATTCTGAATACATTACAGAGGAGCAGAGAATAGAGCTGATCCGACAGTACAGAATTGGACAAGTAACAATTGAAAAACTAATTAGAATTGTGATGACAATGGTTGAAGAACAGGATGAGAGAGTAACTGAAAAGGACTGCTTTGAAGGGCTTAGAGCACCTGTAACTGCCAGCTCATTACTTGATTCCCATATCATTGATAAGGATACTTTTGATCAACTCCAACAAGGCAAGATCACACCTAAAGAAGTAAGTGACACTCAAGTTGTCAGAAAGTACTTACAGGGCACAGATGGCATTGCCGGTATTGCTATGCCAGACTCAAAAGAGAAACTAAGCATATATCAAGCCATGAAAGAGAATATTTTACAACATAACACTGGGCTTGCACTACTTGAGGCCCAAGCTGCAACAGGTTTCATAATTGATCCAGTGAAAAATCTGAAATACACAGTGGATGATGCTGTAAAAGTCAGAGTTGTTGGCCCAGAGCTTCATGAGAAACTTCTCCTAGCTGAAAAGGCAGTGACGGGATATAAAGATCCATACACAGGCAATAAGGTTTCACTTTTTGAAGCAATGAAAAAAGAGCTAGTGTTGCGCGAGCATGCTATTCCCCTTCTTGAAGCTCAATTCACCACAGGAGGAATAATTGATCCAGTCAGAAGCTATCGTGTTCCAAATGATGTGGCTATTCAACGAGGCCATTTAAGCAAGCAGATGGTTAAATCCTTCAATGAACCTTCAGGTGATGTCAAAGGCTTTTCTGATCCCAACACCAATGAGATTGTTACCTACCAGCAACTATTGCGAAAATGCACAAGAGATCCCATCTCTGGCCTTTGTTACCTATTAATGTCCAGAATTGAAGCTCCTGCTCCTACTGAAAAGTCCTACCATTACACAGAAGAGCAAACCCAGACAGACTTAATGAACACTCAAGCTGATATCCCTCATGAGAATTTTGCTGGAAAGACTGTAACGCTGTGGGATGTCATGAGCTCTAATTTGCTTCCAGAAGATGAAAGGAACCGGCTAATGGAACAATATCGCTTGGGGCAAATTACAAAGGACAGAATGCTAATTATCATCATTGAGATAATTGAACAAAGGGAAATTCTTAAGGCAGAACAGAGCATGTCATGCGATGTAATAAGAAGAAGAATTACTATTGAGGAGCTATATAGTGCTAGAATTATTGACTTGCAAACATACAACCTGTTAAAACAAGAAAAGATGACAATTCGTGAGGTAATGGAAATGCCATCAGTAAAACAGTACCTCTTTGGTACCGGCTGCATTGCTGGAGTTAAATCAGACAACCCTCCAAAAATAACCATTTACCAGGCTATGAAGAGAAGACTAATTAAACCTGAAATTGCTTTGGATCTCCTTGAGGCGCAAGCAGCCACAGGATTTATGATTGATCCAGTAAGAGATGAGCTTCTAACAGTTGATGAGGCAGTACGCAAAGGGCTTGTTGGACCTGAGATCCATGACAAACTTCTCTCTGCTGAGAGAGCAGTAACTGGTTACAAGGATCCATACAGCGGAAAAGTGATTTCTCTATTCCAAGCAATGAAAAAGGATCTTGTTTCTGAAGACTATGCGCTTAGGCTTTTGGAGGCCCAGCTTGCCACTGGGGGACTAATGGATCCAGAATACTATTTTCGTCTCCCCACAGATGTTGCCATGCAACGTGGTTACATCAACAAAGAAATGTATGACAGAATATCTGATCCTAATGGAGAAGTGCAAGGCTACACAGATCCAATTTCAGATGAGAAACAGTCCTACAGCCAGTTACTGAGAAGATGTAAAGTTGACAAACAAAGCGGTCTGAGGTTGCTTTCACTGGCAGACCCTCTCTTTAAAGGCCTCAGGAAACAAATCACCATGGAAGAGCTCCTTCGCTCACAAATCATTGACCAGAAGACATACAATGACCTCGCTGAGGGCCTTATAAGTGTGGAGGAGGTCAGCAGAGCTGTTAAGAAGTACCTGGAGGGCACTAGTTGTATTGCTGGGGTGTACGTAGAATCAACCAAAGATCGTCTGTCTATCTATCAGGCAATGAAAAAGAACATGATCAGACCAGGGACCGCCTTTGAACTTCTTGAGGCTCAAGCAGCCACTGGATATGTCATTGATCCTATTAAGAACATTAAGTTAAATGTTAATGAGGCTGTAAAAATGGGAATTGTTGGCCCTGAGTTTAAAGACAAACTCTTGTCTGCTGAGCGTGCTGTGACAGGCTACAAAGACCCTTATTCTGGAAAGGTAATCTCTTTATTCCAAGCCATGAAAAAAGGTCTAATTCTAAAAGATCATGGCATCCGTCTGTTGGAAGCTCAAATCGCCACAGGTGGTATTATTGATCCCGAGGAGAGTCACCGCTTGCCTGTCGAAGCAGCATATGAGCGTGGCCTCTTTGATGAGGAAATGAATGCAATACTCACTGACCCATCAGATGATACTAAAGGTTTCTTTGACCCCAACACAGAGGAGAACCTCACCTACCTACAGCTCATGGAGAGATGTATGATAGACCCTGAGACAGACCTTGCACTCCTGGTTTTGAAAGAGAAGAAGCGTGAGCGGAAGACATCATCAAAGTCCTCTGTGCGCAAACGCAGAGTAGTGATTGTTGACCCAGAAACAGGCAAAGAGATGTCCGTATATGAGGCTTATAGCAAAGGACTTATTGACCACCAGACTTACATGGAGCTGGCAGAACAGGAGTGTGAGTGGGAGGAAATCACAATCACCTCATCTGATGGAGTTGTTAAATCCATGATTATTGACAGAAGATCGGGTCGCCAGTATGACATTGACGACGCAATATCAAAGGGTCTCATTGATAAGTCAGCACTGGATCAATACAGGGCAGGTACACTGTCTATCACTGAGTTTGCAGACATGCTCTCTGGAAACTTGAGTGGTTCCAGATCACGCTCATCTTCCTTTGGGTCCTGTTCCTCTTACCATTCAAGTCCAGTACCTTCTATAAAAACCCCAGTGACAACATGGAATGACCCAACAGAAGAAACTGGCCCTGTGGCTGGAATCCTGGACACTGATACCCTGGAAAAGGTGTCTGTCACTGAGGCCATGCACAGAAACCTTGTGGACAATATCACAGGGCAAAGGTTACTGGAGGCTCAAGCCTGCACAGGAGGTATTATTGACCCAAATACTGGAGAAAGGTTCACAGTTACAGATGCAATGAACAAAGGACTTGTGGATAAGATAATGGTTGACCGCATCAATCTTGCCCAGAAAGCCTACAATGGATTTGAGGATCCCAGATCCAAAAGCAAAATGTCTGCAGCCCAAGCATTAAAGAAAGGGTGGTTATACTATGAGGCTGGGCAGCGATTCCTTGAGGTCCAGTATCTTACTGGTGGCTTAATTGAGCCAGATATGACTAGCAGAGTCTCTATTGATGAGGCTGTAAGGAAGGGCACATTAGATGCTCGCAATGCACAGAAGCTCAGAGATGTGAATGCATACTCAAAGTACCTCACATGCCCTAAAACAAAGTTAAAAATCTCCTACAAGGATGCAATGGAAAGAAGCATGATGGAGGAGGGGACTGGTCTGCGACTACTTGAAGCGTCATCTCAGTCCAGTAAAGGCCTGTACAGCCCTTATAGCGTCAGTGGTTCAGGGTCAGCCACTGGGTCACGGTCTGGTTCACGGACTGGTTCCAGGTCAGGATCTAGAAGAGGTAGCTTTGATGCCACAGGATCAGCCTTCACAACAACCTTCTCATCCACCTCCTCCTCCTACAGTTCACCAAGCTATGGTCGCAGATACTGATAGTTTCAATAGGATAAAGCCTATACACGTCTCACTAGATGCCTGATTTATTTTCAAGAGATGAGGATCTTCTTAATTCTGCTCTGCATGTGGTCATTCAGGGATTTTTAGCACCCTGTTCTTTTACACGCTTAATGGTCTTTTATTTAATTTAAATGCAGTCATTTATGCTCAATCAAATTATTTCACTTTACGTACATACATATTTAAAATACAATAATTTATGCTCATAATCAAATTATTTCAGTTTACGTACATACATATTAATGCATACAGATAAGCTGTATATATTTCAGTTTCAAGTGATAGCATGTATTTTATGTTTAAAATTCAAGAGTTTCAAGTGATCGTATATATTTTATATTTTTGAAATGTAATATCTAAATTACATGCCTCTGTGCATGCTCAGCTTTTCATTGTGCTATATTATAACCAAAAGGTGTTTTCAACCATGTACTGGATATAAACAGGTTGGATGAAGACAACAAACTGCTGAGAAAATACATATTATTATCACTGTTCAGAGCAGAATAAGGAGACTATAAAATTGTACCACAGCTCCAAGACCTTTTTTCATCCCTGCACATTGCCTATAATCTCCCAATACATGAACCCAGTCCGGTTGTAGCTCTCTTATAAAAAACAAATATTCCCATCAGAGAAGAATGT
Source organism: Speoplatyrhinus poulsoni (assembly GCA_025447795.1). Lineage (NCBI taxonomy): Eukaryota > Metazoa > Chordata > Actinopteri > Percopsiformes > Amblyopsidae > Speoplatyrhinus > Speoplatyrhinus poulsoni. The sequence goes on from JAOEGT010000003.1 coordinate 1,130,215, forward strand.
GATGAGACCCGCCTGCCAGTCCAAGCATCCAGTCTTTGTTTCCTGCTATCAAATACGTTCACAAATAAACATGAGCTCAATGAACACATTGAGGTTCAAGAGACATCAATGGATGGATCTAGACCATAATCCACAGCCTTATTGGACCTCTGAAACCTGTAAGTAATGTGATATTTACATTCAGAGTGGAAATGTAAACTTAGCTGTTATGTGTTTATTGTATATACATATATACAAGCTATTAAACTGCATGATACAGGTGTTTCATGTATAATTAAATCTCAATAATGTCTTAAAGTGGCCTCATGCAATGTCATGATCTTTCTCTATTTTTCAGATAGTCTCCTCACATCGTCTTCTCTCCTATTCTCAGCTCAGATGTCTTCAATTGGATGCATGACATTGCCTCTCCTACAATGTAATCAATCATTCCAACTACACCTTCACCCAGATAAGCAGTTCTTAACAATAAATGAGGATGTTTTTGTCAGTGTACAATCATGTATGTTCATAATCTAACATGTTCAGGCCAGTTATAATCCTGCTTGTTAAATGCCTGCAATTTGCTATGTAACACACTGACCGTATAGAATATTAAGCCGAGCCTGTGGTTGAACTGTCATTGATGCATGACTGAAAAAATACCATTGTTGATAAGGAGATGGGTGTGACTAATAATAATGGTAACGTCGCTGTGTCACATATTCTAAACTCTAAACTCAGCGACAGTTCATTCTAATTTAAGGTATTGTCAGCTATTGCAAGATAATATAATTTTTGCTAAATTCACCAAATATCTCCTTGCATTTTGCTATCTTATCATTATCTGTGCGTGCTGAAAAAATAATCAGGTACTTCCACACAGCCCTGGCTCCGTAAAAAATAACATAATAAAAGGTGGCGAACACCGCTCACATCAACAATGCCCTTGGCTTCGCAATGCGTTTCAATGTGTGGGATGGCGCTTCATAGGTAGCTTGTTTTGATTTGAGCTTAAAGGTAGCAAGAGTTCTCAAGAATGACTAACCCTGCCTGTCATTATAGCTATGAAATGTGCAGAAGATATAATCCTTGGTTTGAATGTTTGAAAGGTGTAGCATATTGATTTTCGTATTATTTTCTGCAGAAAGAAATGTGTATTTACCATATATTGCAGTGTTTAGATAAAACACTTGTTGAAAGCCACAGGTTAAACTTTCATTGAGAAGCTTTGTCAATAACCACCAACCCATTATTTTTGTATTCATTACCACCATTTGTTTAGATAATATTTTCTTTGTAAAACACCTGCAAGTATTCTGCATTATATTATCATAAATTATCATGTGCATGTTTTACTTACTTTGACAAATTCAGGTTGCAATAGTTTTTATCTATTTACTTGTTTCTTCTTGTTACTTTAAAAAAAGGTTTGAAGGATGTATTTTAATAAGATGGGGTACAAATTGTGTATTTATAGTGACATGGTGAAAATAACTTTTAATGTAACCCCTTACGTGTAAATAAATAAAGTAAAGATCATGAAGTTATAGCTTGCTTTGTTTTTTTTATCAATTTGTGCAGTGTAAGCCATACCATTCTTTATTTAAAGAAATAACAGTGTAGTGATCCAAAACCTTATGGTTATTTGATTTAATAAGTTATGGCTTATCAGGCCACAAAGGGGGCACGCCTTAGCACTTGTTTTATTGGCAGCTTTAGTCGCCATGTATGATTATTAATAATTATTTTGATAACAATATCTTATAAAAGAATAAGAATGGTTCAGAAGACCCCCATGATGAACTCACTAAGAGAAGGAGTTACCCTGCCCAGAGGAAGCCCGGGGCCCCCGTCTGGAGCCAGGCCCAGAGGGAGGGCTTGCCAGCAAGCGCCTAGTGGCTGGGTTTGCCACGAAGCCCTGTCGGGCACAGCTCGAAAAAGCCCTTGACGGACCAGACCCGGGCAGCATAAGCTGGCTCTGGGGACGTGGAACTTCACCTCACTGTGGGGGAAGGAGCCAGAACTTGTGCGTGAGGTGGAGAGCTACCATTTAGATCTGGTGGGGTTTACCTCTACGCACAGTCTTGGTTCTGAACCGTTCTCCTGGATAGGGGATGGACTCTATTCTACTCTGGGGTTGTCCAGGGTGTGAGGCGCCGGGCGGGTGTGGGGATACTCACATGTCCCCGGCTGAGCGCCACTACATTGGAGTTTACCCCGGTAGACGAGAGGGTCGCCTCCCTGCGCCTAAGGGTGGTGGGGGGGAAAATTCTGACTGTTGTCTGTGCATATGCACCGAACAGCAGTTCAGAGTGTTTGGCCTTCTTGGAGACCCTGAATGGAGTCCTGTATGGGGCTCGAGTAGGGGACTCCATAGTTCTACTGGGAGACTTCAACGCGCACGTGGGCAATGATGGAGATACCTGG
>JAOEGT010000003.1:1132723-1157155 GCA_025447795.1 Speoplatyrhinus poulsoni
ACAACACATCTGACTTACATGAATGGGTCGTTAGAAGCCTGATAACGACCCATTCATTAGAATCAGGTGTGTTGAAGCAGGGAGACACCTAAAACATGCAGGGCAGCAGCCCTCCAGGACCACTATAATAAATAACCTGTATACAATATAATGTATAACGTACATATAGTGTACTGTATATATTATTTGTATTAATCACATTAAACTGAATCAAACCTATAATAATTTGATTAGCCTTTATTGGATTAATTTAGCATTGGTGACTACATTGTATTGAAAGATTAGTAATTATTATAGAATTACACATTTTACAGATCTAAAACATAGTTTTTCAGTCCAAAATGTCTGTAACCACTCTCTGCCAGGCATGTTGTCATCACACATATCTGTCTCTCTCTCCATAAGGGTACATACCCAGTTACCTGGACAAGGATGAACTGTGTGTAGTATGCGGGGACAAAGCTACAGGCTACCATTACCGCTGTATTACCTGTGAAGGTTGCAAGGTGAGGCAGTTTTGGCTTGCAATTACGTGTTTGATGTTCAAAACATTTGTTAGAAAACATCTGCATTTAGTCATCTTAGATTGACCTTGCTTTACATTCAATTTTAATTAGTTATTTTATTGGTGAACTGCTAAATACCCTGGAAACACCATCTCTGCAGTAGTTTATATTATGAACTCTCACAGAGAAGTGTTATTGACTCTGGGGGAGGGTTTGAGATGGGTTTGAGCCACACATTGGGAAGGACACTTAGAGCTTCAAACCTAAATGACATTTGACAATAGTCCTAGTTGTACTTCTTCCCTGTATCCCTGTGTGATTGAGGGAGAGCTCAGATGTTTATCAAACACATGTTAGCATGGCTTAGACAATGTGCTATATGCTCCAGGGCTTCTTCAGGAGAACCATCCAGAAGAACCTCAACCCGACGTACGCGTGCAAGTACGAGGGGAAGTGTGTCATCGACAAGGTCACCAGGAACCAGTGCCAAGAATGTCGCTTCAAGAAGTGCATCGCAGTTGGCATGGCAACCGACTGTACGTTTTACAGTAAAACAGAATGAGTGTTTCGTAATCATGATAATAATATAGCATAGTGTGCTATACATAATTTATACAATTTATAAAAAGACTGTTGAGCTAAATAAAAATATTAGTAAACAAAAACATATATATAAAAAAAGGTACTTCTACTAGTTCTGTCAAGCCACTCTTGTCTGGTATAAGCAGTTTATTAGAATATATGCAGTATGCTACAATAGTTTATCTTTGGTGGTGCTTGTGACTAGGCTAGGCTAAGTCAGCTTGGTGTAGTGATCAGCTGAGAGGCGGCAGACTCAGCTGATAGCCGGCAGCACACGGACATCCGTGGCCTGCTAGAACTAATTACTAATGACTAATTACTAATAATGTAATTATTTATTTTGTTTAATCCAATATATTGTTTAGGTAACTTAACAGTAGGCATTGGGAGATATGATAAATGAATGTCACAATTATCCTGGCAAAAATAATTGCGATAGACGATATTATCGGAAATATTCATTATAGTATTATTAAACTGGCATTGGCAATGGCACTAAAACATACTGGAATCACTTTATCTTTTGTTAAGAAATAACCATTTGTATTACAAAACAATCACTTGTATTATCATGACAAATATCATATGTACTGTATTGTTTTATCGATTATTTTTGTTTTGAAACCAGTATTTCAACAAATCCGATGTATCTTTTTTATGTGTGGGACACAATGAGCAAGCCAAGCCTTGATTCCGTGATTGACTGGAAAGATGCAGGCTAATAAATAAATGACTAAATAAATACAATTGGACTGCAGTGAGCTACACAGGTTTTTTCAAGTTACTTGTGAAAATATTCATACTTTTGTGAGGATATTCATTATTATCACGATAATGAACATTCACCACGATACGATTATCGTCAGTATTTGTATCGCAATAAACGATAGTATCGTATATCGTATCGTATGTCGTATGCTTACCAGTGCGGTTGGTGACACCACCACCACACTGCTGTCCACTCCCTTTGTCTGTTATAACCCCCCACCCCACCTCTGTCTCCCCCAGTGGTGCTGGACGACAGCAAGCGGTTGGCCAAGCGTAAGTTAATCGAGGAGAACCGCGAGAAGCGGAAAAGGGAGGAGCTCCAGAAGACGGCGTGGGACCGACTGGAGCCCACCCAGGAAGAGTGGGATCTGATCCGCATGGTGACGGAGGCCCACATGGCCACCAATGCCCAGGGCAACCACTGGAAGCAGAAGCGGAAATTCTTGGTGAGACGAGACGTCGACCACCGCAACACACCCACTGTCTGAGCCATTGTCTGAGTGCATTCCCAGAATTCCCTGCCTGATGTAAACCCCCCTCTCCCCCCCCCCTCCCAAAAGAAAGAGAAAAGCCCTACCTCAGCCCTCCACCACTGCTGTGCCACAGTGCCCTATTTTAATATGTCCATGTGTTTTGTTTTGTATCTCCTTGTAGAGTGGGGAGAATTAGCGGGCCTCTGGCGAGAGTGTGCTCCTCAACGCGGCAGCACTAATTTATACTGGACCATCTCATTCTGTCCGTTTTCGCACTGCTCTTCCATTAACAGACATTAATAACAATGTTCTTTTCTCTCTGTTCACACAAAAAAAAAAAAATATTTCCTCGTCACGTTGACGCTCTTTGATTTCACGCCTCACTTTTTGACTAATTTGATTTATTTCATGGAAATTCTAACGGCTCTGTCCAGATTGAAGTCTGTCTAAACTGTTTTTTTTTTTACCCGGGTTTCTATGGTAAGATGAGTTAAAATGCTGAGACAACATTTTTTAAATGGTACTTGAGTTACATAACAGCATAATACATGACAGCACAAACAAAATGGCTTGAATTAGATCATATTTCAATGGCTCTATTTATTTATTTATTTATTTATTTATTTATTTACGTGCCACTATTTCAAGTAATTTACACAAAACCTCAAGTGAATCATGTCATTTCTGACTGTTGTTGGCCAGTTTCACTTGGATTGTGAATCTTCCCATAGAAACCCTGCTTTTCTTGGATCTGTGTGCTCACTTGTTTCTCTCTGCACCTCTTTCATCTATCCTCAGTTTAACCTTGTTTTTTTTAGTTGGCTTGACGCGGGTTCTTCATTGAAACTTCACGATTCCTGTTGATTATCCAACAGGTCGAGGAAACAATGCTACTTAATGAAATAACATGTAATTTATTCTGTACCTCTGACCAGAGTGCAGTGGGGGTGAAGGAAACTAAGGTAAGACGCCATAGCTGAAAATATGCATTACAACTGATTTTAAAATCATGCTTGCTCGCTTTTTAATTTTATTTTTGATTTTATTTTTTAGATCAGTAATTCCAGCAAGTACTGCTTTATATCTTCAATAATGAGGGCTTATAATTAAGTCATTTATATTTAGAGATTATCTATGAGTAAATCAGCACTGTAATCATTTAGGGCAAAAAACTGCTGTCACACCGCTGTGTTCAAAATGTTGCACTCCAGCCTACACTAGACACAGGTCATATCAACATGGCGCTCAATGAGTGCTGATTAACCCCTATCGCGCTGACAACACGTTGACCAAGCAACTTATAACTCCTGCTAAATTGAATCCACTCGGTCAGGAACTACAGTACCATTGTACGCAGACCCTCATCAGTGGATAACCCAAGTCAAAACACTGCCAACTAAATCAGAGGGGGGAACACCCCCCTGCTTTTTAACTACCCTCCTTTTAATTTTCTCTTCTCCTTCTTTCCCCTCTTGAGCCACATCACTGTGGGTTCTGTCCGCACCTTTGTGCTCTTGCCTTTGGGCCTGCTTTACAAGAACGCACCGTGTGATATTCAGTGTACTTCCTGTGTTTGCGTTTGCGGGAGACACTGAGTCCCGTCCTGCCATGTGATTTCAGCCTGAGGACATTGGTCAAGCGTCCATTGTGAATGCGTCTGAGGGAAGTAAAGTGGACATAGAAGCCTTCAGTCAGTTTACAAAAATTATCACCCCCGCCATCACCCGTGTGGTGGACTTTGCCAAAAAACTGCCCATGTTCTGTGAGGTAAGCACAGCCACTTTAGAAAATGTTAAAAAGGTACAAACTACCACCATGAACGGCCTCAGAAGCCAAAGTATGACTTCATATGTGTTATTCATTAGGTATCTTTGTTTAATACATTGGTTAATTTAGTAACAAAGTAAAGCAATAATTGATGAATACATTTTTCAGAATAGAATGGTTCATCCATCCAGCAATTCAGGGTATTTATTACTACTACTATTACTACATACATATAGAGTACATTGCTGAACTTCATTTACATTTACAGCATTTAGCAGAGATGTTTATACAAAGTGACATACTACATTGGTCAAAAGCTGAGTCACACCAGCAATATTTGGCAAACAACTTTCTGTTGGAATAAAGACATTAGGATACAGTACTGTACTGTATCCCATCAGGGCTAACTAGTTACTTTGTATTTAGCACTAAAACACTGCTTCTCTCTCTCTCTCTCTCTCTGTCTGTCTGTCTGTCTGTCTGTCTGTCTCTGGTGTGAACCAGCTACCTTGTGAAGACCAGATTATCCTGTTGAAAGGCTGCTGCATGGAGATCATGTCCCTGCGAGCGGCCGTGCGCTACGACCCAGAGAGCGAGACGCTCACGCTCAACGGCGAGATGGCGGTCACTCGCGGCCAGCTGAAAAACGGGGGCCTGGGCGTGGTCTCGGACGCCATCTTTGACCTTGGCGTGTCGCTGTCGTCTTTTAACTTGGATGATTCTGAAGTGGCGCTCTTACAGGCGGTCATTCTTCTCTCATCGGGTGAGTCAAGTCCATCTGTATAATATTTACTATTTTAAAATGTTTGAAATGAACAATGTCTGAATGTTGAAACACCAGGAAAACACATCTACAGATAAAAACATCAAGCCACATGTTATAAACACAAAACATGTTTAAAGTGCCAAATAAGTTCTCAATTTAATTACAATTTCTCTTTGACAAAAGGATGTTTACATTGGGATTAATGCCTAATGAAATTATATGTATGTAATTCAATTGGGAACCTTGGGGATTGTTGTTTCAATTAACTTTTTAAAAAGTTTCAGTTCATTTTTCAGTGACGTCTGAATTTTCTCATCTAACTTTGTATTTGTGTACATTTATAGGATTATGTGTTTGTTATAGTTTAACTATATTACAGTATATTGCTACCATATTTTTTAAAATAGCAGGCAATAAAAATGTTTACATATTTTTTTTATATAAATAACATATTCACCTCTATTCCTATCCTGTATGTACTCTCATAATACGTACTTTGAAATCTTCCATGCCACAGCTAATACCATAAAAAAAACTTAAACAGAGCCTTGAGACAAAAGCAACAAGCACCGTATTACTGCTAATCAATTCCACCGATGGCCTATGTAAAGTCCATTAAGCGCGTCAATTCAATTTGGGATTATGAGAGTTCATTAAGACGAGGCAGGGAAATCTTGGCCCCTCCACTGAAGAACAGCTGTGTGAATCAATACTTGACCGTGTATCACTTCCTCAAAAGCAATGTTGTTACTCGCTGATCTAGTCCCCTGTGCACAGATTGGCATGTTGACATGAAATCAATGTCACTGAGTACAATTCAATCTGCTAGTTGCTATTATTATTTAGTACAAGCGCTAATTCTGTCATCAAACCGGTTTGTGTGACACGCATTGTCTTGCAGGGCTTTGTTATTTCCCACATATCGACATTTCAGCTCAAATCAATATTGTTCTACACATCTTGGACATGAAATATATAATGATTTGTGGATACAAAGCTGTAGCAGTATAGAGAGGATTCATGATTTATCCTTTAAGCGTGCTGGGAGATAAAGGTGGTCCGCAGATGCTTTATGAGTCTTTAAAGTCTGATAACATTTTCCTAAATGGATTTTATGGATTTGTGTTGAACACTGTATGGTTCTATGTTGAAGATGCAAGGTTTTCATGTGACAGCAATGACATGGTTCTCTATACTCAGCTATGTGAATGTGTTAAATGGAGTCTTGTAGCTTATACTGTAACTATACTGTAACAACGATATTCTATTAAAAGCACTTGCATGCACACACTGCCTCCCTTTGCATATCAGTCTGGGAAGTGTATCGTGAGCTGGCTAGAGGACCAGCAGCCAAACAGGCTGGGTGAGTACTGGTTCAGTTGCTGCCAACAAGCACCCTCACGTGGGTCTGGTTATGATTGGGTGACGTCTGTCTGACAGTCTGTTGGCAGCATCGTTTGCAAATCACTATCTGATGAACCCTGCTTGTGATTCCATTGACAAGCAATTGCCAACTCTATGACTTTGGGCTTCCATACTATACAGGCTATGCGTTGATGGTGATTTTCTACAACAGTTAGTATAACACAGACCAGTCACAGTTGGAGTGGCGTTGAATCAGGAAACTGGCTTTCATATACGATATAGTTCTCCTAGGGAGGACCGTGGCATCACACATGTAGGAGTTCCACTACGTCTCTGGGTAAACAAAGGGATACGTAAAGCTTTATTGACAGGAAAAAGAAGCCGGAAAAGTACAATAAGAGCCCAGCATTACCCCCCCCCCTTCCTCCAAAACACACACACACACTTGTCTTTGGTTGAGCGGGAAAGAGTAACAATGGGCAGCCTGTGTGTTTTGTGGAACCCCACCCGAAAATACGGCCTCCACGCCACTAGGGGTAGTCTACCATGGACGGTACTACCCCGAACAGCTGCAAAATTAGCAGGATATAAGGAGTGGTGTGGAAAGCGAGGAAAGCGAGGAAAAAGAGAGATCTTTGTGGATCGGGTGTGGACTTAGAGTGAACCCCTACCCGAGGACCCAGCAGATGGCGCCCCGGGACCCCTCTCCATGTCCTCATAACCAGCTTGATGTTGATAAACACCATTGCTACACTAGTACATCCCAGTGTCAGCCTGTAATCACTCCCATTGCTGAGCACAGTGGAGTGGTGCTGCCACAGTCTGTAAACACAGCAGGGTGTAAGATGAGTGCCTATCTTATGTACAAGAATGCTCACATCCTGCGGAAGTGTGACTGCACAGGGGGATGCATGCAAACGAAGCACTTGTCTTTGATCCAATCGATGGGAGAACAGGCATGAGAAGAGCCCATAACACCTATTAAGGACACATATGGAAATCAGCTGTGGCTGCTAATACGTATTATTCTGTCTGCTGCAGGCAAATTAACTGTGATTACAACCTCTCAACACGTGTACAGCTTTCCCCTTGCCTCTTGACGTACCGTGGTGAGGTTTGTTTCCCCTGTGTTTCTCCACAGACCGCCCTGGCCTGAGCAGTGTGGAGCGGATCGAGCGCTGCCAAGAGGAGTTCCTGCTCGCTTTTGAACATTACATCAACTACCGCAAACACAAGGTGGCGCACTTCTGGCCCAAGCTGCTGATGAAGGTAACGGACCTGCGCATGATAGGGGCATGTCACGCCAGCCGCTTCCTACACATGAAGGTGGAGTGCCCCACAGAGCTATTCCCTCCTCTCTTCCTGGAAGTCTTTGAGGACTGACCAATGTGTGTGCGTGCATGTGTGTGTGTGCGTGCGCGTGTGTGTGAGCGACTGAGCGCCTCGGCCCCCGGGAACCCTGGTGGTCTCGGAGCAGGAGCCCTGAACTTTTATTAGCACTACTGAGTGTGAATTCATTCCGTAGCTTAGGAGTACCTTTGTGTTTTTTTGTTTTTTGTGTGTGTGGATGGAACCATTCCTTACAATGCGGGTACATGTGAATAGAACTTTGTTTTTGTTTCATTTGTTATTGTTGATGATGATGATGATGTAAACCCGATTTTACTATATACTTTTTATTTTTATGATTGTACAGTTGCCGTATTGGTGATATTGTCGTTAGAACCATGCAAATGTGTTTTCCCTCTTTTGCATTTAAGATTCAAAATGACAGCAGCACCCTTATAGTAGACCCATGACTCACATGTGACATTTGTTTTACTTCTCATAGGGACAGACATGGTAGCAACAATCCAGTAGCAGCCAACTTAATGGATCCATTAAAGCCTGAGTTGTCAGGTAGTCTATCCAGTGAGTGTATCACCTGTTCAGTTCTGCCACATAGACCCTGGTCCGTAACACACACCCGCACACACACACACAAGCCTTGTTAAGTTTCTTGATAGCCCATCATAGCATTAACACAAATGTGTACATCAGTCTAGACCAGGGGTGGGGATCCCTGGACCTAGAAGGCCGCTGTCCTGCATGTTTTAGATGTCTCCCTGCTCCATCACACCTGATTCACATGAATGGGTTATCAGGCTTCTAACGGCCCATTAGGTTGAATCAGGTGTGTTGGAGCAGGGAGACATCTAAAACATGCAGGACTGTGGCCCTACATGGACCAGGGTTTCCCACCCCTGGTCTGGAGACTGGCAAGGACTAAGTAAAAAACATTAAAATACTCTGATGTCAGGAAAACCATTGAATGTTGGTTTTCTTCATAGAGAGATGCCAAATGCTGTGCCAAAACCAAGTGAACGAATCCGTTTGGTTCTAGTGAGTTTTCACCGGGGCTGTGAATGAATCAGTTCGGCCCTAGTGAATCCTTACCGGGATTACAGTGACGTCTGTATACGTCTGGTTACCCTAATTACCGCATGCCTCTCATAAAACACTCATAACTTGTGACTGTTGTATTTTAGACCCCCGTACGCTGCTTCTAAAGTACACATTATTGTTTTCATTTACCCATGTTGCCTCAGAAACCATTAATCATTGTTCATGTTCTCCCCAAGCCTGGGGTTATATGTAATGGTGAAGCCAAGGTGCTATTGTAGGTGGGCGGAGCAGAAATGGCTAACTGAAGTTCATTGTTCTTTACACGGAGATGAAAGAACACGCATACACACTACCCCACGCAAGCACAGATACCTACATGTATATATGTATGTGCCTAGATGTTGCATAGGGCAGAACCTGCCACTGTGACAGGTGGATGAAATTTTAGTGGCCAGGTGGATGTGTTCTGGCCTAAATCAATTCAACATAATGATTCTACATCAGCAAGGTACGCTGAGACATAGCTGATGAGATTGTGAAACTGTAGCTCTCTTTCCTCTTAGTTGGTATGTTTTTGTTGTTTTATAAATACCTCTATATACTGTATATGGTAGTGGCATTTGCAGCAAACTTTGCTTTGTATATCTTGCAATTCTAGCTTCACACTACTTCTTGAAACCGATCGTGTTTTCTGTGAACTGATGCCTTTCATTGAGCAATAGACTTTTTGCAGTGTTTGAATGACCAGGACCTCATACACAAACACCTCACAACTTGTACAGACTCAATTAAAATGCATAGACAATCAGAGAGAGAGAGAGAGAGAGAGAGAGAGAGAGAGAGATAGAGATCTGGATTGCAGAGGACCGTGTCCAATAGCCCAGTTCACATATGAACTGGGAAATGCTCAGCCAGGGCCTTCTGAATATGTGACATTTTTGAAAGTCAATTTGAAAATGTTCTGTATTTTTCTTAAAAACATCTTAAAGAACCAGTATGGTATTATCTCTCTTGTTACTCCTAGGTTACTCAGTTACAAAATAACACAGGTTGCACCATAGAAAAGCTATTTTACAGTACAAAGGTAAATGGATATGTATATTTTCAGACAGCATTTTTTTTACAGATGTCGTTAGAGTAAAATTATATTGTTTTTGCACAGTATTAAGAAAATGGTCTTGCTCTCAGTTTAAATAGTTTCCATCCCTCCACAAGTTATAAGAATTACAAATAAATGTTTTTCAAAGCATTTTCAACATTAGAAAACCAATCCACTGTCTCAATTAGATTGAACACAGATGCCTCTCCTTGTGTGTTTTGAATTACTTTCTGATTCATACTGAAACAATCTATTGTGTAGAGACAGGACATGAGATGGGGACTTGTGTATGAATGAAGAGTGAATCTGTGGCAAAATAAATATTTATATATGATTTAGATTTTGTTCCAAATTTGCTGTGTTGCACTTGGCGTTGTACTAAAACATTGGCCATAGGCACATGTTATAAGTTTGGCTTTACCCTGGATGATAAGAGAAATTGCACTTAAAGAGAGGGAAAATATATTGGCGCTGAACTGATGTTTGCACTTGTGAAATGTGAATTGGCTCCTGAGAATAAAGATGGTTTTAATTAGTTTTGCCTCTTAAGTGTTTTTTTCCATTTGCTCATGTTAAAGCTACTGTAGGAAGGATTTGGGAGTTACAATGAGAGCTAGCTAAAGACGACAGAATAACAATCCCACTCATTCCTCTTCTCTTTCCTCCCTCTGGAGCCCGTTAGTCTAACATTGCGAGGCACTATTGATAATCTTGTAGCCGTGTGCGCGCATTCATGATTTATTGACAGGCGACATTGATTCACTGATAGAATTTGTTTAAAAAATCAATAGCAGATATTGTCACAAAGCATTTCACTCACTGATAGGTGGAAATGGCATTTTATACTTTATTTATAACTCTTAAATCATACCTACAGCACCATTTCAAAACTTGCTCTTGCACTTAATGTAGGTCCCCCTCTCAGCCCCTCCCCTCCCCTCACTACAAAGTTGTAGTGGGTGGAGTCAGGCTCAGAACGGGGAGCAGTTACACTTTAAAGGCAGAGTAAGTCATTCTGGAGAAATGGATATTTGTACATTTAAAGTGTAACTGCACCCCAGCTCTGAGCCTGACTCCACCCACTACACATCTTTGAAAAATGCTGAAACTGCCAAGTGAGGGGAGGAGAGGGGCTGAGAGGAAGGCCCCACTAACATCAATTGATGTGATGTTAATATTTGCGTGGCCTACTAGATCTATATGCAAGCAGGATAAATATTACTGCATGTGATGAGAGGAAATTACTGTCACTGTTTGTTTCTTCAACCAGCAAACAAAAAGGCTATTCATTTTCTTTTTAGCAAAAAAAATATCCTTTCGGGTGCTATAACAGCTCATTAAAGTATACCGCTAGGGGTAGTACATCTGTTTTCATATGATGTATTATGGAGGGTTTATCTCATGAGACTTCTGAGCATAAAGGCATTCCTTGGAAAATTATGTTGTGATAATGGGCACTCATTGAAATACTTAAAAATTCACAATTTCAACCCTTAAAATACATTATTACGGCTGTCACTTTTTTGAGAAAAAAACCACATAAGGGCAAGGAACCATATATGGTCACTTCGCTGACCTTGATTTGCAGCATAACAATGTTTAATTTAGGAAAAAGATGTGTGTGTGTGTATATATATATATATATATATATATACACACCTTTATCTCTGACCTTGATTTGCAGCATAACAATGTTTAATTTAGGAAAAAGGTGTGTGTGTATATATATATTAGAAAAACAAACGTATAAACATTAAAATATGTATTAATAGAATAGAATATTAATGATATATTTGTACTTATTATTTAAGAAAATTTTAAACTTTTGTCCACCTAAACTAGTATTTTGTATTTATTTATGTAATGTTTTCTTTTGTGTCCGAGTCTAGTCCGTCCCTTAGGTAACTGCTTCATTGTACTTTATGAAGCAGCTGCACTATTAAATAATTGTCCTAAGTTATACTGCAGTTTTTGTTTAAAAAAACAAGTGTAAATACTATGTATGTAAAAATACACTTTGTATAAAAAAATGCACCCGTATGATCAAATATGGTGCATTTTTCATGAACAGGTTAAATTAATGTATTGAAATCCTATTCAAACAACGGCTATTTCATCATGCAGCACAACTATTTGACTGTATAATGTGTGTGTTTAATCGACTTGCCATTTCTAGTTTCGATGTTATAACCATGGATGTCGGAGTAGGTAGGAGCACAAAAGCATATTTTTGGGAATTCTGTATACTGAAGTGGGAATGCTCCGGGCAACTCCTGACTGGTCAGTTGCCCTGGTGTAACTAACTGTGATGTAGCTAGATTGTCTGTGAATGGCTGGGAGAAAACCATGTTTATACTTTACAACACCTTAGAGAAGCGTGGCAACGTACGGTAAAGTTACCAAATATCATTCCTTGCCCTAATTAAATAAACAATCAGATCATATTTGCATTTATCAAATGTATTTATATATAGGCTATGCTATGTTATGCATTATAGCACTGTGTATGTGTGTATGTATATATATATGTGTGCGTATATATATATATATATACACACACACACACACACACACATCTATGCATACTGCAATCCTTTCGAGGAACATCTGGGCAATGTTAACACAAGCTCTGGCTATCTACAGTAAATATTAACATTCTGAAAGAAATAACATTTTCAGCAACTTGCCCATTACCTCCTCCAGCTTATTCATTGTAAGTTAGTCACGACTCGCAAGTGATATTACAATCATACATAAGCATATATTGCGATCAAGATTCATAGTTATAATTTATTGAACTAGTCTTACTTTTTAATTTTCTTAATTGGACAGGAAACTAAATGTTTGAGTGAATGGCTGGTTGCTACCACCAGACAGTTCTCTGACCTGCAGCTCCTGGTCAGCAACACAGGCTGAACAGTTTTGAATTAGTGATCCAAGGCCATAGATATGGATATCTGAGAAGCACCAGGTCTGTGATTTTGTTTTTCTTTTTTAGCAGAAACTGGTAAAAAAAATCAATTAACATTTAGTAGTTCTGAGGCTTTTGTTATTTCAGCATTCCTTTTTTTTTTCCTCATCCATCGTCCACACTTTCATTCCATCTGTAGGTCATTGATATTGAAATATTACATGATCCTTATTCCTCACAACTGACAATTAAAAAAAGTGACAAAATCCTAGAACCCATATTGCATCATACAATTAAAATACCACTGCATTATAAATGTAGTTTGTAGATTGCCTGAATGTACTTTCAAGACCGGTTTGGTGATTTCTCATGTGATCAAAACATACCAGGTTTTACTTTGCACACATTCCTCTCACTGTATTTATATTTAGAGAGAAGTACCATATTCTCCTCTGTAGTCTGGGGGACATGTTTAAAACAAACCCCTAGAATATAAGTGCACCCTCATTCTAAATCACATGTTCCATTACAACCAAATAAGTCCAAAGCAATCACATATTGCACCATCAATGCAAAAATACAAGTCTACACTACACAAAAAAAAAAAAAAATTAAAAAAGTGCTTCTAATATTTGTATAGTGGCAAAACATGTTATACTCACACACACAAACACGCAAGAAACATACAGGATCATCAATGTGTGCATGTGTGTTTCACCACAACAAAGGCCTTTGTGCCCTTACAGTAGAATAACATTTCAGTCTTCTTTCCACCATGTCTGCCCATCACATAATGTTTGAGGGGTCAGAATGCTAAAGGTCTCCTCGGTAAGGTCTGAGGCAGTGTTGATGCTTCAGCGTGAGGTGCCATGGGTGTACCCTCGGTGTGAAGCCTCAGGAGTGGACCTTGAAGGCCAACAGCTGCTCCGAGTGCATGTTGTTGAGGGAGCGCAGGTCGGGCAGCTTGAGCAGCAGCTTTGTGAACATGGCCGACTCGCTGGGGTGGTTCTTGGCGGTGAGGCTCCTCAGGGCTCTGATCAGCGTCTCCTGGAGGGCCTCCACGGAGTTCACATTCTCCAGCCCTGAGCGGTCTGTACAACACAGCAAGAGCAGGGGTTAATTGTCTAGCCCAGTGGTTCTTCAGTTGTTGGTTATGAACCCACCCCCCCACCCACGAGGGGATACTTTATGTATGAAGGTTGTGAAATTACTATGTTATCAATTTAATATTAATTTCAGTATTTCCTTAATAAACTGTAATTAATATAACAAGTCTTTAATTATATAATAGAGTAATATGTGCAGACATGTTTCATAGCCAGTTCTGAGTCTAAATTTGATTTAATTATTTTAATTAAAATAAAATAACAAATTTGGTTTATCGGTTGTCCCCCTTTATAAAATTACCATCAACCCCAGGTTAATAATACATTAATTACATTCATAGTGTAATGGTAGATATTATCGCACAGTCAAGAACGAAATAGGAGGGAGCGCAACAACAAAAACCAAACAAAAAGAAAATACAAAGCTGAAAGGGACCAAAAACACCTGCAGAGACCAACACCACGGCAGTAAACAGGCTCATCTCCTCGTCGCTGAGGCCGAGGTTGCTCAGCTTCTCGCTGAAGTCGAACATGGAGTTAAGCAGGTCTCCGGCTCCCATGGCGCGCAGCGTGTCCACGTCGTGCCTCTTCCCGCCCAGGAAGGTGACGGTGCGACTCCTCACGTCGAACAGCGAGGCAAAGCGCACCACTAACACCTGTAAAAGTCACAGTCACTGCTGTCAGCCCGGCCCTAATGCTGCCCCCCAACCCGAAGAAACCCCCTCCAGCCTTCCCATTAAAAGAAGTGTCGTTTTGTTGTTTTCAGTTTCCACTGTAGATGGTTTAGAGTTACTGAGAAGTCAAAAAAAAAAAGGATTGGAAAGAAAAGGGGTGGATTCCAGTTGAAAGAGAGGGGTACAAAACGTACAAAAGGTGAAATCTTTGACATGTACCTCGAAGGTGCCAGCCTTTAGCAGGCTGACCTGGTCGTGCTGCGAGAGGTCCCGGAAGCCTGGAATCTTCTTGGCAAACTCCACCACCTCCCTGACGGCAGGGGAGAAGCTGTGGGAGAACTCCTCCCACACACCCTGGCCAGACTTCTGGGGGTCTACGTGTGGGGATGTATTCATTGGGCACACCTGAGCAGAATAGAAATGACTGCAATTCCACTGTCTTCACTGCCAAGACATCACTACTGGTATATTAGTAGGGATATTGCATACATGGCATCAATATAGTAACTGCTCTATATTCTAATGAAAATTTGATTTGAGAGCATAAAGATACAGGATGAATATCTTTAAGCATGGACTTATTGCATTTTAGTACATGCAACAGGGTGCACATTGGGAATTTTAGACTATTCTTAGATGTAACTAGGTAAAGGAGCACTGCGCTGATAAGTTAGAATTACCGTCAAACAAGGAAGAAGGCATGCATTTAGACAACCACTGCAAAAAGAACTGGGTCAGATGTGCATATAAATCACATACGATGTGCTAATCACATTATTTCAAATCACAATTTCGGTTTGAAAACGATTAATCATTCGGCCCGATATTTTAGTTATGTTTATTTAAAGATCAAATAAAACACTGAGATAAATCTCTTTGTCAAGGGTAACCTGGCTAAGAAAAATGATCACAACAGCATTTAAAAGTACAATGACAGACAAACAACATACTTCATACCTAATACAACTTACTATGCTTTAAAAAAGTCCACCCCACCCCCCACCCTATGTGAAACCTCTCTTCCATTTGCAACCATGAGTCTCAAAGTGACACCAGCGCCTCTAACCGTAACAAATACTTAGCAAATGATTCCACTCACCAGGTGCATCCTGTTGCTCCCTCGCCTTAGCAACCCACCCAAGCCCCTGTGGAGGCGCAGAGCCTCGGCGCTGGGGCCCGTCAAGGAGCCGCGCGTGTACGCCGGGCAGTGGCCATTGGGGGCGCTGTTGGGCAGCGTGTACGGGCAGTGTCTGGCGGGGGAGACCGTGCCGACCCGACAGGGAGCCTCGGCGAGAGGGTCCTCGGTCACCATGGTGACCAGGTTGTTGTTGCTGTTGTGATGCTGGTTGTTGTTCCAGGTGTCCTGCCTCTCCGCTGCCCCCTCCTGGTTGCACAGGAAGGTCTCCTGGTGCGCCCGGCTCACCGAGCCCACCACCTCCTCCTCCCCGCTATCGCACCCGCTGGACGAGGACGAGCTGGGACTGGTGTCCATGGCGACCGCCACCGCCGCCGGCCGCTCGCCTTCCGCGCTGGGGTCCGACGTGCCGGAGCGGGGCGAGGAGGAGGGCGAGCTGCAGGGCGCGGGGACGGCGTCTGAGGAGGCGGGCCCCGGCGGCCCCGGGGGCGGAGCGTTGTTGCCGTGGAGCTGGCTGCTCATCATGTTGTTCATGGCGGTCTGCATCTCCAGCAGCATGCGCTGCTTCTCCCGCTTGGGGATGCGGCCGAAGCGCACGGCTACACAGCAACAGAGAGCTCCAGTTAGAACATCAGTCCTGTAGGATAACTGGCCTAACACAACAGCTGATATCAGTAGTAGTAGTAATACATTACATTTTATTTGAGGATTGCCGTTCAAGACACTCAAGGACATATTACATTGTAAATACGCAAATATTAACATGTATATAAACATTTGACTAAAACAGAAACATAACACGATAAGACAACTTTGAAAAGATGTGCCCCACACAATGAAACACATGGTGAAGACAAGTGCTGTGTTGTTGCTGTGTACAAGTTGCAAGTTGTTACTGTGTACAATCAAATCATTTCATCAAACCACAAGCTAACAACGTTTGCTGTATACAGCTGCCGTGGTGGGAACTCACAGTCTCTGGACATCCCCACCATTAGACACTTCTTGAAGCGGCATTGCTGGCAGCGGTTCCTGCTGATCCTCATGATGGGGCAACTGTCGTTCTTAAGGCACTTCTTGTACTGGATGTTCTGCTGGATGCTCCTCCTGAAGAAGCCCTGGCAGGAGCAAGCAAAGCATACTGGTCACGCGTTGCGTGGGCGCTCGCTAAACGCTGAGCCCTGCAGTTCATGAGACCACGCTGCAGCATCAAGCGCGCTGATGGGGAAAAACAGGGCGGTGAACTACATTCAGAGTGGCTCTGTGCTGACTGACAGACAAGAGTAACACACAGGGGCTCTCTCACCTTGCAGCCCTCACAGGCGTGGACGCCATAGTGAAACCCAGAGGCCACGTCACCGCATACCTTACACAGCAGTATCAGCCCGTTGATTTCTAAGAGGGAGTACAAAACCAAGCAATGGACTGTTAAAAGGCGGGGTTAGTTATTCTTGAGAACGCCTGCTAACTTCAAGCTCAAATCAAAACAGCGCCGCCTCACACATTGTGAAGTAGGGATGTTCCCAGCGACTAATTTCCCTGTCGATTAAACAAAATTTTAAAAGTGGACTAGTCGACTAGTCTAAAAATGCGAAAACACTCAGACAACCATCCAAATGGATCACAGGCTTAACATTGTCAGATTGTGTACATGTTGCAGGTCTGTTCCTACCTGCACTCGTCGATCGGCTGTTTCGCCTCAGTGGGTGGAGATCACGTTTTAGCTTTCCCTTTATCCTCATTAAAAAAAAAGAAATCCGACCGGTACAACAGTGGCAGAGTGCCAATACAGCTCAGTTACACAGGCAGCAGGACATAAGCTTCATGCAACTCTCACTTTATATGATTCTGTATGACTATATCTGTACCGTATGCTCCATTGGCTGTGCTGAAGCATTAGCTAATTATAGCTTAGGCCTACCGTACTTCCATTGCTAGTTTTGCCTAGCAAAATGCTATTTAGCCTAACTAACACAAAAGTGAACAAACAGTCAAGAACCCGACGGAAGTCTAACCTTTTATTTTTTATGATATTAAATGCAGTTGTACTTTAAGGTTAAATCGAAAACAGACAGGTTGTGAATCCAGATTCATTTCATAAGTTTATAAATAATTGTAAGAAGCATTTCTTTGATAAATTATTTTACAAAAATATTTTAAACATTGAGTCTATGTATACACAACATAGTTCTTCTAAGTGCCCAAAAGTGTTAGCAATGTTGACAAAAGTAGGGGGGATTCCATATATTATACGTATTGAAATATGAACATGTTGACAAGCGCTACAAACTATAATTTACCATCTCTCACATTCTGTCCTCTAATACCTGATTAACTAAATACCTGGCAACCTCCGGGTTGTTTTTGTCACATGACTTGGTCTGAGCTGACTGATTAATAGATCACCGAACTCGGGAGAATGCGTTGAATTATGTGTATATTCCAGGATCTAGTTAGTGTAAATGCTATATTTTTTACAATTAGATTTATTTAAACATACACGTATAATAAAGTGATTTTGAAAAAAAACATCATGATTTTAAGCTTATATTTGCCGACGAACGAGTGCTGCCATCTTGGAAAGTCGAGGTCAATCAAAAACCTGAAGGTTTGTCAAATACTTCAGTTTTTACAAATTTTCGATAGGATAAAGTAACGGTCTCCTCGTTACATTAATTTATAGAAAGCAATGTCTTTCTATCCGTCCGCTACAGCCATTTAATTGGCAACAAAGATCGGTTTTTCATATCGGCCATTATAAAGGAAAATCGGACTACTACCGATCTCGTATTTCGAGTGGTAATTGGCCGATTCCGATCTGCTTCCGATCTATCAGTGCATCCCTACGTAGTACTATGGCTTTGTTGTTGTGAGCGGTGTTCGCCACTTTGTTAATGTTCCTATTTGCGGAGCCAGGGCTGTGTAGAAGTACCGTATTGATTTTTCAGCACACAAAGTACAGTAAAATAGCTAAATGCGACGAGATATTTGGTGAATTTGACAAAAAGTGTATTAGCTTACAATTAGCTTGCAATAGCTGACTATACTTTTAAAGGCCCCATATCATCCCATGTTCCAGCTGTCATTTTGGGCATCTTTTTATATGGATTAGCTATATGAGTGGGACTAGCAGTATGGGTCAGAGATGACTGGCAACAGTCCAGAAATTATGTCATATCTGTTACACATATGTTACTGGCTTGTTTTACACCAACATTTATTCAGAGAGGAATTTAGTTTGAAAATGTTTGAAAATGAGCCCAGCCCTTTCAGGTCACCAGTTGTGTGTGCACTACTAGAATAAAACAGAATATTACAATAGGGGACCTTTATGTTAACGTGGACAACTCAGCAAAGAAAACCAAAGCAAGTGCAACTCCTAGCATGGGACTGCGTCATTTCACTTACTTGTAATGCCACATTTTGCAGTGGAGGAAGCGCGCCCCACTTTCTGTACAGCAGGGAGTCTCTGGCCAGCAGAGGGGAGCCTCAGATCAGTGGGCTGCCCCAGCCGGTGGGACAGTGAAGAGTCATGAGAGGAAGAAGAAGAGGACTGACAGCTGCCGTTGGAAGAGTCACTGTGACAAGAGTCAGGGCTGGTGCCAGAACTGCCAGAGCTAATAAAGGCTATTACACCCCCTAGTGGAAAAGACAAAGTGCAGCATGCAAATTAATTATCCGCCATTTAAATTAGTTAGCTGCAACTAACAATCTGTATGTGGATTCATATACCTATTAATAAGGGTGAGGGTTAGTCTCTTAATTTGAGACTAAATTAAGGCAGAAAAATTAGGTACAAAATGTTGATAAATGCTGAAATGCAAACTATTTATATTCCAGCATTTTACATCTAATCTCAAATGGTTTAATCAATGTACTTATCAAACAGTAAAACAAATGTTTTAATTAATAAGTGTAATATAGAGCACAGACGGGAATTCACAATTTTACCAGTAACATTTAACATAATGACACTCGTGATTACCCGATGAATTTCACTTGATACATAATTTCACCCTTGCTTTAAATGTACCACTGCCATGGAAACTGGACAAGTGGCTAACATGCATAGACCCATTCCTGCTAGTGACTTTCATTGGCCAGGAAAGGCAGAGAGGACCGGCTTGAGCCACCCTCCCAACATAGAGGCTGACCTGATTCCATCCCATTCTCAATGGTTAGATAACAGTCAAATTACATAATGGCAGCAAGGGTGTGGTTAATAAGAAGCACATCCTTTCTATGCAGCTATTCACATTTAAAGGCTCCATTGCAATGTGACATATGCTTACTTCATATTCAATCATTCATATATTTGATTAGAATAACAAGGTCATAACCGTCAAATAACAAACCCTATACATTTTACCACAATGTAATTTCAAAATAAAATATAAACACACTTATAGGTTATTTTTTCTCTCACACATTTACAAATATCGTTTTCTAATAATATACATAATTAAATAGTGTAATGTGAGGTTGCATTCTATGCAAAGCATAGAGGCATAGAATAGAAGCATAGAATATGCATGATGTGTTTGTGTGAATGTATGTATTACTCAACTTGAGTATAGCTTCATTCAGTTAAACATTGGAAAGGTGAAATGGTTAAATTACACCCATTGCCTTATCTAAAATATTTTAAACAGTAAACATTCGCCAGCATTGCTAAATAGCTACTGCAACTTCTAATTGCTTGTATGACAGTCGAATAAGGCCATAAACACTGATAAGCATTGTGCTATTATATATGTTTCTTAACAGTGGGCTACATTGTCGTAAATTACAGTTATGTACCAAGGCAAAATAGGATACAGGAATATTACAACTTTATTAACACGCCCCCACGTGGCCTGACCATGTTTTCCCTGGGAACAGGACAGAAAAGTGGGTCAGTGCGCACAATTGCAAACCATCTCACGTGTATCCACATACCAGCATGCCCAAGGAAATTATGCAATACGGACGTCAGGCGTTTCTCGTCCAATGACCGGGGACGCACGGGAAGCGTAAACAGAGGCGCACATGGCTAGAACGACCAATCCATGTGAGAAAGGCAACTGCAGTAGAGGGGCGCACAGCATCCTTTCCTAACACACTCAAATGCACTCCTGACACACTTTAAATTGCACAACACATTTCCTTTTAAACTAAAACCGAAACTAAAATTAACTAAATGTTCTGCTAGTAAATCTCGATTACACGAGGTACGCTATTGATGACAAACATTATGATTAAATAGGCCTACATAAAATAAAGATATATATACAGATAAGTATAACCCAATCACCTCGCATCATTGAGAACGTACGAATCGTAGGATATAATCGAGAATGCCACTACGGTACAGTAGCCTATAGGCCCGTAATAAGAACAGCTTCAGGTTATCTGTGTAATCTTACCAGCTTTAGTGGATTCCATATCCTTTAGCTGCTGGGCACGGTATCCTTCTTTCTTGCTGTCCCGAAGCAGTTTTATTATGTAGGCTATTGGTGACCAGAAACTGAAGGTCGCTGGTTGGTTTCTAGCTGGATTGAGCTCGAGCTAGTTTACACCAGTCCATAAAATGAATGTAGGCTACCCTCGAAACGAATAGTCGAAATAGCCTGTTAATGCCGAATTTATGTCTAATTTCACTAGTTAAATATGTGAATCAACCGTTCAGGTTTGCACGAGATCATATGGATGAGACGTGAGTTTCAGAAACGCCGAACGATTTAAATACCATCGAGTTGCGGTCAGGAATCCCACCGTCTTAAATCGTCGTTGATGACGGCACACGTTTCCAAAACTCCTCAGTTTTCAATTATGTTTAATTACACCTATAAGACAAAATCGCAGTACCAAGCAATCGTTTTTGCCTGCACAAGGAAAGAAACTAGCAAAATTCACTGTCACAGACTGCTCGCTCGCAATGACGGTCTAGAGTGCACCCATGTGACCCATTTCACCGACTCCTCCTTCCCTTTAGCCCACCATTGGTGTCAATGTAACCCACTGACACACTTTTACAAATAAAAAAATAATAAAAAATTATTTATAGTCAGGAGGCAGGACGCTGACTGTACATACAGTAATTACAAAATAACATTATATAAATGATGTCTACAGTAAATTACAAGATAGGCTCTTACAGACAAGGTATATTACTCCATATTATTTTCTGTTGTGAATCTCCCATTAGACTAGAGAGCCATCCAAAACAACATGAATTGTGGGCAAATCTATTACAGTATTTTAAGTGAAATCTTTATTTTATGCTAGCTACTTCTTTATTTCAAGACAAATTAAACACGCATTATTCATCTTCTGACCGCGTAGTTCTACTCAAAACACTAAAAATGCAGCCTGCGTATGATTTACCGTAACAGCACATATGGCGCGCTTTACGCCGACTGGCGAGACTGTCTTTCCACGAACCCAGCTGTCTGTCAACATCACCGCGGTGCACTCCTGTAGCTGTACAAGCGGTCTTATTTATTTTAAAGAAATGCGAATAACAGATGGTACAACTAATAAATACAAGCATTTTATTGTACAGCAGTTCACGACAATGTTTGTACATACAGTAGCTTATTTACTTTGGTTTTGGGTCTGCCACACCGCAGACAATTATTTTGTAATATCTAGTTACATTAATTTATATGTTTCCATTATTTGTTCAACCAGTGCAATGAATCTGTTGACAGTCTATTCTGACGAGTTAACAGCTTGATCAGGCAATGAGCTACGTTACTGCATTGCACACATCACAATAGAAAAAATACAAGCTATCTTAAATACCACAGTAGAAAACCTGTGCGGCTCCAAAGCAATGTAGCCTGAATATATCAAGAGAAGAGAGAAGTAAACAATTATGCAAAGTTACTTTTTTCTTAGAGGTAGTAGCCTATTCAAATATGACAAACTTAAAGCAGGATGTTTAATGTGCATTACCTGCATTAACAATACTGCATTTTATTGTTATTATCAAATACTGTTATAAAATATTAAGTTAGACTAACACCTTAAGAACAAATTGCATCACTTTAACAGTCTTAAATATGGTCAGACATTTTAAATTCTATATCAATGACGTCCAGGCTAAATGTGCTATTAGAATGCTATAGCCTATGCTATAATGTAGGCTATGTAGGTTATATAATGTAATTATTGTTGGTGTGTATATATTTGGATACTTAATAACATTAAATAAGATCAGAACTTGTTTGTCATTGTTATTGTTAGCCATGGCTAGTTTATAAACGTTATGCAAAATGTGTATGCAAGCATGTAACATTTATATTTTGGCCTATTTTTAGTGCCTATAGTGCCCATAAACAAATATTGTGCAATGTATATTCTTCGCAGAGTTGCTTAACGTCTAACAAATGGGTGGCTGACAACTTTTTGCAATTGAATACTGATAAAACGGAGGTGATGATCATTGCCCCAGAAAGTATAACCTAATTAACCTAAACCTAACCTTGGGTTTTTATCTACTTCTGATTGCTGTAACGTGAGAAATGTGGGTGTCATTTTTGACAAATCTGTGTTTTAACAGTCATGTTAATCAGTCATGTGATTAATTTCTGCTTTTTTCATTTTAGGAATATTGCAAAAACATCTAGTTTCTAAAAATTAGATGGAGATTCTTGTTCATGCTTTTATCTATTCACACCTGGATTAAATGATTACTGGAATACTGTAATGTACCTTTATTATACTTGTCTGAATAAATCATCCTTAGATCAACTGCAAGTTGTGCAGAACCCAGTAGCAAGGCTTCTGACCAGGACTAACAGGAGATCACTCCTGCGCTTGAGGCATTGCACTGGCGTCCTATTTGTTTCCATCCATTTTAAAGTTTGTGTTATCACTTACAGAGCCTTGCATGGTCAAGCTCCCTCATACATACTGGACTTACTAAAAGCAAACACCTTCGGTCGGTCTCTGAGGTCTTCAGGCCAAGGCCTTTTAACTGTCCCAGGAACTCGTTTTAAAACAATAAGTGATCATGCTTTTGACACAGCTCCCAGGCTGTGCAATGCTCAGCCTTTAGCCTTAAGAGCTGTGGATACTGTGGACACTTCAACATCTTAAGACTCATCTTTTTAGACAAGCTTTTCATTAGTATGTTGTGCTGTCTGTTTATTGTATTTTGTACTTTTTAAGTGTGGTGTTGGCTAGTTTGTTTTATTCATTCTATTGTAATGCACTTTGTGTGACCCATCTGTGAAAGGTGCCGTAGAAATTAACATTATTTCTTACTAAACAATATGTTTAAATGTGCATTAAAGGTTTCCCCCCCCATTTCATGCTTTTTAAATTATTATAATTTTTATGTTTTCCATTTGCCTAATGGAAAATACAAAAGCCAAAGCGAGTAGAGCCAAGTCAAGCTGGTATTATGCATTGGAAAGCCTCCCAAAGCGAGTAGTTGAGCTGGTACCATGCAGTGGAATAGCGGCAATGGATTCTGTAGAAAGAACATTGATATTTGAATTTGATCAACTCTCTCAGAAGATCCACCCAACATCGAACAGGCTGTGGTTTGGGGTGCGGTCTGCACCACTTTGTGTTCCCAATTAGACAGCCAGGGCTGTGAATTAAAAAAAGATCTTGTTTGTGAGTAGATATTCACTGAATTCAACAGTGTATTAGCTTTTAAAGCTTAAAATAGCTGAATCTACCTTTACTTATAGAAGTTGGGAGCCAAAAGTTGGAGTGAACACAAAATGCTTACTTTCATATAATCAAAAATATAGGCTATAGCATCATAGCTAAACTCACAATATTGCAGATCTATAAAATTAAATCAAAATATAAACCAGTCAGAACATACAGTATCTCACAAAAGTGAGTACACCCCTCACATATTTGCAAATATGTGAGCATATCTTTTCATGTGAC
>JAOEGT010000003.1:1157255-1181245 GCA_025447795.1 Speoplatyrhinus poulsoni
CCCCCTGCAATTTTTTAAACAAGGTTATTTTCATATAATTTTACCAACCTATTTTTATAATTCAGCAGCTGGTGTAAATATCTGGTTCATTGTTTGACTCTGACAGTAACAAGTTTCTCCTCCATCAAGGTGTTGTCCTGATTCCTAGCTGCCCATGTGTTGGCCCTATAGCAGTTTGTTGTGTGTGTGTGTTAGGGGGTGGGGCATGGCAGAGGTTATAGATTGGTTATTGATCAAGCTTATTGATCAAGCTCCCTCAGGACAAGAGGTGAAAGGTGAGCTGACAGCTGCCCCAGTGGGACCAAACATGCACACGTGCATTCACACGTGCTCACTCTCTGGCAACATCACAAGCATGTTATATAACATATTACATCAGATGAACATGGCATTACATGCATCACGAAAGATGATGTTGCATCGATACAATGGTTTATAATGCATGTGGTTCATGCAATGCTATTTTACATCATCATTATTCAAAGCATAATATATAATATATTTAACAAAGGCCATGCAGGCCTTCTTGTTATACTCTTCCTAAGTGATATACCGGAATATGTTATCTGGTTCTTGGGGAGAGCAGCCTACATTATCTCAATGTATACACTACCCGGCCTGAAGTTAAGAAATCATTTTGCAGCTATGTATATCAGTGGACGGTGACATAGTGTGTGTGTGTGTGTGTGTGTGTGTGTGTGTGTGTGTGTGTGTGTGCGTACGTGTGTGTGTCCCTGCAGCAGGGGTGGCTGAGGGAACACGTGCCGTGGTATTGTTCCCATGATTCTCTGGGTGACAGGGGGTCACCTCAAGCTGCTTTGTAGTGTGACAGAAGAAGGGCCTCTGTCTCCATGGCAACCCACGGAGGGACTGGTAGAGACACATGAATGGAGCCAGTCATTTGGTTTTTAATTAGCTCTCTCTCTCTCTCCTTCTATCCTCCCCCCCCCCCACTCTCTCTCTCATTCTCTCTCTATATATCTCTCTCCCGCATTTTCTCTTTACCTATTTTACACACTAACTTACGTAAATGTCAGTAAACCCCAACTAGCACCTGACGGTGTAGTTTCGCAGGTGTCGAGCGCGCCTGGGCTTTCTGGAAGAGACATGAGTCAGCTGTTTGCGTTGGGGGTGGGGGTAACCGCGTTCGGGTTAGTGTTGGGGGTGAGATAATGAGTTGCATGTTTCTACACAGCAGCTTGAAAGGCGATTCATTACGACCGAGTTATTTGAGCATGGCTAGATTAGATTCATTAGCATTATGTTATCCTATAGCAACAGGTGGACATGGCTGCTCGCACTAAACAAAGGCGCCCGTTAGTCAGCTCATTTACAGGAAATGTGACTGACCCGTAAGACGTAATGCCACCTGGAGATGGCTACCCGGAAGCTTTCTCTTTGGTAGAAGTGTGTATGAATGGCAGTTACTATCCAATTACACTAAGGAATAGTATAGGTATACAGTGTCACAGCTCAGCCAAGCAGTTAAGGGTCTTTTATGTTATAATGAGACAGTTGTATATATGCCTATAGATAAAACATAATGTGGTGCATTATGACATTTAAAGGAATCATTTATAACTAAATAATAAATAGCCTATGGACTATTACATAATGATGTGTGCGTAAAACGATATAATAATTCTGGAAACAATTGAACCTTCTTCAACTAGGCCTAGGCCTATTATCTTGATACCACGAAGTCTATTTGTGGTTTTTATCTAAATAAATAGGCTGTATTCTATATGCGCGGAGAATGTAGTCTAGATGTAGCCTATTCTTTCTTTCCCGATGGGTCTACCTACGATGAAATTGGATTTATTTTTATTTTAAGGAATATTCGATTCCGTGTTAACTCCATTGAACATTGAATACAATGTCAATATAATTAAATATAATCGAATGCGTTGTAACACGCTACACCACACAACTACTTAGAACTAGTCTTACTAAAACTGGTGTGGAGTGCTACAGTATATGCTGCATTTAGGCTGTCAAACTCCCTTCCGGGGAAAGTGTGGCGTATAACACTAGTGAAATGTGTGGGCCTATGCGGGTTTATAGATGTTGATTTAGATAGCATTTTGACTGAAAACACTGTGGTTTGGAATGCAGTAGGGCAAGGCTTAATTTGAATGGCTTCCGCAAAACCACTTCAATATCCTTTCAAACGCCCTGGGCGCTGTGAGTGTGTGTTTTTGTTGCACTCGCGCGCGCACGTGTGTGTGTGTGTGTGCGTGTGTGTGTGTGTGTGTTGGGGGGTGGTCGACGGGTAGGCTGCAGAGAACGAGGGGATCCCACTGGCCCCGAGGAGATCCGTGGTATACTCCAATCCTGATTGGTCTTTCTCTCTGTCATTTGGCATGCCTGATTTCTCTATGAGAAGATTGCGATTGGAAATCACGTGGACTTGACCGAAAAGGTGGGGGTCCATATTATAGGTGTAGGGTCAGAGGGGTTGTGCGTATTGTGCAAAGAGAGGGAAACAGGAAAAACACCTTCTTCCACAGGATTGACCAAATAACGTGCACGGATGATGAGCACGCAGTTTTGTGTTTCGGTGTGAATTCGTGGAGTGTGGACCCCGTCGCACCATGGCAGAAGGTAAACCTTTTGCAAATGTTTTATGCGGTGGAGATGTTTGCGAGGTTCAGTGGGAGATTGGTTTTGGAAGGGAGACAAAAAGGAGGGCAGGGTTTCGAGTTTCCTTGTATTCTCTTTCATATGTAGAGGTTCTTTTCAGAAATCTTCTCTGAGACTTTCCATGACTTGTTGTCAGGGAGAAAGTATGCCTTTGTTTAGACCTATATTCTATGCCCTCTGGCTTCACACAGAAGAGGGAGATTTGCTGGTCAGAGGGTAAACCAGGACACTGAGGAGAATATATAGGGGCCCTGATTGTCACAGGTAGCCCGTTATAACCACAATAATAAATTAAATAAAAAACTTAGTTGTAGCCAGTTGTAGCTCTGAAGTTTTGCTGTGGCGTTTTGGAATGAAATATGACAATAGGTAATGCATTTTCTTTTTTTAAATGTGATTCTATCAAACGTTAATGTGTAGTCTAAATGTTTTGCCATTTATAATATATAATATATTTTCTGAGTCCTAAATGTCCTTTAAATATGGAAATTGTGTAATTGAATTATGCCTATAGGCCTATTATTTGATTTCCCAGGCAGCTAAATTATAACAGGCTAGATCCACAGCAGGCCAATGTGTTTTGGACTATGAGGCATGTCTTTGTATCCTATACAGCCAACAATAAGCCACGTGAAAAAATTTTTTTTTTCATTATAGGTCTACATTTTCATTTGTTAATTGTATTCATTAAATTAATGCTATGTCTTTGTTGTGCGTTTTTGAAAGGCCTGGATGTAGCATATTTGTATTTATACTTTTAGCCTAATTACGAAAAGGTCGACAGGCCCTGATTATGTTTATAGTATTTTCTTTCTGCATTTTTTGGCATTACTCAACAGCGACATGTCGCATCCTGCTGAAAAACTTAGTAAGCACTTGGTCATATATTTGCCTGTATTTTCCCGCGAACGACATGATGATCAAGTACAATAATTTCATCGACATATATCGCAAAATATCTCGATTGAATCACATTTGCTCTGTTCTGTAAGGAGGCTGTGGCCGGAGCGAAGAGGAGGAGGAGGAGGAGGGTGCGGGCTTGTTCCGAGGCAGCGGGGTCTGCAGATGGTTTAACGTGCGGATGGGCTTCGGCTTTCTGTCCATGACAAGTCGAGACGGACACGTCTTGGACGAGCCTGTCGATGTCTTCGTTCACCAAGTGAGTTCTTGTCTATTTAACACTCTCTCATCGTCTCGTCTTTCTTAATACGGATCGAATATGTTATTGCGCCGTGCTTTAGGCCTACAGCCTATATGTCGCCTTAATTTACACACGCACTGTTGCATTTTTAAATGATAGATGACTAAACATAATCCCTATGACCCCATTCAAAAAAGTAAATACATTTTTTTTCATTTTTTCTTTTTATAGAGTTTATGATATTCTAACATTGATTCCTGCAGATATCTATAAATTACATAATATGCCATAGCCAACATTGATGACATTTTCAAATATAATCTTGGATCACATAAGGCACATAACTACCACACTTCATTCAAATAATATAGTTAGGCAAGACTATGGCCTATATTGTGTATTTCAAACATCTATTATTTCACAATCTCACATTAAACTGAGAGGGAATGTCCTTAGTTGTTTGGTTAAAAGAAGACATAGCAAATATTCTTCTCAAATATATTTAGGTTTAATATAGTAGTAAAACAAAATGTCCACAAGCCGCTGTTCAGTGCACAAGGTTGGAGCCTGGGTCAAAGCTTTAAAGTAGCCAGCAAACCTTAAAAGTAAACAAGTTGAAACAAAACTGGTTGGAATGCGAACCATCCAATGGTGAGTGTGGTCTCAACTGTTTGGGGCGTATAAATTGAAGATTAGCTCGACCATGGGTTTATTTAGTCAGAAGACACCACCTCTATCCCACACCTTGCTGTAGAAGAAAAAAAGAAAAGAACAGGGTTACTGTGAAACCTAAAAAGGTTCAGGCCTGGGCTTAGAGATTCTTCTATTTTAAAAGGGGGTTAACCTGAGTTAAGATAACAAGGCTCATTCCTCTGTCCTGTTTCCTGCTATAAAGTCATTAAGCTATCGGGGGATGTAGCTCTCATAAGCCCACCCAGAGCACGAGTCACTAGTCTCGGACCAGCTCATATACGTGGGGGCAGGCAAGCTCAGGTTACTTTGTCCTAACATTGTTGTAAATCGTGACATGAAAGGAGCCGGCGCTAGATGCCTGTTTTGGGGCTTCGGTGACACGAGAGAGCTATGATGCTGTTACCTGATGCCATGCTACAGTTTCCAGCAACCACCACATCTCAGTTTATTACAAGCAAGGAGTGGATGGAGGATCTCATGCACCGCCCTCTTGTTTGACTTTTCTTCACGTTTCCTCTTCTTCTGTGGTTGAATGTGTATTTGTGCGTATGTGGGAGTCTTGCACTGTAAAATAAGTTAAATATTATAATATAATATAATCATTTCAGTTTGAGCGTTTTATGTGTGTCTATGCGACATGCGGACACTTTGGAATTAGCTGTAAGCCGAGCGATTGTCTTTAACATCCCTAATTGTGATTTTGTGCTTGTCACTCAGGAGAGAGACCATAATAGCTGTAACAGAGGGTAACACTGGTGCAAAGCCTCCAGCACTAAGCCTGGTGGGGATGTATGAAAGTTAGAGAAAGAACATATTTGTATTGAGTGAAATGCTACCACCCTGTGCCTGCTCACGTTTGCCTTTGTGGGGAAATCCTCTTTTTGTCCCCAGGCAGGGTTACAAATGTATACGCTTTGTAACATGTATTGCCATTATACATATAATATGAAAAACACTTTATAATGTAATGCAGGCCTTTAGTGAAGGTGCATACTTTATAGGTGTCTATTCTAGGAATGTGGACCTCCCACTGCCTTTCCCAGCATTCTCCATTGGAGTGGTCAGTTTGGGAGACCAGATGGACTCATTTTGGAGACACGTTGGCTGGAGGAGGTGGTACCAATGACGAGTGGGGGGTTGGGGTTGGAATGCTTCAACTAGCTGGGGGGAAGGGGTACGCATACGTGCACACAACACACACACACACACACACACAATATCCTGCAGGAGGGGGAGGGGTGTGAGAAAGCATTGGTGTTTTAACTGGGCTGTCAATAGGATTGGATTTGATGGGGGATTTAGGTCTTCTGAGTGAGTGAGTGCTTCTAGATGTTTCTATCAATGCATTAATATGCAAATTGGTCAAAGTGTGCACAATTGGTTTCTAATAATGTAGCTCAGTTTTGTTGAAATTATCAGACAGAATTATCAGATTGGTGTATTAGAAAAAAACAAAAACAGATAGTTGCATTTATATGGCAAGTGGTGCTGAAGAATTCAGGCAAACACCTGGAGAAAAGCCTTTCATAAGTATTGCAGTGAATTTAGAAAGAAAAGGTAATAGTAATATTCTGTGTGGCAGCTATGCATAACCATGCTATAATATCTTACTCCTTCTTAACACTGACAGAGCAAACTGCACATGGAGGGTTTCCGAAGTCTGAAAGAGGGAGAAGCTGTGGAATTTACATTCAAGAAATCCTCCAAAGGTCTGGAGTCTATCCGGGTTACTGGGCCCAATGGAGCTCCATGTTTGGGCAGTGAGAGAAGACCCAAAGGAGCCCAGAAACGCAGATCCAAGGGAGACAGGTGAGTTCAAAAATATTACAAACAGTAATATTTACCTTTAGTCACCTTTATTGACAGACTTAAAACTCCTCCATTTTAAAGACTATAGGGTGACTATCAATACAAAAACAAAGCTAAATTTAGTTCTAAGAGCAATGCCATTTGGATAGGCCTACATATGGTAAAGTAACCTCACAATAAAGGCAACATCTTCAAAATACTCAAACCAGGAAGTATTTCACTAACTGAATGAAGCTTTGTTGTGCTTTCCAGAGGAGACCTGATCTCTTGTTTCCTAGGCATCAGAAGTCAGTTACTCACCAACCCCCAGCTCTATGTGGCTTCCAGGATAATTATCATGGAAGCCACATAGTTATCCTAGCACAAACAAAAATGAAATAACACGAAAATCTATCAATTATTACTGTAAGCAGAAACTAAATTGATTTGTAGATGTTTTGTTTAGAAAATCTAATTCTGGGCTATTCTGCAGAGTATAGTTGATTTAATAGCATCTTATTACATTCACCAATAGCATCTGATTGTGTGCAGCCTTTAAAAAAATCCTACAATTTGCTGCCATTAAACATCAGTCAGATTTGATTGTATTCAGATGCTGCTTCCTTTTCCATTTTGCCTCTATGCTTCCCAGCATATATGTTCAATTCAGGAGAGGAAAGCATCCTATCCATTTAATTGATAACAGATGTAGGTGCCTCAGAGGGTTCATAGGTCACCAGTGCCATAGCAACCATGGGGTGTGGTGTGTAAATGAGGTGGTGGGGAGGCCAGTGAGAGGCATGGGCAGGGGTCAGAGTTCAGAGGTCACTGTAGTATTGAAACAAAGGGCTGCTTCTCCCACCCTAGTGGCCACATCAATCGATACGCTCCTCCTCGGAAGAATGGTTTGTGGGTTGGGAGAAAGACTGAAGAGAGAAAGGAAGTGGATCTTTTATACCATACACGACTAGATTTCATTCCCAGATCCCAAAACCTCAGGGTTACTAGGACAATATTATAAGCATAAACAATAAACACATTTGTATTATCCAAGAACAAGCACCTTTGACACATTGTTTTTTTTTTTTTTTTATTAAGTCATAAAAATACATTGTATTTATCATGCTTGTAGAATGCTCCTTGACAGTGTCCCTTTTAGTTGAGTAAGATCTATTATCACAATTTCATAAGCATTGTAGGCCTCCTGTTATGGGTAGGGCATATGTATAATGAATGTGTCACGCCACTAGGGTGCTTGGATGCAAATTTCAACCACAAGATTGGACAAAGCCTGAGTAGTACTCAGGATTATCAGTAGTACGCTGATATTTTATGCACATATTTTTTATCATTATATTAAGCATTTAAAAATATTTACATATTGTCTATTTAATGCTACAGTGCTTGAATTCAGGAAGTACGGCTGGACAAAAGAATGGGATTCTTATGTTTGCTTATCTAACCATTAACAAACTGGTCAGCTAAACACTACACAGTATTCCCATTACGGCGAAGAGTCTTCATGAACCTCCATGAACCTGTCTGGGGTTCTGTTGCCCTCTGCTGGCAAGATAATGCCATGTCAATTATAAAAGAAGCTCTATCGCACACTTTTATAATAATGTATTTTTTGTTATGTTTGTTAAGTGTTATATAACTACTATTGTATACAACTCCTCTATATCTATTTGAAGTTGATGTTATTCATTTGTTTCGTCTTGTGTAGATGCTATAACTGCGGGGGACCTGACCACCATGCCAAAGAATGTCAGCTTCCCCCTCAGCCCAAAAAGTGCCATTTTTGTCAGAGTATTTCCCACATGGTCGCCAGCTGTCCAATCAAAGCACAGCAATCCTCACAGGGTTCTCAGGGAACGACAGCGGTGAGCGGCGAAGAAGAGCTGAGTCATGCCCCCCAGACAGGAAGCTCTGACTGAATGATTCAGGGAGGTCTTTCATTTTCACCTGTCTTCTGCCTAAAGAATGAACTACCTCAGGTTTAATAGCA
This sequence comes from Speoplatyrhinus poulsoni, assembly GCA_025447795.1. Classification (NCBI taxonomy): domain Eukaryota; kingdom Metazoa; phylum Chordata; class Actinopteri; order Percopsiformes; family Amblyopsidae; genus Speoplatyrhinus; species Speoplatyrhinus poulsoni. Next base: position 1,165,529 of record JAOEGT010000003.1, read on the forward strand.
GAATAGCAGGTCTCTACAGACATGCTCATTGTTTAGTAGCTCAGCATTTAGTTGAAAAACACAACAGACATATCAACCGTAAAAACTAAAAATGACTCATTTTCTCATTTTCTTTTCAGTCATTAATGTTTCTGCCTAGACAGGCTAAGTGTCTTAGCTGTGTAATGAAACAATCAGAAAAATAGGGATGTTCCTAAGTATAGTGATATCCTTGACTCATCTTTAAAGAACATAAGTCATTAGAGGTCTGAGATTTGCATCCCAGTAGGAAATGTGTGCTTAGGTAACTGAGTCTGCAACATGCAGTTAGCCTGGCCACTACATCTGTGCACAGATAAGCCATTTCCCCACAGCACGATCTATAAGTAACGGGGTCAATAACAACAAAAATACAAATTATAGCATAATGACTCATCATATATTAATAGTAAACTTTAAAAAATTTAAATATACAATCAAACATAAATGTTGAGAAAGTATTTTACAAATATCTTATCTACTGTAGAGCTTGAAGTCATTTGTGTCATTTGCAGGGGACCTTTATTGGACACTGATGGTGATCTTTTTTAATTCTTTTGGCCAAGTGAATGTTAAACTATTATATTTTGTGAATGTTGACGCCAGTGATGCCAACCAGACAAGCAGTCTCATAAGGTCCATTTTGTAATGGTCTCGACGAGGTCTGCTTATAAATGACCTCCACCAAAGTCCACTGAAATTATTTTACCAGAGACATAACTGCACAAATATCATTGTTATTTTCACTGGTTTAAAAATATTTGAACTTTGAGCGGTTTTCATTTTATTATTTGAATGTTTATGCAAGAGCAGCATGCTTTGTTTGCAAATAAGTATGTGCAACATGGTCCTTTTTTCGTATTACAACATATTGTATTATGCCAGTTAGATACTGCAAAAGAGGATCAAGAGGTTATGCTGGAAGGTAATTTGTTTTTATTGAAAATTATTTTTATGGAAGAAATACTGAAAGTCTTTAACCATTTACCTTGAGAGAAAGGCTTGATTTCACCAGTAAATTGTAAACTTTTTGTAAAATCTTTTTTTACATTGACTATTTATTCTGTGATGGACATTTGTATTGAGTCATGATTCCAAATACGTGAAGTCCTATTAGTAATCTATTAGTATTATTAACAACAGTACAATACATATATACCTTTTGAATTGTGTCAGTCTGACAAATATGTGACTCTCCTGAAATTACCACACAGGGAGGTTAACTTTGCATGAACATGCTTATGACATGCATATCTATTTCATAATTCCTGAACTTGCGCATTTTTGACAAAGGAATCTAGGATAGGCTAAATATAAACATCACAATTATATGGAGTTGTGTTCAGCCTCACTTCGTTTCAACATGTCTTAATTTTGCAAACTGAATTATCTCTCAATCCATGGTGGGTTAACAACATGGTTGCCTTTCCTGATATTCATTACAATCATGTAAACATTGATTAGAAACCTGCTTATAATGACTTTTTTCATTATTGGCACTTGATATTTATTGTCCTGCTGTGAGATGCTTGTGAACCAGCTGATACTAGTTCTGGTATCCAGAAATGACATTCAAGATTCCTGTCAAATTTGCCCATACCGAGTTAAAACAAGCAGTCACTAACAGAAGTTTTTGTTTGCTTGTTTCTTACTGTAAATATCCAGCATCTTTATCGCCATATTAATATAATGTTGTTTGTTTTGCTACTGCATGGTAGTCAGTGTAGAGTTAGAATAGAGTTTTAGTAAAGCCTGCTATGTGAGCCCACAGATTACAGGGAACAGCGACTGTTCTAAAGCCCTCACAGCTGTGTATGAGAGGCATCAGTATTGATCACCATCAAGTGTCATTGCTGCTGCTGCTATTATGTGCTTGAGTTCGCTACATAACATTGGCGGCTAATTACCATGCATCATGTTCTAATCTTTTCAATGTTCTGCCAGTTAGTATGTGTCTTGCCTCTTTTTCATATGAGAATCTAGTTTGTATTGCTCTTTCGTGTGACCAAGACATGAATTGTCTCGTCAAATATCTATACAAGTCTACCTCAGGATGTTTTTTAGAATATGGTTTTAACACAGGCCGTTTGCGCTGCTACAGAAGCAGCGCTCCATGTCTGAAAACCATTTTGTAATACTGTGTGATTTTGTATTTATACACTTTTTACATTTCCTGTTTAATGCAATGGGTTCTACCTCACGCTGAATTTGTGTTTTTATTGTTGTTTCCTATAGATTTATGTCTACTGTATCAGTTTTGTGAATTATATTGCTCAACCTTTATCAAAGACCAAAGTGAAATGTTAGATTATTATCACTGTCAGCGAATGGAGAGATATTTGTACTCAAATCCTAATAGGTACATTTCCTAAAACTCTTGAACTGAACAACTATATCTACCCTTAGCAGAGTAGACACACCCAATGGTTTTGTCTTTCTGGGGACATGTCAGCCAAATGTTTCATGCGAATAGTACCATGAATGTGAACACAAGAAACTTTGGGCAGAGTTTTAGAAGATGTTCCTATTAACTGACCTCTAGCTACATGTGGTGATGTGTATGTTTATTTTGTGCTCAGGGCTGTACTCACCTCTTGCTGTATGTAGCCTGATCTGAGGCAATGCTGAATGCAGACCGTTTTCCAACTTTTTCAATAGTCTATTTGAGCTGCAATGCAATGTGAAATTAAAGGATGATCAAAAGATATGGGCTATGTGTGTGATTGACATTTATTAGCATTTATAAAGTGTATATTATAATCTGCCTGCAATCATAAGATGCTTAGTGGCAATGTTTGTGTGGCAGGTTATGCCTGTCTACTGTTATTTATTGTGTCAGGTGAATATTATATTGATACACTATTGTAATAAATAGAGAACAGTGTGAGTAAAAACAGTCTGTAGAATACTATTTAAAGATTCAAAGGATATAGGACACATGCCATGATGACAACTTTTAAGCATGCATAATATCACAAAGGATTGGGACACGTAGAGGTAGTGGTAGGATAGAGTCCTAAATAAAACGTTTAATTGCCACATCATTCATATTGATTATCATTGGTGATTTGTGCAAGCTAATTATTTTAAATTCCGTCAAAAAAGACTGTTAACCTGACAGCCAAATAGGCTACTGCGGCTCTACTCATATTTCTGTCCCTATATATCTGTTGCGTCATGGTGTATTTGCCCAAGTCGTGTGCTAATTTATACTCTGCAAACATAGAAATAGCCTACTATAGACCTATGCCTGCAACGTGCACGCACATAACACGAGTACGTGGCATCGTTAACAACACGCACACACTAAGTATACTACTAGGCCTATTGTATTTAAGTTGTTTTCCCAACAGGAGAAAGCCTTGGAGAGGGGGCAGCATTTATCTGTGTATATTATATGGCAAGGCTTAAATGGATTAAAAAGGAAAATGGGTTAAAAAAAACCGTCATGCGCGCTGCAGCCGCTCGGAGAGCATGCTCGCAGTACTGGCTCCAGCTGCCCGCTCTCACATTCTGGATCGTGTGACTACGCGAGAGCAAACAGTTTGCGGCGGTAATTGCTGCCAGGGAAAGTGAGGAAGACAACAAATGAACCCTGCCTGTGAGAAGATTTAAAGGTGAGCCAATATGCAACTGTGGTGTTCGTTACCAAGACCCCATCATCATCATCACCATCATCCCCAGAACAAGGGTCCTTTGTCTAGTCTCGCTGTTGCGTTGCGTCGTGTCAAAGGTGTTGATGATAACACACAGTCACTCTATAAACAGCGTGACAATAACTGTCTAAAATATATGTTTAGCCTCTATGGTACGCGTCCCAAATTTCCAAATCTACTTTAGTGAATCGAAAGTTTCATGGTACGGTACTCGTAGTGGTGCAGCTAAATAATGCTATCATATCAATACGGATTGGGGTGGCACTCTTTGTTAGCTGCCATAGTGTCACACCATTAGCTAGCCACCCTAAAATATTAACGGTAGTAGTTAACGTTATCCAGGCCACAAAGCTGTTGTTAGCCTGTTAGCCAATCACTTACTGTCTTGTCTAGCCAGCTAGCTCACTGGCTAACACCGTTCTTGGGCCGTCAGTTTGTCCCATGCTTCTGTACAGCCATGGACGAATAAGTGAATGCCGGTCTAGTCTAGCAGTGCGTTATCTTGATAGTTATCAGATCATGCTGTCAGTGTTTCTGGTCGACGTTGTACATTTATTTGAGTAGTTTAATGAGTATACGTTTTGTTTACGTTGTAGTCCTGCATGCACATAGTGCATAGCCTACGGTAAAAGTCAAACTTCCATACTACAACGGTATAAGCAACTTTGTAGATTATTGTGATACTATTCTGCAAATATTTTGTCCACAATTCCATATCAACTAATGCGTGACACTGTTTTCAACCCGATAGAAGACTCATTAAAATGTTAATTATCGGGTATTATTGCTTCATAATTCGATTCTTCTGATTGGTGTTGCCAACCTAGTTTGCTTTTTGATGGATAACATGACAAATCCAATTAGAAAAAGCCAATACAATAACATTGGCAGTCAGTTGCCCGGAGTAAGTAAAATAATAAGATACCGTTTTTAATTCAAATAATCAACGGTTAGAAATTTCTGTATAATAACAATTGAAACATGGGCAAAAACAATAATCTGAACAGTTTGATTTCAGTTTCACTTTTGAACAGCCTAATGAGGTTGTGGAATGGGCTTTTAGCTGTGGAGGTGAAAGTCTGGCACCCAAAAGTACTAGTCTATTGAGCATTCATAACGTTTTATGAATTAATCATGTGGAATTCAGGTTCTGTAACGAATTATTCATGGTGTCCCATTCTTTGATTGGAATTTGGGAACAGTAAATTGATTTTAGGTCAGATTTCAGTGCTTCATAAAATATTCATAATTCATTTTGTTTGGGTCAATGTGAGTGAATGTGAATTTGGAGAGTAGGCCTAACTAATGATGACATGCTTTGGTAATTAAATGTTACAGGTAGTGATCTTATAATTACTTCTATCTTAAACCACAAAGAGAGAGAGTACAGAGAGTAACCTGACAGTTGAAAGCTCTTTAAGTGCAGCCTGCTTTTGGTGTTTGTACAGGCATCACAAGTGAGCTTTTGCCAAGACACAGTAATTAAGGAGTTCTAACAATTCCTTCTTTTGGACTAAGCCCCTTGATTATGCCACTTACTTGCAAAGAGCTCTACACATATAGGCCTATTGCAATTTCTGAAATGGAAACAAAACACCCATTATTGCAATAGTCAGTAAAAATGTTCATTTAGCAGCTAGTGCATAATATGTTTCCAGTGATTTTAGGACTGTTCAGATTGTGTATTTCTGGCGACTGGCCACTTGCTGTGGGAATTTCTCTTTCAAAGTAGGCATTATATGTATATAACGCAATCGGCACGTGTGGTGGTGTGGGGCACTCGGAACACAGGCAGAAGACCACCGGTCAGACACACCGGCGAGGCAGACCTGGCAAAGGTGTGCGCCTCCCGTCAGCGCAATGTAAGTTACAATACCTCTGTCCACTGGGTCATCTGCTTGAGCTAGGCACAATTTAAGATGCACAGATCTCTTTAAATTGTAAAAGCGTTGTCATATAGTGTGTGTGTGTATGTGTGTGTGTAAATTTTAAGCAACAGTCACTGAAATCTGACAGTATTTCGAGAGTTGAGGTTGTGATGGTGCTATTCCACATAATTGATGTGGTATTTTCACCTAAGATGGTCTTTGAGAAGTCAAGGAACTGTGTCATCAAGTGAAAAGGAGCATGAAATGACTTCTTTAATAACCAGAGATCACCACGGTTTGGATCAGAGACCTGACTGCACACAACATTTTCTCATTGCCCTGCAACATGTTGGTTATGCTGGTTTTCATTTCCTGGCTACAAAATATACTTTAAGACTTTTTACCCTATTTTACATACACCGTATGTGGGCATGACAGGCTTGTTGCTCATTCACTGGCAGTCCAGGTGTGTCCTAATCCACTTCACTGCACCGAATATTATTAAAGAGTGGAGCCGGAAATGAACTATTGCTCGTTTAGGAGAGAGCACTAAGCAAGCAGTCTCTAGAGTATTTATTTTTCAATTACATTTTACAACACATACAAACAATATTCATACTGGTTTAAATAATCAATTTGATCATGTTTCCAATATTTTCTTAGCAAGGGTTTTTTGTAATTACACCCCTGTCCCCTACAGACACCTGAATTAAAGGCCGGTTACATTTATTGGCCGGGCTATTATTTGCAGTTATATTATTATTTGCTTTTTTAAAGCCCATAATGCACCACTAAGATCAAAGTGGGTTATTCATATGTATTCTTGCCATCTTATTCCTCACTAAGAACACAAACAGGCCTATTTACTTTCAACACTTGTGAAAACCTCCATAGCTCCACTTTCATGTGTGAATTAAGAACCAGCTGTGAACCAGCATTCCTGCACGTTGTGCATATCTTTAAAGTCCACCTCCAAACATTGCTGCGGTCTCTCTCTGTCTGCCCAGTGAGGTAGAGGATGGTAAGCAGCCAGCCCAAATACGAGCTGATCCAGGAGGTCGGTCGGGGCAGCTACGGCGTGGTGTACGAGGCAGCGGTGAAGCGCACTGGAGCCCGCGTGGCCGTGAAGAAGATCCGCTGCCACTCCCCGGAGAACGTGGAGCTGGCTCTGCGTGAATTCTGGGCCCTCAGCAGCATCCAGAGCCAGCATCCCAACGTCATCCACCTGGAGGAATGTGTTCTGCAGCGAGACCAGCTGGCCCAGAGGATGAGCCATGGATCCCGGTCCCCACTCTACATGGAGGTGAGGACTGCAGCTCTGTTGGAAGCTGCACACTCCTGTTTACTTAAAAGGTGCAGACAAATTGGCCAATAAAGTACCAATAAAGGTACAACCAGATGTAGGACAGCATTCCCTATCAGTCACAGTTATGCCTACAGTGCTGGGCAAGTATGTGTGTATACTGCACATTGCACTTCAGGGTTTGGGATGGCACACACGTGGCCTAAAGGATGTGGCTAGTAATCTGCAGTGTATTTATCTGGTAACATTTGGACTAATCCTCCTGTTGCTTCACTTCCTTAACATTACATGTTACCCTAGCTTGCAAAAGGAATATTGTGCAACACACTGCCCCGCCACTTTGGACAGGTTCTATTTTGCTAACCTTGCACATTTTGATGGTGTCTTTTCTTTTAGCATAGTGAAAGTCGCTGTTTAATGTTCCTTGGACCACAGTCTTTATTATTATTATTATTATTATTATTATTATTATTATTATTATTATTATTATTATTTCTTGTATCAGATTAACACCTTGAGCCAAATGCCTCTGTGTGTTTGTAGTAGGGATGGCAAGATTAGAAAAGTTCACGTGATGGCCCGATTACACAGTGCACCGATGACATTCTTCATGCATCATTTCAAACATCTTTGCATTGGTAAAATACGATACATTTATGTATGATTTTTGGCGACGGCTCTATGTTTTTATAAAAAAATGCAACCAGGGCTGTCGCGGTTAAATCATTTTCCAGCGGTGATTTGGGAATGTTCAATGCGGTATTATCGCCATGTTTTTGTTTTGAGTGGTCAAGTGCATGACGGAGAGCTTCCGAAATAGTGTGGTTAACACAATTTCTAAGCAGTGATCTCAGTCTGTAATGAGACTGTGCAATGGCATGGCAGTTGCTTGCCACCCCCCGCAGTTGGGTTAGCAACACATCGGTCTTGCAATATTGCGATTATCACGACAGCCCTACCAATAATTGTACATTTATATTTATTCCAACGCTTGAGTGCGTGTTTCTTCTCTGCTGCTGTCAGTGGCCAGTTCTCATTATGTCTTTTGGCCAAAAATTCTTAGGCCAGTTAGATGCTTGTTTGGGACTCCGGGCAAGACGAGCCTGCGTTTTCAATGCAGGAATCTTGTGCCTTCCTTCCGCCTCACTGCTCCAGAACAGACTGAATGAAGAGTCACGCTGTTCCCCCTCTGAGCTGGCGGCAGAAGTATTCTCGGTAGTTGATTTGGAGGCGTGTCTGTGTGAGTTACAGAGTGTCATCATAGAGAAGGGAGAGCTACGCATTACACTGCTACACATCAGATGTTTGGTGACACTTTGCCTCAGTGATGGATATGCACATCTCTAGTCTATAGAAGGGGACTAGCTGCTGCCTTTTCTTATGTTTTTAATGCCAAATCTCAAAGGGATCCACACATTTAAAAGGAATTTGACCTTGTATAATACAAAATTTTAATAATATTAAAGTTTTTTGTGACTTTTTTGGTATTACAGTGACTGTGCAATATTTGTTTTGATCAAAATGTCCTTTCATTATCAGGGCCTTATAATACTATACAATTATATATTATTATTAACAATTTACTAAACAGAATAAGCAATAAAATAAGCAATAAAAGCAGTAAAGGTTACATTTGTTGCTGCAGCCCTAACTTATGCGTTTAACATAGCTGTGGATATATGTGCAGTGCGTTTATCGGGGAGAATGCGAGAGACTGTTCCAGACTATGCCTGACAGTGCAGGGGTCCGAACTGTGGTTCCAGTGGGGCCCTCCAGTCCTGTCTGCAGCAGCTCCCCGCTGGCTGGCGGCGAGTGCAGTGAAAGGGTCTGCCGCTGTGATTCTAGTCAGTTGGAGGCACGTGCGCTATTGTCTGGACCCCGTTCGTTAAGCTTTCTGCCCTGTTGCCATTGGACACCTTCCCAGAGTGCTTTTGTTCTCCCCCTTTTCTCCCCCGCCTCTCTAATGTTCCAATGAGCACTTGCACAAAACAAACAATAATGGGGAGAATTATCTGACCATATGACCATTTCTGTGTGATGAATGGCATCTCTCTTTTAGGTTTTAACAGAGGCCTCTATCAGTGTCAAACCCTCTGCAGCCCGTTTGCTTGCAGCAGGGGTTCCGAGTCAGTTTTGCCAACCGTGTAAATATTTGAGTCGACTGTATTGTCTGGTTAGTTGGCATAAAAGGCAGTTGGACGAGTTTATTTTATATCCTATTAACTCACTGTAACCTTTTCCATTTAGATTAAGGGTAATAATTTAGACATGTTCCTGTTTGTTTATCTGTTTAATTAACGATGCAATACAAATCTGCGTGTCCACCAAAATTATATTCCATTTGATCATAGTTTTAATACATGTCCTTTTCATTCGAAATGGATGAAGCCTCATAGGTTTGTGGCCAGCTGTCAAGAAGAGGATTCTGAGCAAGATGAAATGGACTGTGTCTCTCCAAGTGAAGGCTTTAAAGATGTGAGGCTTTTTGCAGGGCTTTGATTAAAAAAACACTAGCCAGAGCAAGACGGCCCACTAAGGATGTCTGCAGACATGCCACGAATACAAAAGCTGCTGGAGAAACACTGCTTTACCTGTCACATCTTTCCTCAGTCGAGCATTCCAACAGACCTTTCCCACCTGTCAGTCACCCGTCAGTAATATCAGAATCAGATTTCCAGATTTTCCTTAGCAACACCTGACTTCCCACAAACAAAAAAGCTGATGACCCACAAAAGAAGCAGTTATTAGTCGTACTACTACTCCCTGGGGTAGATAACGTTTAGAATCAGTTCTCACAGGGCACGTTAACGCTAAGTGAATTCTTGGGCACCCTTACATTTATCATTAGATGTGCTTCGGGAACATGCAATGCCAACGAGATATCATGACAGTGAGACTACAGTTTACAGTACGGTGCCGTACAGCAGGGTGTTCGTCCAACCGTAACCAATAGGGATGGGTCTTACAGCCCCAGTCTTTTCCCGCTATTGTTAGTGTAGTTAGTAATCTTACTGTAAATGCCGGACAAGGATTGGTTTTCTATTCAAGTAGATCTGTGAGGTGGTAGTGCTTTGTTCTGTTTTGCTTACTGTTGATGTGGTGTCAGGGTGGGCCGTACAGTGGCCAGGTACGCAGGTCCTTCCTTGTCTTTGAGAAGAACTGTTGAGCAGCTTTAACACTTTCATTTTGTTGCAGTGTTACCTGCTTATCAAGGCTAAAACCCTCTCAGACAGGCCGCCGACAGCCACCGAGTTGAGCGCAGATTTCTTCAGGCCCTTCAGACAGGACACGGCTGCGCTCGACCGTGTCTCTAGGCAACGAAGAGGCTACAATAACGGCAAGGCCGGCTCTACCATATGGGCAATCTGGGCATGTGCCCAGGGGCCCTTGGGCAGAGAGGGGCCCTCAGTGATGGGAGAAATAAAAAATATTTTCTCTTTCTAGTACCTAGAAGTCTACAAAAGAGCTTGATATTTATCAAATCAGAATAAACACGTTTTTTACAAAATCATGATTGGGAACAGGCCGCAATGCATTGTGCATAGATCGGTAGGTGGGTGTGCACAGAGCCATAGCAGGTGGTTTACATTGATTCAGTATCAGTTCAAGAGTCATGTTTCAGAATTATTGTGCGCTATCAGCTTGGGTGATTTTCAGTGAACATTGTCTTGTCGTGAATCATTGTCTTGTGATTTGTCAGTAAGATGTCAGTAGACTACTTGGTTTATCGAACAGGACAGGTATACTTATACTACTGCCTGCTCAGCTGGACTACAGCTAGGTGTGTGATTTGACATGCCAGCTTGACTGGTAGTTCAAATATGTATGGTATGTGCATGCATGCATAGTCTGTATGGTCAGGTGCCTGCCGTTTGCTTGGTGTAAATATTTTTGTTATCGTGTGGGTGTTTTACAGATGAGAGGGAGGGCCCCATACGTTACAGTGCCCAAGGGCCCCTGAGGGTACTAATCATGATGGAACCACTTCAGATATTCACTGTGAATCAAATCTAATCAAATGTATCTATTTGTAAAGTTTTCCCAATGTGTTCTTCTTGTTTCGCTACCTGGCAGCTGGTGGAGACCTCTCTGAAGGGGGAGATCACCTTTGACCCATGCTGCGCCTACTACTTGTGGTTCGTCATGGACTTCTGCGACGGCGGGGACATGAATGCCTACCTGTTGTCCCGCAAGCCCAGCCGCAAGACCAACACCAGCTTCATGCTGCAGCTGGGCAGCGCCCTGGCCTTCCTGCACCGCAACCAGATCATCCACCGGGACCTGAAGCCCGACAACATCCTCATCTCGCAGGGCTCCTCCGAGCCCACCCTCAAGGTGGCAGACTTTGGGCTGAGCAAGGTGTGCTCGGCGTCCGGCCTCAACCCCGGGGAGCCGGCCAGCGTCAACAAGTGCTTCCTGTCGACGGCGTGCGGCACTGACTTCTACATGGCCCCCGAGGTGTGGGAGGGCCACTACACGGCGAAGGCGGACATCTTCGCCCTGGGCGTCATCATCTGGGCCATGGTGGAGCGCATCACCTTTGTGGACGTGGAGACCCAGAAGGAGCTCCTGGGCAGCTACGTGCAACAGGGCTCGGAGATCGTGCCGCTCGGAGAGGCCCTGCTGGAGAACCCCAAGATGGAGCTGCTCATCCCGGCCAGGAAGAAGAGCATGAACGCCCACATGAAGCAGCTGATCAGAGAGATGCTGTCGGCCAACCCCCAGGAGAGGCCCGACGCCTTCGAGCTGGAGCTTAGACTAGTCCGGATCGCCTGCAGAGAGCTGGACTGGGATACGTGATGCACAGCTGGAGGCACACGCCGCAGTAGACTGTCACCTGCACGCATCTTGCTGCCTATATGTTAGCCTAGCTGGTCAAACAATGGGCCGCAAGTATTGGTGTTCTGTACAGGGGAACAACAGTGCGCATCGTCCTTGTGTAGCATGACCGCCAGCCCTCTGGGGTGGGAATGTTCACTGTGCAAGCCTGTATGGTTGTGTTGTATCGGTGCTGATGGGAGAGGTGTCTTCGCATTAGCTGCTACTACATAGATCTGCAGCTTATTCTCAGGCTAATAACATCCTAGCTACTGCCATGCCCCCCAGCAGGATTATGCCAAAAACACCTGCACACAGATTGATAGGAGACTTGAGATCTTTTTGACGAAGTATGTTTGTCCACAAATTATATCTTAGACACGGTGCTATTACCAATGCAATACCAGTATCCTGTGATTGTTTTAATGTTGGTTTATAAGGGCCAATGTAAACATATACACACACACACACGCAAGCTCAATGTACTGTACAGGATGTTTTGCATTTGTGGCTTCGACAGAAGCTTGGGTAACTTCCTGCATCGTGATTAGGAAGAGATTGCAGTTTGCAATGTATTGTAACTGCTAGCATGACTCTCATATTAAACACTTGCAACAGTCTGTTATGGTTCCAGCGAACTATATCTTGACATATAGTACAGATGCCTAAATTCTCAGGTAAAGAAGTAATTATACACGCATACACACACACTTCAGTGGAATTTGTGGACACACATCTCTAGTTTAAAGTAAGAGCAGAATTGTCCCTGCAGGGTCTGTTGGAAGACATAATCCGGGTCTTGGAGATAAGGATTTAGGGTTGATGGTTTGGGTCAAGTGTCCAGAAAGCAGGTGCTTTCATCCCCTACCCCTTCCTTCCTTCCCTGTTTTTCTTTGGTGGACATGGGCCAGTATGAACCAATGCAAAAGAGTCAAACGCCCTTAATATTTTCACCAGAATGTCCCCTGGCCTCAAGTGAAATATCTTGAGCAATTAGGTTTTTTTCAGTCTGCATATACTTATTAGAAAACAAAACGAAGGCAACAAGCTGCTTACTCTAAACATGGAGAAATTCCTGTGTTGCCTAAACCTAGAGCTGTGACTTGAATACTTAAGACTTAAAATTAATTCAGCTAGAGAATTTTTTTTTATGGACTGGGGAGTCTAGAGAGATTCATTGAAATAGTGAATCTCAATGCACTTTTGTGTGTGCTTGTTTTGATATTTGCTTTACAACCAGCTACCCCGTTGTCATATTGAGGAGCTTTGCAACAAGCTGCTGTGGCTGGCATGACAACTGCTATCAGTGTTTCTTTAACCCAAGAGAGCACACTGTCAAGCAGCAGTCGACTTATGCATGCCTCTCACCTTCAGGGAATGGGTCCAAGGGCGAGGGGGTTAGACACCAGCACACATGAGCCAGAGGATTTGTACCCCAACCCAACCCCCCCCCCCCCCCCACTCGCGCCCCCCCTCTCTCATTTGTGTAATACTGTTTAACTGTATTTAACTTGATCTCCTCTCACTGTGTCAGCCCCAACTCGCTGTACTCTGAGTCTAACCAGTAATCCCTTTCTCCATGCTGCCGACAGACTAATTCTAAGCCTATTAAGTTTGCAGAGGGTCACTCACACAATCGAGTCCCCGTTTTGCCTTTTCAGGTCAAACTTAAGTTTTCAAATCACAATGGCTCGTAATATTTCCCTGTAAAGTCATATTATCATCAAACTGGCAGATAATCTGCTTTCACGTAACATATAGCATATCTGCGATATAAGGTCTGTAAGACTATACTGTAGCTTTCTTACCGCAATACTGCACGTGCTGATATGTGAGGGATTAAATATTCCTTTACTAAATGTGTTAATATATTAATGAATTGAGGTATTTCTTGGTCAAAATGTGCCAAAGACAGGAGTTGAGATACTGTAAAAACTGAGCCTTTTTGAGATTAAAGAAAAAATAAATAAATGGGTTAATGTAATATTTCACTGATCATTGTGGTGAAGAAGCTACAGACTGCCTTATTTCCACAATTCCCTCCCCGTTTGGCTAATTTCTGACACATTCACTAAAGTGGCCTCATTAGCTCATTGAAATTGCACTGACAATATTGCCAGAATGTGTGCTTAAAGTTGATCACGTGTGAATTGCAGCATTACGATATGAGTGTATCATCTCATTGGAAGAGAGGATGATGGGAATCTTATCAGGGTAGTGCTCCCCTTTCCCTTAAAAAAAGAGGGAAATTAATAGCGTGTTTTCTTTATATAGATGCTTGCTATACAAATGTTGAGCCTAAAAGGTTTGAAGGTTACACCCAGTGACTGGTTCTATCACATTTGTTTTGCACATGTGTAAATACTGTATAAAATCTACGGGGAATAAACAAGGTTGATTTATGTGCTCAGTTTTTAATAAGGGCATTGTTGGTTTGAAATGTGAATTTCTGTGTTGGGTTTTGATTTGTTATGTTTTACATGTTAATTCAATTTACTGCAATTGAAAAGGATGATATATTACATTTAATACTTTCAATGTGATCGTTTTCTCCTTTCCCTATCGATGGTGATTTTGTATAACAGAATCTGATAATACAGTGTGGTTAATCTTAAATATGTTTTGACACTGGATTGTTTGGACTGAAATGTTAGATATAACCACTTCCCAATAAACAAATGGCAGCACTCAATATGGACTAGATGCATTAGATATTAAATGGCCAGGGATGCACAGCCAGGTCAAACCTCCCACTTTTGATGAACAAATCATATGATTGTATAATATTTTTAAGAGATTAAATGAAATTTAATAAAAAAAAAACATGAAATGTCTCATATCTTTACTTTTAAAATGAGATTGGAGGGAAATACAAATGGCCTTATGTGGTTTAATTTAGCTGGCATGCTAATTAATGTGATTCAGTCCACCTGGTGTGTATGGGCTTAAGCTAATGGGGCCAAGATGTATGTGGTTTAATTCCATTCTATAGCACAGTTTATATCTCATATATACATTTGCAGGTTAATTTGACAGTCATTAAGGCATTTATTTCCTTTGTGTTGTCATGTGTAGCCAAGGTATCTTTTATATTTCTCATATAATTTAGCTTTTTTGATTATGTAGCTGTAGCCTATGTCTTACCAATGTAATTCTGTGTGCAAAATGTGTGTTTATAAAATGAATTATCTCTTTGACAGGACACGTGTGCCCTAAAAACGTGATTTCTGGGTGCACTGGCCCACAAAGGATGAAGGTTTGTCAATGTGCATGTCTTAATGCTTCCATTACTGAGACAATAATATAACATTAGCCTCTATAAATTTGCTTCACGCAAAACCACATGTATAACGAACCAAGCTAACATGCAGTACTGTTTACATTGCTCTGGGGTAGAGGGCAGCGCTCCAGATTCTGCCATGCACAGTGTCTCAGCTGCTGTCTGCTACTGAAGTCTATGATGCCTTCAGAATAGGTGCCTATGAGATCAACCAGGTGGATTCACTGTTACTGATATTTACAGCTTCCATGAAGGAAATTATGCACTGTTATTGTTATCAGCATTATTGGTTTCAAAATGAGAATCTGCACACTACTGTGTTTTTGCAAATATTTTGTGTGTGTTCTCTCACAGGTATCAGTAGTGGGTGTTATTAGAGAGCATCTTCCCTCGTCAATGAACGTCAAGTACTCTGTGGATGACATGACTAGCTCACCTGTCACTGTGCTGCAATGGGCGAACACAGAGGCTAGTGACTGAACATGTGTCTTTATGGCTTGTTTAAATGCAACACCAAATGGAAGTCTGTCACCTGTTTGGATCTTTGATCTTACCTTTCATATCTATCACAGGACCTTGGCCTATTTTGTCCTCTCTCTCCTGGAACTTATGTAAAAGTGTCAGGAAGTCTACGCAACACTAATGTAACAGCCATTTTAAGATATTACTCCTGTATCATTTTACACTGGTCTTTACACTAGTCCAGGGGTAGGCAACCCTGGTCCTAGAGAGCCGCAGCCCTGCATGTTTTATATGTTGCCTTGCTCCAACACA
>JAOEGT010000003.1:1181345-1196301 GCA_025447795.1 Speoplatyrhinus poulsoni
CTGATTGTGTTTGATTCTGACTGTGTTTGGTTCTCTCTGTGTTTGTTCTGTCTATATATTAAAAGGGTATAGGAAAGGAGGGGGTGGGGGGGTGGGGGTTGTAAGCCATGTTGTCTTCCTACCATTCTTCACACACTTTCACTTCTATTGCTATTAAACAGTTATTTCATGTTGCTATTAAACAGTTACTTTGATTGGAAGGGAAGCTATTTAAACAATGCATGTGATAATGTTGTAAGGTGTGTATGGTTCTTTCTCTGCAAGTTAGCCAAGCTGACTGATGAAAAATGCCTTTTCTGTGAAAACATTATTTGTGGGACAGAATTAATAATATATTGTAAATGTGGGGTGCCAGAAATGTAATTTCCTAACAGACTGGACTAGCCTGTGTGGGTAAATTGAGACCCCTTCATTAAAGTAACCTTTAATAGTAATTATTATTTCATAGGCGTAAAAAGTCCCTAATAGTTGCTGTTCTCTAAAGAGGTTTGATAGCGATTTAACCTAAATTAAATAATTTTATGTAATTAAATTTGCTGTTCAAAACAGCCTGTGTTTCACAAGGAAAAAAATATGAAAAACTGTACAAGTATGGAGTGTTTCCAGCAGCGATGTAATGGAATGAATAGAGGAACCCAGTAGAAACCAACGAACGGAAACTCATAATTCATCAACAGAATATCCAAAGGAAAATGAGATTAATTGCTCAGAGGAAGGCAAGCATGTAAAAAATGAATGTGATTGCCTTTGAGTCAAATCCACTGTCAACATCAGTATTGCTTTTTTGCATAAAGAAAACCATGGTCTCTTTAAGTTTTTTTTTTGTGCTAAAGTCAAGAAAGCGAGAATGTTTTTAAACCAGCTATTGAATGGTAGCACTGGAAATACCTTAACCAGATTGGTTGAGCATTGAAAAAAAAACTGATTTTATTTATTTATATCAGGGTTTACGTTAGTTCATATGAAACCCACAATTACTGTATTTAGAACGCATCACAAAACACAAAGCCACCATTTATTAGATAAAATATTAAAGTAGGCTATACACATTACATTCAACAATGCTATATTTACTGCCTCACAAGCTAGGAACTGCCATTATATAATGGCCTACATGTACAGTTGTTCTCTTGCAAGCCTGTTTATTTGTGTCTGTCTTCCAGTTTATTCCACTGCCTGATGTGTCCTGAATATTTCCTCTCTTTCTCTGTCTCTCCCTCCATCTCCCTGTCTCTTCAGTGTTCGGTTTCCCTTTACTTATCTGTCACATTGCTGAGGTGAGTCCTCTGTCTCCTGATTTATTCATGATACGACTTTTAATATCATTCACTATGACACTGGAGTCTGCAGCTCAAATTAAAATCCTTCAGGCAAAGTGTGCGCTGTGTACTGTGTACAGTGCGTGTGTATGCATGGCTGCGTGTGTGTTTGTGTGTGCGTGCGTGCGCGTGCGTGCGCGACTGCGTTCGTGTGTGTGTGCGCGCGCGCACGCGTGCATTATAGAGAGTAACACAGGGAGAGTGAGAGAACCTGTCATTTATGCCTTATAAGCTGTCTTCGTCAAAAGCGGATGTTTAAATAATTGATTCCCTGATTAAACGCAGAGATCAGACGCGTGTGCTAAGCTACAGCCTATAGTTATGTTCTATGTTCTATGTGAAAGATACACGTCCTAATTGTCTTTGTGAGGCTGAATGGCAGCGTGTCAACATCTTAACAATTAGCCAGGTGTAATTGAATGGGGCGCGCGGTGATGGAGAGGCGTGCCATTCGCGAGTGCGTGGGCGTTAACTCCGCGAGCGTGCAGCCGCTGCGCGCGCGTCTCCGCGGTTTAATGGGAAGCTATAAGCTTTGATGGAACATTACCGGTTTGTTCATGAGCGTATGTCAACATATGTGGGTGGAAAGGTGCGTTTCTGAAGAGCTTTTTTCTGTTTAAGTGCGGGGGCGGGATTTTGTATATGTTTATCAGTATATTGGTGAATTTTGTTGGGGAGCGTATGGGAAGAGGTTTAAAAGCCAAGCAAAGACTTGGAGACACCAGGTGTTGTGTCATTGGGTTGGATCTTCAGAAAGAACCCTGTACTGTACATACAGTAGTTACACCTACAAGGTATCTTCCTAGCTGAGACCGACCGCCAACCCGTCTTCCATCAACAGTGAAGCTGAAAGTATAGCAGGCTGTAAATGGTGGATGCTTTTCCTAATCATGATAGGAAATGGTGTCTTTCAGATGAAATGTGATACAGTGAAATATAATTGAGATATTATGCACTGCCATCAATTATGAATGACTGAAGCCACATTTTAATGATTTTGCTATTATACTCCATCCACTCCGTTATCACAGGCTTACGTAACATAAGCAATCGGAAAGTAGTTCTACTGTATGTATCATTACGTTGGCCTTTACACGTCGGCACCAAGGGGTCGACACCGGGGAGAATTTTTTATTGTCTGTATTCTCTCTCTCTGTCGGCGTCATTATGTTTGTCACCACCACCTGCTCCTGGGGCCCCGCCCCCTACCCAGAATGCAGAGCGATTTGCAATTGAAGTTTGCTCTGTGGGAAGAAATACCCAAAGGAGAAGGGTGTGTCCATGTTGTGTCTCTGTGTGTGTGTGTGTGTGTGTGTGTGTGTGTGTGGGACATGGAAGGGGGAAGGGGGGGACTAGCGGGATGGATATGGTATGGGGAGCAAGCTAGGCACAGGCCCCCTCGATGCTGGACTTTATTTGATGTTGTACCCTAAACTAGAGAGTGGGCTTGGTTTTTAATGGTATACAACTTTGAAGATGGAGTGTTTGAAGTTATGCATGAGTTGGACTCATTTTCAGCCTCTTCCTGATGTGTTTTTCTGTTGTTCTCTCTCTCCTCTCCTCTCTTCTCTATAGAGCCTTTTCTCAACCATGAGTGTGTGTGTGTTTGAAGAGAACTGATGTTTCAAGGGTATACATTGTAGTAATGGGCCTTTCACTGTTCTGAACTCAAATCTGTGTTGTAAAAAATGTTGCAATATCTTCTTTTTATTTCAATAAAAAGATAGAGCTCCTATAATCTATGGCCTATATTACTTCCTTGCATTCAGTTTACGTGTAGAGTGAGTCTAAAATGTGTGGGAGTTTTAGCTTCATCTTATTTAGATCGAAAACACTTGTGACCTGTGAATTTAACTGATGGGGGCTTGTCCAGTATATTTAGGTTGATAAACTTCTACATTTGTATATTGAGAAGTGCCCATTTTCTCATTTCATGATTGGCTCACAATGGCTATAGATGTTGTCTTTTGCAATACAATAAAATATTATACAAAAAAGTGTATGAATACAAATAAATATTTAGTGTTTAACAAGTTATGGTTCACATTCTAGCTGATAAACCATTGGCCGATGAGAGCCTATGAGAATTTGTCTTGTGGGTTTGTTCTTCACCCACCGGCGGGAAAGGCGTGAGCGGTCGGGTTCTTTTAATGGAAAAAAACATTTCTGCTTTAGAAAGGGATCATCAATTTTTTTAATGCAGCTCCAAATTCCTCCATGTGCCTCTCACAATAAATAACACGCAGTTGCTTACTGCCATATATTTCCTAAGTTGCTCCGCCCTGCACCTTGTCAGAGAAAGACAAATGATGGGAATCTGTTCATTGACAGGGTACTGCAGCCAATTTTAATAGCACCGCAGGAGCACTAGCCTACTGTAGTTCCCCTCCCATTTTTAAGAGCAGGTTTTTGAAGCCGCGGAGGAGGGGAATGGTTATGCCGTTGTCGTGCGAAGCCGGAGAGAGTGAGAGAGAGTGGTCTGGATCTATGTGATGTGCACTTTTAATGAGGCCCATTAAATCAAGTGGCAGTTCCTCACAAGAAAAGTTAGCTGGGGTTTAATAGTCGGACCGCAAGCTTACATAAGCCCCCCCTTTTAATTCAGCGCTTGGGCGCTTTTTCCGGGCAGCGCCGGGAGAGAAGGCTCTCATGCTCCGCCGAGAGGCACGCAACGGCAATTAGCCGTCCTCTGGAGTCTTAATTAGGCTGCCGTGCCGACCTGAGGAGGAGAGCGTGAGAGGACCGCACGTCGGTCAACAGCCAAACAAAAATTTATGAAAAAGTAGAGGCTCCAATTAATTACAGGCTCATAAATGAGCTTGGAGGTAGTGCAGCGGGGGCCTTCAGAAGCGAGCAGAATGCAGTAGAGCACAAAGAGCACAGATAGCTCCATCCCTCAGACGGACGGATGGGCGCCATCGCTGTAACGCCGTCGCTGTACCGTCGCTGCTGGTAACCCCATGGGACCCACAGGTCACGTGGACTTGCACCCACCTGCTGTCATCGTCCAGAGGCAGGGTGTTACAGTATGTGTTGTTGAGATGGTATGATGATATACTGTATGTCTTCTAATCAGACAGTTCCTAACTGACAGACGGACAAGGCCTTTGTCTCAATTAGGCCGAGGCTTCATTTGGTTCATTAGCAGTCAGTGAGAGTCTTAGTGGCACATGTATATGTACGCTCAGTGCATGTGTGTGTTATGTGCATGTACTGTATATACTGTATACTTCTGTGTCGAAGCTACTGTATTGTTCTCTCTCTCTCTCTCCCTCCCCCCCTTCTCCTCTGGGCGAGGCAGGTAGCAACACTGTGGCCATGGTGATGACAAACAGCACACTGAAGAAGAGGACAACAAAGGAGGGTTGCCACGGTGACAGCGTACAATAGTTGATGCACGTCATGACAATTTCCCCACTGGGTGATATTAGCGCTAAAGAGGAGGTTCAAGCTTGCCGTACAAGCATTGGGTGATAGCAAGAGTAAAGAGACATGATCATCTAACCGTATTGATTAGCACGGGTAAATGAGACAGTTAAGATGAACATGAAGGTAACAGTATTGCCTAGCACTGGGTGACTGTGACACTAAATACGGACATTACCGCTGTCGATTGTAACGCTGTAGGGAAGTGTTATGTAGCAGTATTTACGAGCACTGGGTGATACAGCAACACTAAATAGGAGTGTTATAACATTATTGACGAGCATTGGGTGATATAGCAACACTATATAGGAGTGTTATAACATTATTGACGAGCATTGGGTGATATAGCAACACTAAATAGGAGTTTTATAACACTATTGATGAGCATTGGGTGATATGGCAACACTAAATAGGAGTTTTATAACACTATTGATGAGCATTGGGTGATATGGCAACACTAAATAGGAGTGCTAGGATAACACTATTGACGAGCATTGGGTGATAGCACCACTAATGCTGACAGCATGGGTGCTGATGAGGCTCATGGTGCTAGTGATGGTGATGAGGCCTTGGGCTCACATCCCAGCCTTCTGTATCACATTACTGGCAGACAGGACAGGCTCAAGACAGGCCAGGCTGCAGCCTCTCATTAACTCTAATGAGATAAAGCAATGCCCTGCTCTTCTTATTCTTCTTCTTCTGTGGCGGTGGTGAGCTGTGTCTCGCATTTCTACGTGTGCGTTTTGCATGTTTGTGCAGGTGCGCTTGCATTCGTTTTACCTGTAAACACAACGGCGTAAATGTAAACGCAAGCAGCGGTTACAGCGTGCTGTCACCTTCGACATGTATAGAGGATGACTCATTTGTATTCCCCTGCACAAGGCGTGGAGGACCACACTTAACCGTGTTTGCAACACTGTTCCGTGTTGTGCAAATGTGCCAACGGGGTGGGCTGCACCTAGCTTCAGCAGACCTTGACTGCTGACATGATACCATGAATCTGGATGAAGAAGCGAGAGCGCGTGTTGACGTTACGAAGGCGTAGATCCCTCTCGCGTGTGTCTGTGCGAGTGCGCGTTGGTTTGGAGTGTGTTTGCTGGGCATAGCGCCAGGCTCTAAGTGACAGCACCCCCTCTCGTTGGCGCATCTTTGTCTCAGAGACTAATGGCACAGAGAGAATCAATTACCGCCCAACACTGGTGCTTTGCCAGGGCTGGTATGAGGGTGGATTAACCCCCAGTGTGCCAGACAGGCAGGAGACAGGCACCCACCCTCCATCATCGCCCCGCTTCCCTCCCCTCCTCCCGTTGGGTTGTCCCAGACAGTCATGTCCTGATCCTTCCCACCGCCATGAGCTCCGTGTGTGGACGACCACACGGAGCTGGTTCCAGACACTCCCCCCCCGGAGCCACAGTCGTACCCCTTCATCAGGAGCAGCCTCGGATTCCACAGGCTGGCTCGGACCCATGGAGGGGACGGGCGGCAGGGAGAGGGACCGCCTGTGGCCTGCTGGTCTGCTCTCCCACTGCTGTGAATAATGGGAACAGGCACGCACGCGATCGGAGGCACTGGAAGTGAACTGAAGGAACCTGAATGTAGCAGTGCATAGCAGTGGAACTGTGTCATATGCTGCTGCGTAGTCGGGAGGTTTGGCTGGAGGAAGCCAGCACGGAAATAGAATCGCAGTAAAAAAATCGCAGTGTTGTTTACCGACTTTGAGAAAAGGTTCCTAATGGTACGTTCTTTGATTTGTGGCGAGTTCCCTTATGTTTGGATGCAGCATTACTAAAACATTTGTTTGGTTTGAAACTCCAAGAGCGCCTTCTTAGAAAGACCTATAAGCACACTGTTCTCTACCCATCCCCCACACACACCTATACAATTGTGTTTGAAAATACTATGAACTTGGGCAGAGATGTGGAGTTATGCGGGTAGCATAACACAATCGAGGCGTCTGCCTTTAAGAGTAGACTAGGTGCTAACTTTCAATTATATCCACGCAGCGATGATAAGCATCGCTCCTTGCAGTCTTCAGGGTAGGTAATAATCATACTTAACATGCCTTTAAGGAACACCATAATTTCCAAATGACATGGCCCTTGCTCTAGATGGGTCAGCAGTCAGCACAAAATATATTTTGGGTCTGCAGGTCTGTGACTGCAGAATGACAAACAAGTCATTTTATAACCTGTCTACCAAAGTCCAGGCACCAGTGATCTACGATTAAAAATTCTCATATCATCTAATCTTCAACCTGCGATAAATAAGAGCGCATAGAAGAGTACAGGAGAGCAGCAAAGCTAGGTAGAGATACAGGCAATACGAGGTAGAAGGAAGGAATCTGACAAACTCATCTTCCTCATGGAAGAGAACTGGAGAGAATGTGGTAGGATACTAAAAGACACATCTGTCTTATGCTTTTACAGTAAATAGCTTTTATATACTTCTGTAAAAAAAAAGAAAACGCTGCTTTGAGAATTGTCTCGTCTAGACACGGTTAACTGGCTACATTTGAAGTGTTGCCAAATAAAAGACGCACGCTGCTCAAAGGATTTTCTCAGTTCCTTTATCTCCTTGCTGTCTTTCTTTACATCTCTGGCTCCAAACTCGTTTGTTTCAGCAAGCAGTCCCTAGCACAGTGCAAAACATGCACCCCTAACCTTGCCTTGGTCGACCGCTGGGACTGTCACCTTCAGGTAAGCCTAGCAACTCACATCTGGTCGGGGCCAGAGGACCATGCTCTCACAGTGAGGGCGCTGACGCAGAGGCACAGCGGATCACTGGCTCCTTCTGTCTTCTCGCCGGGCCTGCGGAGAGCGTTACACTTCCTGGCTCTATAGGCATGCTGACTGCATGTAGGACACATTCAGACTGCATTAATTGCCCATGCGCGCTTTTGTTGTGTCAATTGAAAAGGTATGGTATTAGTACCTGCTAGTCTGGTTTGCATATCCACATTTAGGTAAACAACAGTATTGGTTTATTCGTGCTCTGCCAGTGTGCCCGGTTGACTGCTGGGATCTCACAGGCTACGGTGCACACACGAGTGCCTCCAGACCACAGGGTGGAGAACTAGTGGGTGGGGAAGGAATTTGTTGTGGCCAGACGTGGAGATCGTCACCCAGCTTCCTTCTCCCTCTCCCCCCGACCACCACTTCTCCACTACCCTGAACCACCGGGCCTGGTCACCGGTGGTTCTGCGGGCAAGCGAGGCCGTATTATCCAGAACGTCGTAACGGGTCGCGTGTTGATGAGGTGAGTGAGTTCCTGCTGAATCACGTAATATACTGCACGTCAGGTGACTGTGGCCGCCCTGCTTCACTTCAGTGACGGCGAGGGCAGTATTTTAAGCCTGCGGTTTCATTCCCGGAGGATTCCATTGGTGTGAGTGGGTCGTGTTGTTCATCTCTTGGGGAGCCACTCCTCGTTGGCACCCACATGCCAAGTATGCAAACTGTACACAAACACGCAAACACGCACCTGCACATTTACAAGGTGATACTACATAAATGCATGTAGGATAAGCGCACGCACACACACACACACCATTCCAGATCCATAATGACAGAGCATAGCAAGCCTAAGTGTTGCTCTCATTAGTACCTAGCATAAATTCCCACATCATCTCCCATAGCAGAAATCTGTGCTTAAGTAGAAAACTATGGCTAGACTATTAGATTAATGAGTTAAAGGTGCTGTAGGTAGGAATTTAGAGCTATAAATCTAGTGTAATTTGTTATAAATGCCATAGACATCCGTCAGCTATCAGTAGGTTAAATGCCCTGTGAGAATATCTGCTGCGGTTGATATGTCGTATTTAGATTTTGCAAGCTACCAGGAGATTTCACCAGAACAGTCGCCTCTCTCTCTCTCTCTCTCTCTCTCTCTCTCCCCCACTCTTTGCCCTGATTGGTCTGTTGAATCTACCTTTCCTGTCAATCACATGAATGCGTGCATACAGTTACAACAGGTTTGTCCACATGCTTTGCAACGGCAGACCAACGGTCTGCAGAGGGAGAGAGCAGAGGAGGAATGGGTGGGTTTTTGGATTAATGATTTAGCTAAATCTTTCCTTATTTTTATATAGCTCAAATTGAACCGACAGCAGCTTTATTCAACAGTATGTGAGATGATACCACATCTTTATATTCTGAAGCCTTTGGTTCGTCACAATATGCATATTGCAATTGCATATCAGGTTCACTGTCAGAAGACTGCACAGACTAACACTGTCTACAACACTAAGGACTCACCAATATGCCAGCATTATGGGAAATGTAGTTCACAGCCTTCTCAGTTAGTTGTTATTAGCATTACATCTATTGTGATTAATCACAGGTTTAAAATGTATAAATAAGGTATTGTCTGACAGTGAATAACATATACACCAAAATGTCAAGCTATACTGATGTGACTCTGCTCTGGGAGTCATCATTGTTATCGGGGGCAGGATGGTCTAGTGGGCTGGGTGTTGGACTTCCAGCTGGAAGGTTGTTCCTTCAAACCCTGGTGCTGACCTACTTGTAAGCATCCTTGAGCAAGATGCCTAACTCCTAATTGCTCCCGGTGGTTGGTCGCACCTTGCATGGCAGCAATCACCATCAGTGTATGAATGTGTGTGTGACTGGGTGAATGTCAGGCAAAATACTGTAAAGCTTTGGATAAAAAGCGCTATATAAATACACCCATCTGCTATAGAAGCTATGAACAGACATTTTAATGCTAGTCACAAACTGTCAACAAAGAATTAGTATCTCTATTCTAATTGTTACCAAATGCTTGTAATGACGAATTGACCGTAAGAGGGAAAAGAGAACCGCAGGTTGACCGCTACGGTTGCACAGCTCTGTCCTATAGCCTGTAAACGTCAGCAAACGCAGGCTTACACGGGCTCCGGCTTGTGTATGAATCAGTCAGTGCCATGTCCACATTAGGATTCATGAGTAGAAGAGGGAAGTTTGAGATATTGTGCTGTATTGTACACTGTATTTGTACACACGTTCATGTGTGTGCGTGTGTGTGCGTGTGCGTGTGTGCGTGTGCGTGTGTGTGTGTGTGTGTGCATCTCCTCACCCCAGGGGACATCACAGCAGCATTTCATTTCACATGAAAAGGCCCTGGCTCGCGGGAAACTGTTTGTGTGCAGACCAAGCTCAGCCTTTTCTGAGTTTCTCCCCCAAATAAATAAGAATTTTTGATTACAGTAACAAGCCCATAAATTATGCAGACCAGAGCTGAAGATGAGGCGCTGATGAAAGACAGCCCCTTTTAACCTTTTTCCCGGCAGAGGAATAATCTGTTGGGTGGGATGCTCTCCCAGCTACAACCCCCCCACCCCCCCTCTCCAAAACCCCCCACCCCTCCTCTTCCTTTACATTTCCTTGGCTGTTTGGCCACATGCAATGTAGGGAGAGGACGACTTGAGTCTGGAGGATAGAGGAGCACTGTCTTCCTATAAGGGAGGCGGGGCTGTGTGTAGGTCTCCTGAGTGGCTATAGGCAGCAAAACATGATGGATTTCACATGGGTTCTTCATCTGAGGCCTATTTCCTGGCGTCACTGGGGAAGGAAGATTCCAATTGATTTGAAACCCGCCATCGTTTTTTTTCTTATTTTCTTTTTGTGGTGGTATGTTGCATGTGTGTGTGTGTGCGTGTGTGTGTGTGTGTGTGTGTGTGTGTGTGTGTGTGTGTGATATGCGTTGATGTGTGTGTGTGTGTGTGTGTGTGATAATCGTTGATGAGTGTGTGTGTGTGTGTGTGCGTGTGTGTGTGTGTGTGTGTTTGTGTGTGTGATAATCGTTGATGAGTGTGTGTGTGTGTGTTGGTTGGGGGATGGCTGGGGATGTCTGCTTCGAAACCAGCCCGTCACATTCAGAGTGCTTCACTGCTAATGTGTTCCCCTGTAACACAATACACACACACCCCCCGCCCCCCACCGCCATTACTGTTACACACACACACACACCCAACACACACACACACATACAGACACACAGACACACACAGACATAGACATTCCAAGCACACAGTAACCGTTGTTAACACAGGCTGCTCAAACATATGTTTGCCTACACAAAAGCAATCCACGAAAAACTAGGATGCAAGACGTCTTTAAAGAGCCCATCCATTTTAACTCACCAAAAATATGTGGCCAGATCCACACGTGTATATCTACACATGCACCCGCAGCAATTTGGCACCTTCCCAAATCCCATATCCCATACAAAGAGCCGTTGTAGTTAGCTATGATAATGAGCTCAATATGCCCTCCTCTCAGGAATGTGTGAAAACGGGGCTCTTTCAGTGGAGAAATGCCCTCTTTCCCATAGCCTTAAAGGGCCAGAGGCCCCCATCCCAAACATGACTGGCATACAAATGCCTCTCGCGCTTCGGTATGGGGCTGACATTGACGAGCGGGCAGGCGGGAAAGCGGGCACAAGAGGGCACCCTGGCTGTTGCCCAACACTCACAACGGCCATATGCATGTGGAGGAGAATAAGCCCTTGGTGCCCTCAGAAGTTAACTGTGTAGCGGTGGGCCGCTAGCTGTGATTAGCGATTTAAGAAGCAAGCGCTGGGCTAACAACCATTCTACCGAACATGAGCCAAGAGACTTACTGCAAGGGTGAACATGCCAAGATGCTAACACTACAGGTGGGAATGGCGGAGTGAAGAAAAACAACACCATTATAAAAGTATTAACAACCAAGCTACATAGCCACTTTTTATTTCTGGAGGACGGGATATTTTAAAAGTGTTATTAAATTCATACACACGTATAAAAGTGAAAGAGTTTTCATCTCTTTTTCAGCTCTGTAATGATGGTTCCTAAAAACTGCGCGATACTAAATACGTTGATTCGAAAACACTTTGCTATGAAATTGTTCAGAGATGTCTCCATGGAGGGACCAACAGAGGAACAATAGGACACACAACCACACACAGGAAGTGCTTGCATGATGTCCACCAATGAGAGACTTAGATCTAACCAGCATTTTTGTACAAAATCGAGACAAATCGAGACAAAACACCAATTATCTAAATGAGTATGTTCTATATGTGCTGGTGGACAAAAGAAAATAAATATGAAAGTTAATCACAAACAGCATGATTGTCTGTAGTACACAGGATAAACAACAAATGGGGTTGAATGTCAGATAGACATGCTACTTTAACAGCCCTGTATTGAACATAACAGGACATGGATTAGCTGTTTCAGCCGTTCAGCTCCGTCGGGCTATACGTCATACCCCAGTATCTGGTTCTAATTTCCCTCCGCTTCTCCAAGGACCTGTGAGTTATTAACCCGTGACCGGTGGTCCTGACCGGGCTGTCTCGCCCGGGGGAAAGGTGTGAGAAGCCAGGCCTGGTGGGTGACAGGTGTTCGGCACCGCAAACGATCCATGCGAATGGAGGAGAAGCGAGACGGGGCTGCAGTTGGCGGGTCTTGGCGGAGAGCCCACAGTTTAGAGGTTACCTCGCGCCGCCCTGTTAAACCCTCAGCGGTTCGCTGTGCCTCAGTCACCTTAGCGGAGCACCTGTTCCCTGCTGCACTCTGGCCACCCAGGGAACCAGAGCCAGCACTGGGCTGGAGAGAATGTACACCAGCACATTGCTCCCATGCTAATGGGGTCACTTCATCTCACTGTCTGTTCGCCTGTTCTCGTCACCCTTCCTTTGGCGGTTAGATGTGACTGCGTTTTAATACGATGATACCATTCCTCCGGTTTTAAACCATCAACCTGTCTATTCTTTTGGTTTGGCCTCAAGTCAAGGTTGCAAAACTCACACGCGCGCGCACACACACACACGCGCACATATCCTCTTTCTCTTTCTTTCCATCAAGACACTCATACATACACACTCTCCTCCCTCTTCCTCACATCAAAGTACATGCTCCCACCATCACCATTCACACACACACACACACACGCACGCACGCACGCACGCACGCACACACACACACACACACACACACACAAGCATGCACATCTGAATCCATTAATCCATCTCCCTCACTTTGTGCTCGGCGGTTTAGTGTGAAGCGAGGCGATTCTGTGCTGTTAGCCACAGGACAGCGTTAGAGGGTGTGTGGGTTTGCTCCTTCGTGTGGGGTTGTGCGCGTGTGTGTTAGCGTGTGCTAGCGTGTGCATGTCCGTGCGTGTGCTCAATGCCTGTGTGAATGCACATACAGTATTTGTTAATGAGTCTACATCTGTGTGTGTGTGACCCCTGTGACATCAGATCATCACTGATATGGCTTGAGGTGTCTCCCTGGGATACCAGTGAGACTCAGGGTGGTCTTGGCATCACTGCAAAGCCCCCCAATCAACACAGACTGAAACAGCGTGACTTCCAGCAGTGTGGCATCATTAAGAGCACGGCCAAAAGACGCGCTAAGACACAGCGAAGTATAAAGGCCGTCAACTGATTAGCACCACTATCTGTGTCCGCCGTAGGACGCCGTCTCCTTCCTCTAATTATGGTGCTGCGTCTAGCTAACAGAGGCCAACTAGATGTCTGTGCAGCTGTTTAACTTAACTCCAGTCAGTTTGTTTTTTTTTTTCTTCTTCAAACTGTTGGTCGGTACACCCCAGGAGTCACACATTATTTTTGCATCTATTTAATTACATGTTTAGTATTTTTTATTTACATTTATATTTACAGCATTTCCCGATGATTTTTATATAAAGCCACCTACTGGTACTATTATAATTTGTCAATTTGTTTGCTGAATAGGTCATACATCTCATGTAAACATTCACTGTTTAAATAATGACATCAGCAGTCATAGGCTAACATGCTTTCCACAATACTCAATAAGAACTACAACGCAGCGATTTTCGCTGCGTGTGGGAGCGACTGCTTATCAACAGAAATCGTCAGGTCGCTGGTTGACTCTTCGGTTTAGCCGCTGGAGCGACCGCTCCTATCAACTGACACTCGACGTTCTATCAACTTTTTCTAGCGATTCAAATTTTGAATCGGCAACGAAAAGTGAAGGAAATCGCTAGCGTTTCCACCAATCAGAATTTAGGTAAAGGCTTTTCAGGCTTTCTTGCAGAGTAATATCAATATAAAAAACACAAAAACCTAATAACAATGAGAACATTTATTTTAATTCAGCAGCCCAAAAACAAGTAAACTGTTAACTGTTTGCATTTCAGCATGATACCTCCAAATCATGGCAAATGCATGAATATGCGCCGTGTTGCTCGTCTGTTTGTTTCCTATGACTCCTTTGTCTTGTCTTAATTTCATTTTGAATTAATTAATTAATTATATATATTTTATAACACAAGCAATAGGCTACTATATATTGGTGTCAGTGTTGTGGTTCGCTCTTTACTAGCTGTCAGTATAGTCCCGCAACTTTCTTGTTATTGTTTTCTGCGTTGTCTGCTAGACTCAAAAGGTAGCTGAAAGAGCGTCCGCACATGAGCATGACGACAGAAATGGTAATTGGGCTGTCGCTAGAAGACGCCCAGTCGATAGTCCACGCCTTGGTGTAGTTCTATATTTACATATCAATATACCGTTCAGTCCACGAAAATATTCCTAATCTTGCTCCTTCATACAATGTAATGATATTAACTTATTGTAATGAGAGATTGGTTGTTGCTACGGACTTTCCTTTTAAGTTAGGATAGTATCAGTCTATGTGTGTACTGTATGTATGTGTGTGTGTGTTTGTGTGTGTGTGGGTGTGTGTTTGTCTGGGTTTGTGTGCATGACAGAAACACAATGATGCAATACTCTGTCAAAAATAACCCCGTCACGTTAATTCACTTCACTACACCTTGCAGTATTCTTGTGTAACGGGCTCTACTCTGTTCTTTGATTTGTCAATAACAGTCTATGGACCCGTTAACCCTCTGCGTTGTGTTCTGTTAAGTTCTAAACGTTAGAGAAGACTTGACTCCATTTGCGACTGAAGGCTCTTTATGTACTTTTCCAGCACCTGTACAACAGACCAACATGCAGCACACCCACACATACACAGCGGTCAATCCCCGCTCCTCAGTGGCATTAGTGCAGACTCAATGGTACATACTTGCGTAAAACAAAAATCATCCATAGTACAATAAATTGTCAATTACAATTAATACAAATTTAGATATCAAAAATAATAAAACCACAATTAAACCATACCTGTACAACAGACCAACATGCAGCACACCCACACATACACAGCGGTCAATCCCCTGTTA
>JAOEGT010000003.1:1231711-1261528 GCA_025447795.1 Speoplatyrhinus poulsoni
AATACTTTCACAACCACTACCCTGCCTCGCCCCTTCTGAAAAATTACACCCCGTGACCTCCGTGAATTTGGCACGGGTTCCATATAACAAGAATGTGTATAGAAGTATTTCGATTAATTTGCCCATCGTTTGTGCACAATAGACTATTTGTATATTTCTCACAGAAAACAAAGACCCTGGGTGTCAATGAAGCGCGATACTTGTTCGCATGCTCCTGTAACGTTTGCCAAACCATAAAGTGATAACGACTGGTTCATGATCTCTTTTTTTGGTTCATGATCATCAGGGCTTAATCTTTTGTGGAAGTGGAAATTATTTTCGACATTACTTGAACTTGATTTCAACGTGTCATATTTACTTTTACCACTAGATGGGGCACTGATCTGAATATTTGAGACTTCCATGTTTTGCATGCTGTCTTCACTCCATCTACGCAAGTTAGCGGAACATAAAGTAGACTATTACTTAGTAAATTAGTTAGAGTAATAGGCAGAAGACTAATTTTACTCTAAGCCAGTTTCATCGTATCATATTGACAACAAAAATCAATCAACGTATAGGCTACTTTGCAATATTTTGTTTAAAGACATGTCGATAGTAGGCTATTATATCTTATTGTTCCGTTTGCTTTACCTGCTAATGTGAAGATAAAAACAATGTGGGGAAACCACTAGGCTACTGTTAGAGAAGTTTCAGGTAGCTGAAATAACTCATTAAGCTTACCATTATCCTGTATCTGTAATTTGTATCGATTCTCATTAGATATTGACAGATACTGACGGGTGTTCATTTGATCGCCTACATGCACAGTAGGCTTAACCTGACATTCCAGATGAATTGATGTCACAAGTCCATCTGGGGAGCCGTACAATCATCTGGTGATTTCTGGTCCTAGCAAACTTAGGGTAGACTAATTGAACCAGCCCGTCCAATCATCTGGTTTGAGAGGCTGCAATGTTTTCACTTTGGCTGATTGATGACTCCTAAGGTTAATGATTGTTCCAATAAAGAGTATTAAATAAAAATAATGAGCTGGTTACACATGGTTGTCATTTTTCAGAACGGGCGAGGCAGGGTAGTGATTGTGAACGTAATTATAGTCATGTAACTAATAACGTAATTACTTATTACTGGGTATTAAGAGTAATGTTACTTTTTGAATAAATACGTAAATAGTCACTTATTACAATTCCTGAGTAAATTGCCCAACACCGATTACACCACAGTAAAATATGCCTACTAGCACAGCAGGTTTGTGAATTCACCACACCTGAAAAGAGGGGGGTGCTTATGTGCATCGTCTGCTAAGATTCTGGTTGGAAACAAGCCACCAAAAATACAACATAAATCAGCCATAATGACTGACTAGGATTTTTAAAAATACAATAGTTTCACAAAAAACATTAAAAACAATTGTACAAAATTGACAAAATTCAACTGAAATAAAGGAATATTTATTGAAAATTAAAATACATTTAAGAATTCAGAATTTAAGATGCAGTAGTAAAAAAAAAAAAAAAAAAAAAAAAAAAAGCCTCCCAATCCAGTACATGTACAGCATAAGATAGAACACCGCAATTATATTCACAAACCAGTTAGGCTACCATGACAAAATGTTGTGATACTATTCCCCTATCATCTAATACATTTTATGAGCGCAAATGTAACTGAAGTGCGGTATTGGTATTTTACACAGGCTCACTCAAACTGCAATATTAACTGTAAATACCCATCACACTGCTACAGAGAAAAAGTTTTACATATCCACATCTTACTTTTATAATAACTGCTCTTCAAAATCTAAACGTGAGTGCCCACTTATCTATACTATGAGAGGCTAACGCTATGGTAAGCAAAATGGCGCCAATCGGTTCCACTTACATTGCAAAAAATGTCAAATAAAAATGTTATTGTGTAGCAGAGAATCATCATGAGTTGAACTGCCACATTTGTGAGAAAAGTTTAGCAAATTAAAATTAAAAGCCTTACGGCCACCATCGATTGGTCCCATGGAGCGGGGTATGAATCATACATCATGCAAAAGATTTAGTACAGCCCAGAAAAGAACAATACATCATGCATGTACTTTCACTTGTGCAGAATAGAATGCCTTGCAAAGGGAAAGAATATAAGAGAATCACACCAATCACTGTATTGTTAATTTCTAAGGCACAGCTTCATTTGCTCTCTGGCTTATTGTCAGAGAATATTAACCGCTTCACACCTTTGCAGGCCCTACATACATTCACTCCTAAATTATAAACACCAGTGCAGCAAGGGAACCAGACACAAAATAAAATTAAAAAAATCTGGTGTACAATAAGATTTATTTTACCTAAATTGTCATCAGGCTTAATAATTAAAAAAAAAAAAAAAAAAAAAAAATAGCGTTTTTAATTCTAACCATGAAATAATAAAGATGGGTGGGGGGATTTGGAAAAACAACTACAGCAACAGTAAACCAAAACCGAAGAGGCGCCTCTACCCCTGTAGCTCCCTACAAGCCCAGCGGTGGCCTGCTGCAAGGACTACCATCACTTGGGGATGGGTGCGTCTCCCCCGGCCTTATCTTTATGCTCCGGCTCCATGCCGTCGTCGGCCAGCTCGCCCTCCTCGCTGCCCTGGTACATGTCGTGGGTCCACTTGGGGCTGCTGCCGCCACCCTTGCGGTACACAAAGCGCCCGCGACGAGGGGGAAAGGCCCCCCGGCCGCGCCCCCGGTTGTCCAACCAGGTCTTCTCCCCGTCGCGGTCGTCATGCTGGGGGGGGGGGGGGACGACGAGACAGAGCAGGTCAGCTCAACACTTAGAATAAGAAAGGTACAGTCTGGCATACCGATATTGATATTGTTGCTATTGGAACTCCAACACAATGTTGTTGTCGATCTGTGTAGTATTTTTATTTAACCTCTACACCCCTTACATATAGAAGCATTGTTCAACCTCTAACAGGCCATCATTGTAGATAGATAAGACCAGGTTCTTAACCCTCTGAACCCTTAAGGGCTACGCCCACTGGCAGCGTCTGACGCACGTTGACGCCAAGGTTTAGAACGCTGTTCTATCTCTTGGGCGTCAAGCCATAAACATGCATTGAATATCTGCAGGGTTCTGAGCTCCTCCGTCAATTTGACTTTACCTTTTGAACGTTGCATTCCTTGACGCACCGCCGAACGCCGCCGCCAATAGGCGGCGACCTTTAGGGTTGTTTTCACTGTTTTGATAAGCATTTCTGCAGTAGTAAAAGCTTAGCGTTTTACCTCTTTATAAAACTCACCGTTTTTAAAATGCAATACAATGATGCATGTCCATTGTGTTTTTTAAGTAGTGTATAGTTTGTTTGAAAGACATTTTGATTGCTCCATGCCTTGACTAACTTTCAAACTATGTTGGTATTATTGCCTGGCATTATCATCATTAATAATATTCAGCTCTCCTAATCCCACCCCACCCATTTCCAGGGCCTTTGTGTTCCCATTTACAGACAGGCTGTGTAAAAACACAATATTATTCTCCACTTCAAATATCTTCAATATTTATAAAAATATATACAGAATGAGTTAAACATATTTAAGATAATTCATCAACACCACCACGAGATTCAGATACCCACCAAGTAATACTTCCTGCTCTTGGGAGTGTATTCGGGGTCCCATTCCTCCTCTGGGGGGCGCACTGGGGGGTTCATTACAGGAGGATTGCCATTGTTGCTGTTTCCAGGGTAATTGCCCCTGTTCCAACCCCTTCCTCTAATCCTGGGAAACTGAAGTCACACGCACACTTCAGGACATTTCACTGGCATTCAGAGCAAGCAATACAAGCAAATAGCAGATTTGACAGATTTAAGACTAAAACTAATAATAATAATAATAATAATAATAATAATAATAATAATGTAGTACATGAAATGGAGGATGTATTGTAGTTATTGTTTTACTTAGGGTTTAGTTTTTTGTCATTGCGGACAGAAACACCATATTCTTCTAACCATTTGCCGCTTAACATATGCATCTTAACCTTGCAATGTCGAGCACTGTTTCCATCCTAAAAACCTCAAAAAAATTAAAAAATGGGAAACCATTGAAGCCGCAACCTAAGTTAACCAGGCAATGCTCGGGAGATGTTCAACGAGCAGTGCGTTTACACGAGTGTATCCAGAATGCAAACACAGAATTTGACATGTTCGGTATTGTGATATACCAAGAGTACGATACATGCAGTCTATTCCACCGTTGAAGACTTCACACACGTGTGTGTGTGTGTGTGTGTGTGTCTAAAGTACACTCACAAATCCACGTCCTCTGCCTCTCTCCATGCCGTGGCCCTCGTAATCCCGGGGCCCTCTGTCTGGGGGCCCCGGGTAGTCCCTCGGGGGATAGCGCTGGTGATAGCCCTCCTCTATTGGCTCCGCCCCTTCCCCCATGTAGTCTTTGCTTCTGAAAGGCGGAGGGTACGGGGAGGGAGAGGACGAGGAGGACGAGGAAGATGGAGAGCGGTCTCTCTTCTTTTTGCTCTTCCTGTGAGAAAGCATGATGAGGTTTACAGGCTAATTAATGTCATTAAATAATCAAGATGGATATTATAGGATGTGTGCCGGCTTTATTGCAGAGGTCTTACTATTAACTGCATTGAAAGTGCAGGAAATGAAGGGGGGAAAGTCCCATATTGTAATTTCTCATAATGGGTAGATTTGAGTGTTTCACCACCAAGATGAATTATAGAGAAACA
Organism: Speoplatyrhinus poulsoni; assembly: GCA_025447795.1. Taxonomy (NCBI): domain Eukaryota; kingdom Metazoa; phylum Chordata; class Actinopteri; order Percopsiformes; family Amblyopsidae; genus Speoplatyrhinus; species Speoplatyrhinus poulsoni. The sequence continues at coordinate 1,236,439 of JAOEGT010000003.1, forward strand.
ATATCTTTCTCAATGAGCTCATAATGCACTTTGCACGCAGCAAATTAAATACTACACACAACACATGATAGAAAAAGTGTTTTAAATGCTTAAATTACATTAAAATGTTCATACCCAATTCATCTAGAATACATATACTAGTACAAACATTAGATCATCTTTGTAGACGTGTCAGAAGCATTTCTTTGGTAACCAATGGGAGTCGAGGTTAACTTTATAAAACACTAAGGAATGCATTTGTGCTTTGGCTTACATACTGTGAACGTGTGTGTGCTTCAAGTCAAACCTACTTGGACTTCTTATGGTGCTTGGCAGACTTCTCTGAGGAGCGCTCTCTGCTGGGTCCCCGGGAGCCCCCTGAACTCTTTCCCCCGTCCCGCTTGTAATCGCGATCCTTCCCAGCGAACCTTTTGCGCCTCTCAATATCCAGGCGCAAGTCCATCACGTCACCTTTGACTTTTTTACCAGCGTCCTGCAGAGATAGAGAGCCGTGTGCACGTTAGCCCCTATTAGCAGGCTCAATGTTCCCTTAGTGGTACTGGTGTGCTCATAGAAATGTTCTGTGTGACAAAGAAAAACAAGTCCCATGTCCGTCGCAGAAATTAAACGCACACACTGATGTAGTACTCTACTAATTGACTCCCTACCGTTACAGAAAAATGCAAAATTTGCAGTACAAAACGGAAGAAGGAAAAAAGGTTCCCTTTTTTATCATTACCACTGTCAACGTCTACTTGTCACAGGAGCCAGTCACATGCACATTATGGCATTAACACAAAGCATACGATCATGTCACAGTTGGTTTTTGGTGGATTTTTCAGGAGAAATACTTACAAGGTAATGGCATTGATAAGGGTCCCTTGAGAGGCTTGGACTCGGATCATAAGTCACTTCCTGTTAGCCTTTTGCTTGCGTTCGCACATACCCAATCAATAACCATATCTCATAGGCTGGGGGGGGCTCGCTTGGCATTTACAATACGCAATCGGGCTCTTTTGATTTAGATATATGCATCCTTTGAAAGAAAAGCACAAAGCTCAATACTGCTGCTTTGGACCGTCGAGAATGTTTTTCGCTTCCAAACAATACAAACGCCAAAAAGGCTGTCACCTTATATCCGCTCGCCTCCATATCCTCAAACAGGTGAGAATGCCTCTTAAAAGCACTGGGGGAGACATCGATTCTCCTGAGGGAGGGGAGAAGACCACATGTCAACAGGTACCAGGTGTCTGCTTGGTGCCTTGTGCACACATGCTTCTTACACAACACCATCCGCTGTTATAAAACACATACCTGTGGATTTCTGGACTCTTCCTTGGCTTCATCATTTCTACCTCTGCAGCTTTTCTTTGGTACATGGCAAAGCGTTCACTTAAAGACATGTCCGATGAGCGGAAGAACTGGGCTGAAAATAGACAACATAGCGCATGATTAACATTCATAGATACGCACACACACACACACACACCACCCCAAGTCAGATATTCCACTAACTTACAATTTCTTCCCGTTTAATAATCTATCAAATAACAGCATTAGTCATTTGTGTGGGATCTACTGGATAAACAAACCTTTTGGTGTTCCGCTCTAATTATTTTATGATTAAGGAAATCATTTTTTTCAGCCATAAGTAGTGCCAATTAACCTATTTCTTACGAGTTTTATGTTATCTCAGAATTGGCTTCTGTGACCATATGCAGCGCACATATGGTCACAGAAGCCAATTCTGAGATAACATTAACAAACACCGCAACATTCACAGCTTGAGCCATGGTACGACATGTTTTGCACGTTCTGGGAGCCGTTGGTCAAAGAGAGAGCTGGAGAACATCCAGTCTAAACCCTGCAGCAAGTCCTGAGAATGCCAGGCCCCACAGACACACTACTGTACCTTTGATGTAGTGCACAATAGCCACTATGTGCTGGGCAAACAGTTCTGTAGGGTTGCGCAGGAGCTGTGTTGATTGAATGTGCTGGAAAATGGAGCGGAACTCCTGCTCCTTCTTACTGGGCATCGCTAGATCTCGGGGCATGTGGCGCTCCTTAGTCAAGGCGCTGGAAGACAAAGCACAGTATGTTAAAACTACAAAAGGAACACATTTACACCAACATCAAATAAATCAGTAAGTCAGCCGTTAAAAGGCAGGGTCAGTCATTCTTGCTAACTTCCAGTTCTAGCAGTGCTTCTAACACTATTGTTAACATTCCCTACAATAGTTAGCATTGCACATTTTTGCCCAGCATGTATAGAATTAAATGTAGAACCTACTGTAGAGTAGGAAGTAAATGTGTTCCATACCTGCAATATGAACGCACATTACATTACTACTGGGGGTGTTCAGCTAGTTTCCCAGACTTAGATCTTAAGACTAGTCAACTAGTCTAAAAGTAACAAAAACAGTTTAATCAATGAGGTTTAAGACATTCATGTATTTTAAAGATCCATTTGATTGTTAATCACAATAACCAAATCGTGTTCAGTTGGATATAAAATACGATTTGGTTAGGGTACCGAACACAATTTGGTTATGGTTAAACAATTACATTGCAATTATATAAAGGTACATTTAACAGACTAGTCTTTCTGGTGTCGACTATTGAGTGTATCAACGTGTAATGGACGAGTCAACTAACACACACACACAGCCCTAACCCCTACCTGGGCATCTCATCCAAGGCGCTCATTTTTAGTTCGAAATCCGCCCTGCTGGCCGACAGGCGAGGTGCGGTGGAGTCCTCCTTGGGTGCAAGGGCTGCTGGGAACAAGGGCCTCTCTTTGCTTGTGGAGCTGCGAGGCTGCACCGCCAGAGGAGACGGGCTCCTCCTGGCCCTCTCCTTTTCTTTCTTCTTCTTGGACTTCTCTTCCTTCTTGGAGGTGTGCTTGCGTGCGCGGTACACCTCCTCCTCGGCTTCCTCCTCCGCATCTTCCTCCGCGTTGTCCCGGCGACCCTTCTCCTTCGCGTAGGAGGAGGCGGCGGCGGCATAGCCGGGCTCCTCGCCCCACTTGCCGAAGACGTCGCGCGCCGTCAGCGTGTTTTTGGGCTTGGCATCCGCGCGCTCCTCGTCCGCGTCCTTCAGCCCGTGGCACTTGAGGAACTCCTCTTCGCCGGCGTCGAAGAAGGGCGACGCCTTCTCTTCTTTGGGGTTCTCGAAGGTCGTGGTGAAGAGGGCCGCCGCCTTGCTCTTCTCCGACTCGCGCTCGCCGACGCCCTGCTCCTTCTCGCGCCCGTTCTCTTTATCAGCGGGAGGCTTTTTGCCCTTGTTTTCTGCCAGGAACCTGGAAGGGAGTGAGGGCAGCGGGATTTACACCCGTCCACTTGTCACACGGAAAATGGGAAGAAAAATACACTGAACAACTGAACAATATTTAGAGTGTCTAACACATTAGGGATGGGCATTGACTAATACAAAAAGATATGCATAATAAGAGTTCAAACGTTAGAATAAGAAAAAGATGAATCTTACTTATTACCTATGGCCAATGTTTGCCCATCTTGAAAGTCTAGCCAGAAATGTAATGAGTATGCATCGACGCTGATCGCTATTTAGTATTGGAAATGCCCATCACTAAAGCAACACTGACAACCAGGACTCACGGTGCAATAATTATACTCACTTAACCATTGGCGCCTAAATAAGGGGGGGTTTCATACAATCTCCATTCAGTGTAAAGAGGAAAACAGCCAGCTACTTTTTCAATTTGTCGTTTCAGTTAAAATGCCTTCCTTTTAACCTTTATTCCTCCAAGGTGATTTGTAGATGGCACAGACTAAACATATTTGAAAGATAATAACATGTCACATATGGAAGGAAAAGAAAAAACAACAGAAAAATCTGGGAGAAAAAGCAGAAGCGTTATGTTCAAAGAAAGAAGCAAGCGCACATACTTTTTGAAGGCAGAGGTAACCTTGGCGTCTTCCTTTGAAAAGAACCCAAAGCCACCGAAGGAGGCGGCTGACTCGGACTCGGTGGGGCTCTTGCTCGAGGGGGCGGAGCCACTGCCGCCTATGGTTCTCCACAGGCCGCTGGCGGGCCCTTTTCCCTCGGCGTCCTCCTTGCCTCCGGCGCGCGGACTGGTCTGCTTGGGGCTGGCGTCGTAGCTGATCCATTTACCCCCCGACGCCTTCTCTATGGAGGCGCCCTCCACCACCGCGCCCACGGCCTCTGGGGCGGCGCCCTCCGCGGGCTTGTCCTTATCCCTAGGGTCCTTGTCCTTGGGGTCCTTCGGCGGCTTGCCCTTGCCGGCGCGACGCCGCGGGGACGACGACCGGGAGGAGTAGCTGGAGTGGCGCGAGCGGCCGGAGGACGAGCGCTCCGAGTACCGGGAACGGCTGCGGCTGCCGGAGTGCTTCCTGGGCGTGCGGGAGCGGCTGCGAGAGCGCCCCCTCCTGGGGCTGTGAGAGTGGTGGTCCTGGTCGTGCCAGCCGCCCCCGCCTCCACCTCTGTCGCCGCCGCCGCCCCCCCCACCACCACCACCCTGCCAGTTGTTGGCCCGGTAGCCGTAGTTCCCGCCGCCACCACCGCCGCGATTCTGGTAGCGTCCGCGGGGGAAGTATCCCCTGCTCCTACCTCGGTAGTAGTAGGGCCTGCGGTAGCCCCGGTTATAGGGCCTGAAGCCCCCCCGGTTGTTCTGGTAGTCCCTGGACGGGTAGTTCCTGTGGGACGGAGAGTAGGACCTGGAACGAGAACGGGACCGGGAGCTGGAGGTGGGGGGAGAAACAACAATTACTATTGGCTCGTTTACCCCTTTACTTTACTTCCATGGACGTGGTCGGCCAACCATGAATTCCACTCGGTAGTGTCGCTGGTGGTCAGAGGATGTCTGCAGGCGACTGCGGATGTGTTTTTTGTGGCAGTCAACACCAATTAAACATGTTGAATTGTCGCAACACGCCCAAGTTGCACCGACGGCCAGTAAGATCATCAAAAGCAGAATCTAATACAAAAAATGTATACAAAATGCTTGACATTCTGCAGCACTTGGTAGGAAATTTAGCATGGCATTTTAGACGCAAGGAGATTCAACACGTTATGGTTTACATAATATAATTTGGGTAAAAAGACTAGTACGTCTACATTGCAGAGTAGAATACTATTGGCCTTGTTTGCATAATTACATTGAAAGAATGCGTTCTTATCCCAATAAGCAGAAGCAGTACATTTACATATTACTTTACATATAATAAAATAAATGTTGATAAATAAACAGTTTCAGTTGTGACTCAAAGATCTTTTTTTGTTGTTTTGTTTTAGCAGACAATAGCTTGTCTTTTTGTGTCCGGTGGATGCTAGCCTTTAATAGTATATAGGCACTGGGTGATGTATACCAAATTAGCATCAGACGATGTCTACCGCCATGCTTTGCTTGTTTTTTTTTTTTAATCACGGTGCCTGCTCAACAACGGGATGCATGTTAGATGGGATGGCTTATCGGCCCAACCCTACTAGGCACACTGGGCGTGTGTTGACAGCCTCTTGGACCTGCTCTTGTTTACCCATTTCTCTCGTTTTACTGACCTACACAATGGAGGCACAGTGTGGGATACCAACAGCAAACTAGGACTGTGCACTTAATCACATTGTTCTCGTACATTTGTTCATTTCCTTCCGTTTTTTTAGATGCAATAGATGCAACATATCAGTGAGTAATCGTACTAAATAATCGTTATTTAAATATTGACTAAATTAAGTAATTTTTCCCATAATTGATGGGCCCTACATCAAACCTTCAGAATTGCATGGAAAACATCCATATACGGCAGGGCAGCATATCTGCATTTTTAACAAGAGGGTATGTACATGAGTGTGAGAGAGACAGAGAGATTTAAATCTGGAATCTCTGATGTGCATTTACAGCATTCAGCCGACGCGTTCATCTAAAGCGACTTTCAGTTAGCACACTGTCAACCGGTCAGACACCCGCACTTTGACCTTTGGGTCTTGCTGGTGTCAGAACACACAAAATGGAGGAAGCAGGACTGTGGCCATGAGGGGGTAGTATACACTCATTTAGTTCTCTCTCTCTCTCTCTCTCTCTCTCTCATTTATATACTTTTTTAAAAGATGTAAATCCCTATTCTGCTCTTATGACACTTTCAGGCCACTAGGGAGTTGGATGATTTAATTATATATTGACGTGGTAGTAGACATGACAAAATGCTGTAACTATTCTGATATAATATTGGTTGCTTACAATTGCTATTGTTTGACCTATCCAACCAATGACCAATGTACTAGATGGAAGTTTCTTTGGATAAAAGTGTCTGCCAAATGCCGTAAATGTAATTGTAAATAATTTCAGCCTCCGGAGCTCATTGTGATGCTGAGCATGTACTGCAAATTTCAATGATCAAACGCGAAGATACATTTTACCATCAAATATTAACTAACCGTCAGTATCTAAGCACCATCTATGCCTAATCCGTTTTAACCATGCCAAAGTGTATTGTACTCAGTGTATTAGCAGAGCTGGCCTATGTTAACTATTAATTTGGACACAGGAATATGTTGCAACACGTGAAATGTGAAAACTGACAATGCAAATTCTTACGAATTAATTGGAATACATCGTCTGATTACCAATTTCAGCACATTTTTAAATGTGGAGTAGGGTAAGCTCTATGGCCAAAGCCTTCTATCTTCAGTAAATGCAACTTTATATTGCAGTAACTGGAAATGTTACTGTGATTCATTTATTGACTGAGAGTGAGTGATTATATGTCCGCCCCACACATTGCAAAGCCAAGGGCGTTGTTGTGAGCAATGCTCACCACTTTGTTTGTGGGCTCATTTACAGAGCCAGGTGTTTTCAGCACACATTAAACTGTAAGATAGCAAAATCGTAAAATGCGAGGAGATATTTGGCGAATTTGACAGCAAATTATTTATCTTACAGTTAACTTACAATAGCTGACTAGAACTTGAGATCACCACATCTGCTTAGATGCTTAAGTTAAGCGTAAAGCCACTAGGTGAGAGGAAATGCTAGTTGTAACTCACTAGACTAACTTTTCACATTCGACAAATTATTTACTAGATGTGTGGAAATCTTGCAAATCACTGGAGAAAATGGACCCAAGCTTAAAAACACAAAAAATGTCTGTTCATCCATGGGGCTAGCACAAACTTAAAAACAAACAAATGTTATTAACACAACAGGGATGTAAAATAGGAACAAGCTACAATGCGTTAATTCTGTTTGTATAAAAATTCAGTTTTGCCTCAAGATATTTAGCAGTTTCCTGTTCTGGACAAAAGCGATCTATGTTAGAAAAACAAACTGGTTACACATCAACAGGACATCTTGTAGATTGTGTCTTTGCAGCTTACAGGATAGGCAGTTTAGTGCGAAGCAGGGACTTTGCTTATGGTCATATTCAAGATGGTGAGGGTGCATTTGCATGCTGCAACTGTGCTGTTGTGTGGAGCAACTGGAGGCATAAAAGTGAAATGGGAGCAATCATTCCCGTTGCTTTGTGCAGGACTGCTGAGATCAGGCCAGACACACAGGAACTGGTGTATATGGCCAGCACCATATTAGAAGAGTGCATATCTACAGACAGCAGGCGCCATTGGGACTCTGATTTGCAAGTTAATTTGGTATTCTAGACAGATGTAGCAAAAATTAAAAGGGCTGTTAACAACAATGGTCATTTAAAAGCGTGGATGGGTAATTGGAAATGGGTGACACATATTGCTGTGGAACAAACAGACAGATATATAGAGACAAGCCAAGAGCGAGCCTTGCTTTTGAAGGTTTACCTGTAGCGGCGTTTTCTGGATCTTGAACGACTTCTAGACTGAGATCGTGAGTAAGACCTTGATCTGGACCTGGATCTGGTGCGGGACCGAGGTGGAGAATCTGGGGCCTTTGACATCTCAGCAGAAATAAGAGTTTCTAATTTATTATATTAACAGAAATACAAAGTAAGAGGTTAGTTTATTAGATTGTGCCTCTGTAAATATTGACCACAGGAGTGAATGCCAGTGTTTGATCTATCATACAAGGACAAAGGCAATCCTGGCTGGCCTTACATGACTAGCTCATCATTATAAGGACAGCTGCAGTTACAGGTTTATATCTGATTTAAAATGCTGCTCAAAATACTATAAAATATTAAGGCAATATACTGCAAAATACATAGTCAATGTCCCATCGTGTAAAGTTTGGATATTTGGCCAAAATTAAAGTTTCATGGCCATTCCCCAAAGAAAATCGCTCAAAGTAGTGGCCACTACATTTCAAAATTAGATCACCCAAGTGTGGCAAGGTCAGAGCTCAAGTCACAACCTTGTCACTACTAACAAAACATTTAGTAAAATATTTAGCTTCTGGGGTTCACATTTAGATCTCGCGGCTCATCCATGGACGTTCAAACATGAGACACCCGGTCTAAATGCATTTACCCCCCCCCCCCCACCTTTCCCAAATTACCAACATCCCCTGGAGACCATTATCATGTAATCTTATAAAACATGTAATTTAAATAAACGTAATTAAATCGATTACGAATTTGCGTTTATTTACTCTTGATAGTTGTATAAAGAAAAGCAATATTCATTGTACATACAAGATCTGGCCTATAGTCTGACGTGAAAATATGTTGACACGTAGGTAATAATAGTTACATTTAATCACAATGGCATGAAAAACAACCAGAAGCGTCAGACTGCAAAACGAAGGATACCATTTGTGGAATCCTATCAGACGTGATTACCGTAGAGGAAAAATGGGTCCAGGCTTTCTATGATCTGGGCCAAAACGTTTTCGATAATAACTTTCTGTAATACGATTCGAATCCAACTATAAATATGAAATAGGTGTAAAATGGCATGAGTATTTCGTTTATATGGCGTCCCATCGTGGAACAGTTTATCGTATTTCGACGTTGAACTCGTGGTACGGCAACGTACCGTACCGAGCTAAGGTATTCGTTATCATATTTGTGTTAGTTTCTGTTTTAATTTACTGTCCACCAAGATGTGGAGACATCCATGCAAGGCAGATAACAAATAAGGAAAAAAATACAATAGCAGATTTTTTTACTTTGAAGAACGGCTAGATAACTTTAACGTGAAAACATACGTCCATGTTCCGAATTACAGAGATGGAGGTTTCGTTCCTGATCGATGGCATTTACCCGTACCGTACCGTACACAACCATCCACGCAGCGGAAAAAAAAACACAAACCGCTACGGCATAGATAGTCTTTATGCTTTAAAAACCGAACATTATATAAAAACACGTACCGTTTATGGTTCACTTTGCTCTTAAAACGAAGCAACGCTGGAGGCCAAGAAGGTCCCTTCCGGGATTCAGATTGTGGAAGGAGCTAACGATAGCTCAACTATTGCGGTTAGCTAGTTGTAGCCCTTAGCTATGCTGCTACCAACAATACACACGATGCAAACGAATGTTCTGGCTGGAAACCAGTTCCCTCGACGTGTTTGCGTTATTCACAGACAACTACTACGTGGACACTGCAACTATACTAGCAAATTATACTACATGCATATTTCAAGATATTACGCCAAGGTTTGCCGACGGACGAGCAGCAAGGCTCACTGCGACCGCTTTGCTGTAATAACGCGAGACTATACGAGATAATGAGTATAGGGGATCACATTTCTTCAATCGTTTGTTTAGAGGTTTTGTTTCCTACGCCGTTCCGAACTAAAGCTTCTCGTAGTTTTAGATGCATAAAATGCCGATGTCATAAGAGATCTTGAAAGGCCATGTGAATGTTTAAATAAAAACAAAATATTAGAAGTACGGTAGACAAGGAAGTAGGCTAATTTCAATGTCGTTATCAAATGAAAACATTTTGAAATGCAAAGCTCGTTTTTACACTAACACTTAATTTAATTTCAAACGAAGCAGAACATTAACCATTGTAAACAGACGAGAGTGATATTTCACCAAAACATACAGCCCAATAGCCTACAACTTGGCTTAGGTGTAGACCGGCGCTTGTTATTTGTAATACACTATTTTTGTCTGATCACATAATACCTTCTGTCCAATCTGCCTAGTCTACTCAGGGATGGCGAAGCCACGAATAGCTCAAAGGATCCACAGAAGTGCTGTTGCTGTCTTTATTTGGTCCATTTCTTGTTATGTTATGAAGTTTGATATTCACAATGAAAATAAAATGCACCTACAATTTATATAATCGATTGTCCTATGATATGGATCAATGAGAAAGAGGCAGCTAGGCTACCACTACAACTAACTACCTACTATAGATTTTATGAGAACATGAGCTGAAAAATTAACATAGCCTACTGTATTTAGAGCAGTCATGTATGATGTATTGCTATTAGGCCTATTTATTCAAACCATCTTTCATAAATGTTTTTATAGCAGGCACTACACATTGGCATATACATGTTGTAAATGTATGACAACTTATCAGAAAAAATGCTGTGGCATGTTTAACAAAACATAATTACAGTTAAGTAATTGCCTGGACTCAAGTACAATACATCTTAGGGGGGATGGGATTTTTTTTAGGATCTAGGCTGTGTGCCATGCATGTCTTCAAGTCACTGCTTGTTGACCTTTGAAACATTATTCACTTGTTTGGATCACAGGTGTTTAAAAATAACCCTGCAAAATCTCTTCTGTGGCTACAATGCAGAGCCACATATATTGTCTGACAAAATCCGACACACTATTTTATGGACTCACTAAATATTGCAATACGAAAAGGTTGACATTTACAAATGAGAAGATAACATGACACAAATGTAAGGTTAAGAAAGCTAATGTATTATGTAGTAAAAGATCAGCAAACAACAGCATGAGATAGTCTAAAAAGTTAAAAGGATATGTGTGCATTATGTCTACACTGCACACTAGAGGCTATTTAAAAGTCAAATATTGACGATTTGTCTACTTGCTGCAACAATGCTGAGCACAACATTGCACAACAGCCACTGAACATTTCTCTGTTGAAACAAGCAAATATTGCACAAAATCACTTTTTTAACCTTTCAAAAGCTATGCCTTGGTAAAAATACAACAAAGATGAGTGAATGTCCCCAGTATGAAACACATTTGGCATTATAATCTACTCAAAAGGACATAAAGGAAGAAGGCCACCGCCAAAGTTTGAGATAGATAAAATGTCTCACCCTGTAAGGAAGCACGGAAACAAAACTATGATTAAGGAAGCTCAATGATGTAAATTTAAGACTAACAGAGTCACTTCCTGTAACTGCCTGACAAGTTCTGTAAAGAAAAAGCACACCCTTATTTACCTAAATGAATGTGTCCTTGAGCTTCTGAATCAATAATGGATGGGTTTGAATTGCAAAGCATGCCCATGTTTCGGGGTTAACAAGTCTTTTTTTATTATGTCTTCTTTGATCACATGTAAAAGTTGAATTAAAAAGAAAGTGTTGTTACGGTATATGTATTTTTACCTCAATTGTATCTCTGTCAGCATTTATGCAGTAAAACTCTCTATGTCCTGTTAAAAAAAAGATGAAAAACGCACTATGATAGCATTACCTTGACCCAAATACCCTAATTCTAAGTGTATCAAAATAAACAGAACACAAAATACAGCAGCCACACAATGTATCAAAATAAACTACTGTATTTTTGTATTTCGAAAATACAAAAAACATTTTGCAATGGAGCATGAAATAACTTCAGAAACCTATCAATCTAGCCTATAGCCCTTCACATGTAAACTGAGTCCGTTAGCTAAAGGTATAGTCAGTCATTATAGAGAAAGCTTGTTGATATTTATGCTGGATAAAACCAAAAGCACCTCTCCCTTCAATGCCGGTGCTCCCTACATCTGAAAATACATTGTGAAGGCTAGGGTTGTGTTGTGTGCAGTCTGCACCACTTTGTATTACTATTTACAGAGCCAGGGCTGTAGAAGCACTGGTTTATTTTATCAGCATGCACATGAAATGGGCAGAGAGCAAACCATTAGTAAACATTCAATATTTATAAAGTGGGGAGGAATCAAATTATTTTATTGTTTTGTTGTCTTTTCTTTGCTTAACAAATCTTACATACAGAATGCAACAGTTAAAATGAGGTAAGCGATTGTAAAATAATACAGATTTGATCAAATTCATCGAATATACCCTCACAGTCAGCCAGCTGTAATTAGTTGTCCGTTCTGTGTGTCTTAAAAACAAATCCAGTGTTTCCACATCCACCTGACTATTGCTTTAAATCCAATTTTCGCTGACATTTTAGTCTGGAAACCATGATCACTTCATCATTCAGACAGCCACCTTGGATGGTGGACCGATCAGTAACCATTTGGGGTGGCTAAAGGCAATGACGTTGAAGTCAATCATTCAAAATTGTGGTAGAGCTAGATGAAGCAATACAAGCAGTTGTAGCAACGCTGATAGTTTCACAGTTAACCAGAGGGGTATAGGCCCAGTAGGTTTCACGACTGCAAACATTCTGGACCCTGTTCACAAAGTAAATTTTGTGTCTGGTTACACCAGGTAACCAATCAGAAGCTGCACCAAGTAATCGTCTCACAGAAAGTATTTTATAGTATTTTTAACTACAAAATACAAAACACCAAAGTATTTTGATATAAAATATATAACCATTTTAAACAACCCTATCAAATACAAATGACAAAATACTATTTTGCAAATAATATTTTTCAAATACTGCCCATCCTTTACCCATGTGAAACATCAGGCCCCGAGTTTATAGGCCGTATAGCGCAGAACGTACAGTCAACTTCAATGATGAGGACCAAACCAATATTCTGATATCTTGCACGAATGGAAATGCTATGCAAAGGCACAGTGTGCCACAAAGAAGAACTATATTTGCATATCTTTGTCTATTTGCTTAAAGATTTATCAGCAATGTGACAGAGAGCATTTTTAATTTATCTATATGTCATTGTCAGTGGTGGGCAAGTTACTCAGGAATTGTAATAAGTTAGTTACTTATTACTCCTTCAAAAAGTAATTATATTACTTTAATTATTACTGGGTATTAAAAGTAATTAGTTACGTTACTAGTTACATTACTACATTACTTTCACAATCATTACCCTGCCTCGCCCCTTTTGAAAAATGACAACCTTTGTAACCATCTCATTTTAGAATTGAATCATCTTTATTGGAACAATAATGAACCTTAGGACTCAAATCAGCCAAAGTGAAAACATTGCAGCCTCTCAAACCAGATGATTGGACGGGTTGGTTTAATTAGCCTACCTTAACTTTGCTAGGACCAGAAAACTTGTTCTTGAAACACAGTAATGCAGTGTTACTTGGATAAGTAATTGTTATATTATTACTGTTTTGGATAAAGTAATTAGTTACACTACCAGTTACTGGAAAACTTATAAATTCTACAGTAACTAATTACTAGTAACTAGTTACTGTCCAACACTGGTCATTGTATTCTAAGAGTCCTACTATGTATCCTGAAGTGTATACAGTGGCATGCACATTCTCTAAAAAGCAACTGTGAAAAATGCTAAATGATAACCATTCCACAGGCAATAATGTGAAGTGACTATACATGGGTGGGTGGGTGGGTTCGTATGTTGTCTTTTGGCACATTTGGTGCTTAGCTCAAATTGCTGTTGGAGGTTTAAGGAGCATCCTCCCCTTGAATGTTATTGGGATCTCAATACCTAAATACATGCACGAATATTCTGCATTTTAATAATTACCTTTATGATCAATTTGCTAGATAAGCTTCAAACCTGAAGCTTATCTGGTTTTATGATGGCCACTGCATGATGGCTGTCTCATCTGTGTATTGACAAATGTACTTATTGTAAGTTTCTTTGGATCAAAGTGTCTGCGAAAATGTAAATGTTCCCTTAATCTTTTACAAATAAAGTAGACAATATTAATGTGACCTGAGACTAAAATATGAACTTTTAGTCTGAATAAATGTATTTAGATGTTAAGTATGTACCTCTGTATCTCTTTTTAGAACATGGGGATGTAAATAAGTGAATGTAATATAACTACACTTTTGGGAGAAATTAGCTGCAACCAAGATCTGAATTAATCGTGGTTTAACGATAGTGCTGACACCTTCTGGAATTCCCAGCAGTTAAAGGAGTATACCTCTGTACTCTGTCAAGAAGGCATTATCATATAGCCTGGTGTAACCAGATCATATTCACTTTGTGAATATGTAACCTCAGCTAAATAAATTGACCTGAGAGCATAGTCAGGCAGAGGCAGGCTAATTATCATATAGCAGTAGATGATTATTAAGAATAACTCTAGTGTGACTACAAGCATATTCTTTAACTAAAATGCTGTATGCAAGGCCTCCATATATATAGTTTAACGCTATAGTGTTAAGTCTAATAAATCATCATGACCCCTTATTCTGCTACACTGAGAAGTGTTTTTACATCCATCTTCATTCACGTAGAACATGTGGTATATGGGCAGAGAAATAAGAACAGACAGGTCCCTTTTCATAAAGCTTTATTTCACAGATTCCCTGTAACAGGACGCCTAGGCAGCGGGGCTCTTAATACATTTACATACACTGTCTGTGGCCTATACTTACAATGCTTCCCAAGTTAAATAACTTGATCATTCAAGACAAAAAAAGAACAAACACACACATTGTCCAACTTAAGATAACAACAGCAATATTATAACAATAACAAGAACAACCATTGTCAAATATCATTTATTATATTTTCTATAAATCTGTATACTGTCAGTCGTTTTAAAGGGGCACCGTAAAATCTGAGTGTGACATTTCAATAAACCCGACAAAGGCTGTGCCAGAAGACAGAAAATACTTGTTGACAAGGGCATAGGCTTCGGTTGCAATTTGGTAGGGCCATCTTTCTCTGCTATGAGAAGAAATAAAATGTCATCTGACTTGCTGTGTAGTAATCGGAACATCACCTATATTTAACAACACTCAAGGTCGTGCTCCTAAATGCATTCCTATGTTCGCCTCAAACATTGGCGGACAATATTTATGGCGGGGAGAGCTGCAGAATGTACTGTCCGGTTGGCTAAGGGCATCGCAGGCCTGTAAACAATCTCGCGTGGCTAAACGTGACATGGAGTGTTGGGCATTATCAGAGTTTATGTGGCTCCACCAACTAACAACGTCAATGCACCACCACCCACAGAATCGAGAACGAGAGAGAAACCTATCAATCCGTGTCGGGTGAGATGTTCCATGTTGCGTCAAATTAAGCAGCGAGTTTTTGTTTCTTTTGTTAGAAGGAAATGGAAATTGAATTTAGATTATTGGCAAGGACAATTTAATGGTCCCTTAATATGGGTAGGGACATGTTCCTATCATCCCAACCCATACCTACGCCTATGCATTTACAGTTTTTTATTTATTTATTTATTTATTTTATAACCTTTTTTTTTTTTTGTAATATGATATTTTTTGTTATTTCCACTCGCGTTATTCTCCTCCATCTGCTTGCTTGGCACACATCTTTGTTTGGCTGTTCCGGTGTGGCACAAATCTCTTGCTCAGCCAGAGCCATACAGCTCGTCTATGTAGACGCTCACAGGACCTCTGCAGGAAGATGGGACACAGCAAAGATGGCGACTTGAGAATGATTTCACAACATCTTGTTCGGTTGCAAAATATGAGTGTAAAAGCACAGGCTTTGATCGCGTGTGCCCAGAACCCCAAATGTCCACTCCAGCTATGTGAAAGCGTAGGTGAAGCAATTGAGGCGAGACGATGTTCAGGGAGGTGCTTGTGTTTTGTAATGACACCACCGCATGGTACTCACTCGACTCTATTGGACAGGTACTTAGTTTTCCACTGCAGACACGTCTGCATATTTTGGTATCAACTCGCTTGGAACCTCGACAGAGGTGGTACCAAAAAAGTACCAGGTACTATCCAAAACATTTGCCCGATAGTCGCCACCATGTGTCCCATAACATGCCCAATGTGTGCAGCTTTAAAACTATTATCACTAATATGTTTAATTTGAAATGTATATGAATCACAAAATGGAAATATATCTGTGAATGTAATTAAATTTGTTGTTAGCTATTAAAGAATGTGTAGAACTGAGAAACGTTGCCCATAGAGACATCATTATCCTTTTGGACTTCTGTTCAAAATAGATAGATTACACACTATTTACAAAACCGTTATCTGACCTGCGACGTGTTGAGGCTTCATGGGGCCTGTTTTCCTTAAGAACGGCTCAGCTCCCTCGAAGGCCAGGATTGGCTCGTTGACCATACCGCCCTGGGGTTGCCCCGGGTTACCGCTACTGCTCAGCTGGATGATCTGGTCAAAGTCAGCCGCCTCCCCATTGGATGATAGGCCATTCTGGTGTTTGGTTCGCTGGGCTCCATTTAATACAGGACCAGAAACACCTTGTGGCTGGAGTGGAGTCTGCATTCCCCCTGGGACTAGGGGGAAAAAAACCACAATACACTCTTGACTGGATAATCTAGCCACAAAGGGGCATCATATAGAAACACTATGTTATCATGATCAAGGCAAACACTAAACGTACCCTTATTGACGTCCCCTGTCTCCTTTCCATTGACCTGTGAACTGGCTTTAACATCTTTCTGTAACTGAGTAAAACAACAGGCTTTTGTTAGCGCAGTGGACACAAGATGAAGCTATATTCCTCCAAGATGAACAAAGAGAATAACATTCACCTTATCCCCTGCATCGCTTTTACGGGTCCTCTTCATGATCTCCTCAAGGCGCTGTAAAGTTCAGCAGATGGGCAGAGAGATTAGCTTTGTGAATCGTGTAGAGCGACGAGCAACACAAGAATTCTGGGTGTTTTTTTTAGTAAGTAAGTAAGTAAGTAAGTAAGTAAAGGTAGTTATGTGACTCATGGTCTCCTCCAGCAGTCCTTGAAATGCCTTGAAAACATAACAACTATGTGCCACTGCACACGTGTGACTTCAAAAATGAAGCCACACATGCTAATCATTGTATATAGCGCTTTTATCCAACGCGCTTTATAGTATTTTGCCACACATTCACCCAGTCACACACACATTCATGCAACTATGGCGATTTCTGCCATACAAGGTGCGACCAACCACCGGGAGCAGTTAGGAAACTATTGGACAGCCTTTAACCAATCGGTGTTGGTACAACTGTTTTGTCTATCATCTTCTAGATCTACCACCAATTAGAAACACACACACACTTTAATTGGTCCGCCATCCATGATGGCTGTGCAAGAGCTAAAGCCAAAGATTTTAGAATTATCGAAAGATGGCACATTGTAATGCATTTCAATGGAGCAAGAAATGAACGGTTTTGGTCTCATAAGTGGGCGTGTGTCACCAACGGCATTTTGCTGTGGAGGCTGGCGACCAGACAGCTAAAATCTAGTGAATATATAAAGTCAATATACCTCAGTGTGCTGCAGAAATACAGTTGTGGCCTCAGATTGATCATAGGTACTTGGGAATTAATATTATTCATTAACAATCCCATGGAGAAATAATGGGCAATAGTATGGTGAAATCTGTGGTGAAAAGTGGTCCCCCTCCTTCCAAACATCGAATGCAAACATCGAATGCGATAGTGCTATCTGTTGGAACCTCTCTGCTAAATTATGTTACTCCTGCTAAAGCTAACAGTTTGCTGTCTCCCTTTAGCACCTTCTTTCTCTCCAGACGCTCCTGTTCCTCCTTCTGGAAGTGCTTCTCCCTCTCAGTGCGTTGTAGCTCGGCCTCCTCGCGGGCTTTGGCTTCAGCCTCCTCCCTCTACAACAACACAAAGGCATAATTGCTTCCATACAAATCAAACACACAAGTAAAAAAAAAAAAAACAAAAAACGGTTTGTACTTTTTAACACATGGTCAGCCATTTAAATGGGGAGGCTATTTAGGTCAGTCAGTAAAGAAACTGTCCACCAGGGGGCAGCACATGTGCATAGTTGATCGCCTGGAGGGGCAAAGATGACACCTTGCTGTGTTACACGCCTCACTAGATACTGTAGCCTATCTACATTCAGCAGTAAACAAAACTGATGTTATGGAGAAGAAATCAGAAAAAAAGTTACTGTACAAAGTAGTCCCAACGATTTAGACATTCACTACTACTCACAGCGCTTTTGTTTACAAATATTCACATGGTATTGTAGGCAAAAGATATTTACATTTTCAACGTTTCAAGCTAAAACAATGTTTTAGTAACACTGGTCTCCGCCACATGGGGAATCCACTGTATAGCAGAAGGGTTTACTATCCTCCCTGCTATATGAGTATAGGTGGGTGAGGGTTAAGAGAGGGTCTCGATGCGGGCAGCAGGAGTGCTCCTGGCTCGTCTGTGCTGTCTCGCCCTGAGACCAACGCTACACACACACACACAGTGCCCACACAGAGCGCCCACTATCTCGGCCTCCCAGTCACAATGGCGCTCTCTGACGCAGCCTAACACCATTGTGTAGGTCATCAGCTGGCTTCTGCCCCCGACAGACAAAAGTCCTCCTGAGGGCCACACGCCTGACACACATCCCCTGTGACGGCACACATTCTCGGGCAATAATCTGTCCAAATACCAGCCAGTCCCGGGGAAGGGGGTCGGGGGGAGGGGGTATGGGCTGGTGAGATACTCAGAAATATCCACAAATAATCCCCCCTCCCACAGCACATTTGCTCTCCAATGTATTAATAGAGCCAGATGGTCAATGGTTTTACCCCATGTGTCACTGGGTGGGACTCACACTATTGTATGGAGACGTATAGACTTGGCGGTGCCTGTGGTGTTTGTTGTCACTACAGAGGAGTGATATATACTGTAGTGTAGCTTGTGCATAGTTAAGAGGAAACTGGTTAGTTCAAAATGACAGTTGCACTTGAAGGCTATTTGTAAGCTAATACACGTTCTGTAGTTTTCACCAACTATCTCCTCGCATTTCGCTATTTTACCGCTCTCTGTGCGCGTGCTGACAAAAATAATCTGGTGCTTCTACATAGCCCTGGCTCGGTAAACAGGAACCTAAACAAAGTAGCGAACAGCGCTCACAACAAAGCCGTAGCACTACGTGCTACGCTTTGCTTCAAAATGCGTTTCAATGTGTGAGGGATATTGTTTTGATTTGAGCTCGAAGTTAGCAAGCGTTATGGAGAATACCTGACCCTGCCTTTAATGCTGGCTTATGTCAGACAATAAATGATGCTGGCAAGAGAGATGATTTGTCAATTGTCATTTCAGGGAGTAAAATATTACAATCTCTACAGTACACTAGACATCCCCATTAGGAGGAGCATGTTGAAACCAATGTGCCTGTACGGTTAGCATGTATTACCTTATTTACATTCAAACAAAAGTACTGCATGTGAATAAACATTGTATTTTGTATAGGTCATAACCAAACGTAATGACAATGTGATTTTCACTGAACATGCGGTAGTTCCCACCGAGTGATTTCGTGGCGATTAAAATGGAAGCACTAGCTTTCACTTGAAGGTTACCGGCGAGAGCGTCGTTATGCTTCTATATTGTTTATTACAGTATGTGAACAGACCCACCTGTCTCTGCTGCCGTTCATTCACCTCCTGCTCAGCCCTGACTCTCTCCTGCGTCTCCTTCTCCTCCTGCAGACGCTGCTCCTCGTCCCTCACCCGCTCCTGCTCGGCCATCAGGCGTGCCTCCGCCTCCCGGAGCTTCCTCTCCTCCACCTCCCGCACCATCGCCTCCTCACGCAGGACCCTGCGAGGCCATGTTACATTCAGTCTCCATGACAACTGGTGTGTGTACACGTCTAATGACGAAGCAGTTATCAAAGGGGAAATTCTCCACATCGAATCCAATTTCAACTTTAGTTGTCAACTAAAACTGGGGGAATTGAAGGTCAAATCAATTTATCAAGATCTGATAAATATTAGAAGTATAGGAGTTAGTTTGAAAACCAAGTCAAATATTAACATGTAATCCTTGTAGGTTTTGTAAACCTTCTTAATTCTGAACAAAAGCAAAAGCAGATATCACAATACTATATATCGATATCATGTCATATCATCACAATCCCCTACATTTCTTATTACATTACATTACATTACATGTTCCATATTCCATATTACAGTAATAACAAATTGTCTTGGGATGACTCCAGACATCATCCTTTGCTAAACGACCAGTCCGCCCGGCATTCTGACTGACCGGTTGCCAAGCGACCAGTCCGCCTTACGTTCTGACTGACCGGTTGCGGTGCTCCTGCTGGACGCGCTCCTGCTCCTCTCTGTCGCGCTGCTCTCGGGCCTGCCGGCGCTTCTCCGCCAGCACGCGGGCCGCCTCTTCCGGGTCGTTGGTGCCAGCGGACAGCTTGGCCGTCGCCACAGCAGCGGCGGGCCCGCTAGCCGGGCCGGGAGAGGCGGTGGAGGCTGTGGTAGTGGTCGGCTCCGGGCTGCACGCGGCCAGGGAGGAGGCTGTGGTGACAGGGGCGCTGACAATAGGGGGCAGTGTGGCGGGTGCAGAGGACACCACAATGGCAGGAACAATGCTGGAGCCTGTGTGTGCAGAGAGGTACAGAGGAGGCAGCTCAGCTGTTAGAAGGGTGGTACTATGCTGAAGAAGAGGTTCTGAAGAGTACTGAAATGACATGCCAAATGACACCATCAAACCATAAATATTTTATCATTCATGACCGGTGCATTACATTTATGAATCATGCATTATTGACATGATCCTTTCACGATAAGCTATATACACACAGTAAAGCCATGTTTACATTACATCAGGCAGTTATTTACGGCGCCGCGTGAATGTCAGCTAAAAAACAATAATGCCAGTCACGTTCAACCTTGGCAACTACACCTACCAGACTTACCCTTTGTCACCTCAGGGGCGTCAGGCTGCTGGGGTTCTCCGTGGGTTTCCACGGCAATCGCGGCGGCTGTTTGAGGCTGTACCCGGGCAGGGGTCTGGGCCCGCTTGGGTCTGGTCTTGGTACTAGAATGAGGCGTCTTTTTGGCCGAGGGGGCTTTGGAGGCTGACGTGGGCACACATGGGGATAGGGGTCTGATTTTAGGGGC
This sequence comes from Speoplatyrhinus poulsoni, assembly GCA_025447795.1. NCBI lineage: Eukaryota > Metazoa > Chordata > Actinopteri > Percopsiformes > Amblyopsidae > Speoplatyrhinus > Speoplatyrhinus poulsoni. The sequence goes on from JAOEGT010000003.1 coordinate 1,257,434, forward strand.
AGGTGATGGAGGTCTGTTTTTGGGCTTTGGGGTGCTGTTAGAAAAAGATAACAAAGAGACAAAACGAAAGGTGAGATAATTATCCTCTCCCGTCTTCCCCCCAGAGCCTTTTACATCCTTATAAGTCCTTATAAGTCCAACCATTAGACCACTTGTTTGTTGTCCATGAGGGGGTCACACATAATTTCACATTTAAAATAATCTGAATTAGCTTCTTTCCAATTTTATTGATATTCAATATTTGTATAAGTGGCAGTTTTAATCATGTATATATTTTTCCCTTTATTATTATCTTTATTATTAGCTGGTGTGTGAGGTTTGTAAAGTCAAGTCAAAACTGTTTATTTTAGAGCCAAAGGGCTGTGTGATCTGTGAGCTGCAGGCTATGAATCACTTCTTCCATGCCTATTTATATACCGTGAAGTACTATGTTGAAGTACTGTGTAACGTACCATAATTCCAAAGATATTGCCCATTCAGCACTTAATGTACATCTGACTTGTCTTGGAATAGATATATTTTCTTTGGGCGGAGTTTCCCCTTGCCCAATTGGAGGCAATGAGGGGTGTCATTTGTTTCCTACATGAGGTTGAGGGGTGTCATTTGTTTCCTATATGAAATGCAGGTTTTGAGACTTACCTAATTGACAAATCAGAGGACACATTTGCCAGGAATACAAGGTTAAGGGGGTTCACATTAAGGTGCTAACTAGGTCAAGAAACTATCCCTGGACCTCAATGTTCCCATTAGCCCTAGCCTCTGGTGGGTGGGGTGTGAATGTGATAGGAGGAAACCATACTTCTCTCCGTGCACATAATGGAAATCCCATTCTGTCTGAGAGTTCGCACACACACACACACACACACACACACACACGCACACACGCACACAGATTTGGCAGACAAACTGGGTCGTGTGGCTGCAGACTGAATGTCCAACAGTGCATCTATTGGCGGTGTTATAATATAGCAGTTAGCACCATCTGTCAGAGAGGTCACAGAGACATTTCCAGGACTCAACCCCCAACCCCCCAACACAGCTCAATAACATTTTTCAAATCACTTAGATTTTCAATTATGCACAATATGCATTAAAAAAAACATACATTATGCAATATTTACAATATTATACATTACAGATAAAAAGGAATGTATTGCACTCAAGTTAAGAAAATATAAGGTTAACTTATTTAACTTAATTATTTTACTAACTTAATTAATTAATTAATTAATTAATTAATTAATTAATTAATTAATTAATGATATACAACTTATAACTATTATGGCATGGAAATTAATTATTTGAAATCTACAATAAATGTAATACTAGTTTTAAAAGTGTGTATTGCTGTTAATTTTGATTTTTAGATTTTTTTGATTGACACCTTTAACAACAAGCCTTAATGTACAGTACAGTATGTCATTTAATCATATACAATCATATTATGGTTTTCCTGTGAAACCGCACCTGTTCCCTCTACTCAAAGAAAGATAACAGCTAAATCAGCTAGATAATATACTGTACATCTATATGGCCAATGCCTTTGTTAAACGTAGAGTCATTATACATGTTGCTATGAGTACAAGTGCCATTCTAATCTAGCGTCTGTGTTGTGTCTGGGGCAGAAGTTTGTACCTGATCTCAGGTCTGGATCTGGGTGTTGAGGCGGGGGCGCTCTGTCTCTTCTTCTGTACCTTCTCCTGGCTGAGAGCACTCTTCTCTTTTTCATTCTCGCGTTCCTTATCTTTCTTCTCCTTCTTTTTCTCCAGCTTGGTAAACAACGAGAGACAGCCATGCCTGTCTGTGCCGTCACAGTACATTTGGTCCTACAAGGTCCTACTGTGATGAATTTGTGTTGTGGAATCCTGTGTGTGTGTGCGTGTGTATGGATGTGTGTGTGTGTGTGTGTGTGTGTGTGTGTATGTACACAGGTGTGTGTGTGTGTGTGTGTACCAGCGTTGAGCTGCGGCGGCGCTGGGTGATGTCAGGCGTGCTGGCAGAGGACAGCCTCCAGCGCTCTGCACTGCTGTTGTGAGGGTGGCGCTGGGAGCGGCCGGTCAGCGGGCTGCCAGAGGCTGGCCAGGAGCACAAGGGGAGGGGGGGCTGAGTTAACGAGTGCCCGTATAAGGACGACCTGAGCAAGGCAGCAGGAGCCCTCTCAGCAGGCTCCGATGGGGCGCACATGCTAAATTCATTATTTATTGTGAATGTTTTTAACTAACCTTTGAAGCCAAAGGCAAATTACAACATTTGTGGACAATATAGATATTGTTATTATTATCATTATTATTATTATTATTATTATTATTATTACTATACTACCGTACTATACTACTTGCATTAGCGTTAGCCTGGTTCCGCCCACCTATTGCTCTCAGCACAGGTGTTGGTGAGATTATAGTCTGGAAACCCTGCTCGCTTTAGCGTTCATGCCCTGGATGGCGGAACAATTAGCATCCACATGGGCTAAGTGTGACGACGTTTAAGTCAAGTGTGTGTTTCATAATGGTGAAAGAGCTTGACGAAGCAATACAAACAGTTAAATCAACACCGATTGATTCAATGATCCAATGTCCAATAGTTTCAAAATTAGCCAGAAGGAGGCAACGACTGCAAATGGAGCATGTCCAGGCAATATTCACAAAGTACGTTTTGGGCTATAAGATGCAGGGATATACATTGTTTATTATACTGTGGTTTTCACTCACATTTAGATATTCTTTCTCTGCTATTCGTAGAAATATATCATATATGTTTGCTAATGCAAATGCTATATTCTGTTGCAAAATCCCAGTTTTCAATCCAAATATCTATAAAGTTCACCTCATGTATCACAACGGGAAAACTATTATTAGAGCCATTCTAATATGAAGTAATGAAATGTACATTTTGCTAATTCAATGTCCAATATGAGCTGACTTTGGGTTGTATACTCCATATAACCCAATGTCAGCTCATATTGGTGGTGGTACATAGTGAGAGATGACCCTATCACTGTTCATATTGAATTACCCTGGAGACCTGTAATCTGATCTGATTTTCCTTCATCCGTTACCTAATTTAAAATCACTTGGGTTATTAAATTATTATATTTCTAACTAATTAAGTTTCACAATATAATGGTAGCCTAATAAAGTTTTTTCAGGCACTTTGAAGAGGTAAAATGTGACATAGCCTAATAAGGTTTATTTATGTAACTTGCCTTATTTTAAGATTTTCTTTTAATATTGTAATGCCAACTATCGCAACAATACAGATAAACCAGCAGTTTATTTCCTGACACAAGATGGACAGGGATGGACACCTCTACACTTGGTCAAGAATTAGCTGGGTTCGAACTTCTGGGTCAGCTGTCTCCCCAGTCTACCCACTGCGCCACTGTCACCCACCAGTTAGAGGAAAAGAGCCAATCGTCTGCTTTATAACTGCCAAGCATTAACCTATTTAAACAATCGCGTGTTTGCACTAACGTAAGCCAACTGTTGCGTAAACATACGGTAGTAGAATTATAACCTGTGAGGAAAACTGCTTTTTAAACCTTATTTTGGAGAAAACACACACAGTTGTTATGTCCTGGTGACTGTTAAAATGGCAGTTATGGCTCTCTCCCAATTTATGACAATACAGTCTTCCTAATAACTGCCCGGAGGCGTTTCAAAGATGGCTGCCGAGTGGCGAGACTTGCCTATAAGGAGTTTGCCTTCAACGCATCTAATTCATGCCATGCCACTGTCAGTTGAAGTACAACCGTATATATCCAACACAGGAGCGCGGGGAGGCCACAGGGAAAGCTCCAGAAGGTCACAAACTCACCAGAGTCGCTGCTGTTCAGGAGCGTGGCGGCACTGCGGCTGCGGGCCAGGAAGGACAGGGTGGGGGTCATGAGGCGCTCCACTATCTTGCTCTCCCACGGGCTCAGGCGCAGGCTGCGGGCTGATACAGGACAGGCAGGAGGGTCACTATGGCTACAGTACATCATGTGGTACAGCCACACACACACGTTTACATGTACTTACCAGTCACACACATATACAGTATACAGTACAGTATGTATGAATAAACATACGGATGCTCTTAACACCGGTGTGGGGGGGG
>JAOEGT010000003.1:1261628-1288464 GCA_025447795.1 Speoplatyrhinus poulsoni
ACACGCACACACACACCAAAGAATTGCCCGAGACCAATTGATTTCTCTGGTCATTAATAGAAAGGAACGGCTTAGAGAGTCAGTCACCCCGACCGTGTTGATGTTAAACGCACCCCAGTTCGCTGATGAGGACTTTCATTTGATTAATGGATCGAATATTTGCACATGCATCTGACATTGGGTGTAGTTATTAGGACTCAAATAGTAAATATATGGCAAATCTTGGTTTGTGTTAAACTTACATTTTATAATTGAATGTAGTCTATTCTAATAAATTGTAATTTACAACATTCTAAACACCTACATACAACAATACAATACTGCTCCTTATAAAATATTAATAATTATGGATACTTTATTGACATTAAATATATCAAGTATAAAATAAATGAGCTAGTTCATATCCTACAGTATCTATAATTTTATATTTGTACCTCATTCTATAGTTTTCACACAAACTCTCATATTAATATACATTTTGTTAATGCACATTACACATCAATAATGTCAAAAACACAATACTTATTCTAAATACATCTAGAAAGTTGTGTTTTCAAACACAGAGCCATAAAGGAACTATAAAAACATTAGACAAAGGGGTATAAAGTGTATTTCACATGCAGTATAATCTAAACTAAATATGACCCAGTTTATTAAATATCAGAGTAACCAACTGTCTAAACATATGGAGGTTATAAAGGCTTGGCCTGTGAGACATAGACAGGCTGGGTATTGGCTGTGAATAAATGATACCGACTTTATCTGTGTGTGTGATTCAGGGAATGGAAGAAGCTTCAGCCCTGGGCATCCTTGACCACTCTGTCATTAAAAAAGGTAAGGCGTGTGTGTGTGTGTGCGTGTGTGCGTGTGTGTGTACCTTTATGGGTGTGCGTGCATATGCTGGGGGTTGGTGTTTAGGGAGGGATACACACCAATGCCTCTCTCACTCTCTCAACACAAACACACACACACACTATAAATAATTCTGTTCTGCTATTTCATTTGAAGTCAAGAAGAAGCTCTAATACTGGCTGCAGACCTCACCCTAAAGGCACACATTGTTAATGAACTGTTCATGGTCACATGAGAGAGGAGAGGGATGGGGGTTTACACAGCATAGAGGAGGCTAGAGGATGGGAGTGTGATTAAAAGATGTACTATCGCTCTGATATTCAACACACAAAAGGGCATGTTACAACTCTGATTTAGTAAAAATATCCCCCATCTGAAACCAAAGGCATTTTAAAATTTTAACACCTAAATATTAGTAATCACTTATTTTATAATAATTATAATAATATAATCGAAAAAATACATGCAATACATTATACATTTTAACACCTAAATATTGGTAATCACTTATTTTATAATAATAATAATAATAATAATAATAATAATATAATCAGAAAAATATATGCAATACATTATACACTAGAAACACTAATACTCCCTTAGAATTATACATGTGTTCCATGTCACCACATACAACAATAATATTTAGACTTTAACAAATTGCCACTGTGTACAATAAAGTGCATCATAATGCATCACAAGTTTCATGTATATATTGTTTTACTGTGGTTTATAATGTACGGTATTGCATCACCATATTGTATGCTTGATTAAAACTCAGTGGCAACACTCCACGGCACACAAGGCAATTAACAGACGATTAATTGAACAGCCACCATTCTGCAGTAGAAGTATCAATTAGTAGCTCATGGATGATAGGGTGACCAAAAACCTGGAGCCTGAGAGAGGGCCTGAAAAACACCCAGGGACCACTGAGAAAATACTTTAAGGAGATAATGAGCATGCGGGGGCTTTAGATAGAGAAAGAGAAGGCCGTTCCAAGGAAGAGACGGCTTACAAAAAACAAAAAACAAAGTTTCACGGGAGCCCTGTCTCTCTGCGGTATGGCCAGCTGTGAATGGGTGGCTTGTTGATCAGGGAATGTGTGTCGCACAGTGGGCCGTCTGCAGAAGAGGCCCATGTCACACCCCACCCCCACACACTACGACAGGAGAGACACTAGTGCAGATAAGCCAAGCCGTGACCAGTGCCAGGGACAGACACACAGACAGACACACAGACACAGAGACAGAGACAGAGACAGAGACAGACACACACACACACACACACACAGACACACAGAGACAGAGACAGACACACACACACACACAGACAGACAGACAGACAGACAAACAGATACACACAGACAGACAGAGAGGGAGGTAAGAGAGACACAGATCTTAGTTAACCAGAGGTACACATTTGTGCATTTTTACACATTCGTGCACATACGTACGGACACACACACACACACATAGACACGCGCACGCACACTGACACATGCACACAAACACACACACGCACATACACACAGCTTCGTTTCATTCAACCCTCTCAATTCAGATGAAAATCCCAGCCCACAGATCCCAGATTTAAGTATGTAAATCAATTGTGGTTCATTTTTTAGGTAGGCTTAGTACTGTAATACCCAATCTCATGAAAACCAATAAATGGTTTAGAAAATTATGCAATAAAGACATTAAGCAAAAAAACTAAACTAAAAAAAATTCTTTATACACACAAATCAACATTAAGATTTCAATTTACATTTTGCCTATAGAATAATCTTTGCTAAAAGATTAGTTTTGACCAGAGTATTCAACACAGCCATTTTGAGCCTTGCCTCTTGAAAATTGTGTCTAAAAGTTACTTAGACTAGGCAGAATGTTTAACATATTCCAATCTCATATAACATTTCTTATTTCATTGTTGTTTGGTTTCAACAATTCGGCCGGAACATACATTTGGCGGTATAGTTTGACTGGGTTTGAGCCTCGTTTCATGCATCTACATTTTTATGAGTCACCATCCTAGACAAAGGTCAAACTGCCTCATGGGGAAATTGAAAGAAGCAGCAGCGAGATCATTCAGAGTTAAATTAAATTGTCTGCCTCACAGGATCCAATGGTGGCATGTACAGAGCCAATCCAAACATTATACCTTGCTTATTATGTGGCAATAGAATCATGCCATGTAATTTCCACAAGGCCAGACATGTAGGATAAATACACAACAAAGTTTGTTTTGAAATATTTTGGGGAACTACCTCCCCCTGCTGGTGAAATAAAAAGCATATTGGCGAGTTAAGTAGTTAATTGGCTTTTAAAAACTTGATTATATGACTCTCAAAGTTTACCGCAGTGAAGAAAAGTGAGCGTGAAGCGAGCTTTTCTAGGTGAGAAATAAATCTCGGTGAGAAACTGATTTAAAACTTAACCACCTGCTGTTGAAACAACAGAGTCAACAAGCAGCACTCCAGAATTAGATCTGTCAGCATGGGGAAAATGACACTGAATAGATTAAAGACAGCAAGGCTGTGCACACTGTCGAACAATCATTCACATATCAGTGATGTCAATGGCTATGTTGATTATATGCTTGTTAATATCCATGCTTTTTAGGAGTGTCATAAACTCTCATCGCTCATAAACTCAGAATAATGTCCTTTTTCTGCAAAAACTTTATTGAACATGTAAATATAGACATCGTGTCCAAGTGACTAATTATCTTCCAGGGATGAAAAGAAATGTATGCTAAGATTAATACAAACAAATACAGAAATTCACTACAAGTGAATGAAATCTATCACAATCAACAGTTGTGAAGTTAAAAAACTATTTTAAATGTAAGTACTTTTATAAAAGTTTAAGCATGTAAATCAATTGTGGTTCATTTTTTTAAATGACTGCTTTTGCTGAGAAAGAACAAGAACAATATTACCCCCTCTAAACCTCCATCTTATGAAGACGTAGCTTTATTATTTGAATGGTCCTTGCAATCTTTGGGTAGGCTAATTGAACCAATCTGTCCAATCATCTGGTTTGAGAGGCTGCAATGTTTTCACTTTGGCTGATTGTTGACTCCTAAGGTTAATTATTGTTCCAATAAAGAGGATTCAATTCTAAAATGATCTGGCTACACGCGTCGTCATTTTTCGGAAGTGGAGAGGCAGGGTAGTGATTGTCTAGTAGTAATATGTAACGAGTAAGATAACTAATTACTTTTAATACAAAGTAATAAGTAAAGTAACATTATTATTACTTTTTGAAGGAGTAATAAGTAAATAGTAACTTATTACAATTCATGAGTAACTTGCCCAACACTGACCAAGAGATAATACGTACAGTAACAAAGTCTTCCTCTCACCACAGTTCCTATTCCGTCCAAGCTGAACGGCTCGTCGCTGTCGGTTCTGTCCCTGGGTAAGGAGGGGCTTGGCATGGGCGCTGTATCCAACCCGGCGGAAGTGTTCTGCTCGGTGCCGGGCCGTCTGTCCCTCCTCAGCTCCACCTCCAAGTACAAGGTCACCGTGGGAGAGGTGCAGCGGAGGCTCTCCCCACCGGAGTGTCTGAACGCCTCCCTCTTGGGAGGGGTCCTCCGGAGGTGGGTGTCGCCATGCCGTCACGAGACTTCCGGTTAGCTCATAGTTTCGCCTGTCGCTTTAAAGGCAAAGTCAGCGATCGTAAGATAAACTCATGGCCCGCTATCTAGACTGCACCACACAACACTATCCTAGCCTTGGCAATGCATTTCCAATATGTGGCGGAGCTTCTGAGAGAGCAACCTATGGCATTTGAAGGAAGAGTTAAAATATCAACAAGCTTTCTACAGAATTACTGACTATACCTTTAAATGTAAAGTTCATGTTGCATGGAAGGAGGAACAGTTAGTAACCCTTTACAAAAACCCTAGCTATTAATTACATAGTACATTTATAGTAATTATTTTAATACTAAATACCCTATAAATATTAACATTTTTATTTATTTAATCATTTTAAGAAAATATCTTATAATTGAAGAAAGTTTAAAATTTATGAGAAAAAAATGTTGTCATTATGTCATAAAATCAAGTTTGTGAAAAAAATTATCTTAATTCAATAAGATCATTATAATGAATAGCTCTTTTGTCATAATGAGAAGATTTGCAGATTTTATTTACTTAACAAATTTATTAAATACACTTCCATAATAATTAACTACTAATTACACAGTAACATACCAAAAAGTGTTTTAAAAAATGTTTTATCAAATGTACGTGTATGTGGTTTAGGTTTTTGATAACATTAGGCATAAATGTAGGGCTTAGATATTCATTTCGGTATTGGGGCTGAGGACCCAAAATAGGTCATGTGGCAATATCAGCAGTTGCTTTGTGACCCAGGGCCTCAGGACCTGGGGCTGAAGCTGCAATTAGACATTTAGGCTGTGGAATTTACACACACCTTGGTTGGAGATAACTGGGAAGATCACATGGGTAAAATCAGACAATATAATTCAACAGAGAGGTTCCAACCGTCGGCACTTCCGCAATCGATTTTATGAAGGGGGGGGGGGGGAGTTTTCACCCTTTATACAGACCAGAACGACCAGCGTTCCATGCAAGTCAATGGGGAGGTGTACGGATTTCACCATACTATTGACCGTTATTTCTCTCTGGGGGCGTTAATGCGTATTTTGAGTATACACCATTCATTCCCAAGTACCTACAATAAATCTGAGGCCACAACTGTACTTTTTCTGCAGCAAACAGTTTTGAGATAAATTAACTGTAATTCTGGCAATTTGCCATATAAAACATGCCTATATACATAATGTGATGAGCAACTACTGTGTTTCACTTAGAATGGCACCTGTGTGAAAATAGTGCATGATGCCTTAACAACAAGGGAGATTATAGAACAGGAGGCAAAACTAATAACTTTAAGTATATAAGGATGGAAGGAATGGAAGGTGAAATAATGACATTATATAAGCAGGCAGTGACCATATTCAGCTATACATGCCACAAACACACACACACACACACACATCAATACATACATACAATGACAGACAGACAGACAGACAACAGACACATTGCCAAAAAGCCCACAAAACACAAGCACGCATGCATGCACACGCACAGATTTATAGACCGTCTCCTAAAATCTGCTATCTATCTCTCTCTCTCTCTCTCTCTCTCTCTCTCTCTCTCTCTCTCTCTCTCTCTCTCTCTCTCTCTCTCTCTCTCTCTGTCCCCCTCAGGGCGAAGTCAAAGAATGGTGGCCGCTGTCTGAGAGAGCGTCTGGAGAAGATTGGCCTTAACTTGCCCGCGGGCCGACGCAAGGCAGCCAACGTCACTCTGCTAACATCTCTAGTGGAGGGTAGGACACACACACACACACGCCTGCACGCACGCACACACACACACACACGCACGCGCACACACACACGCACAGAGACACACACGCCCGCATGTACGTACGCACAAACACGCACACACGCACGCTGCATGCACGCACGTGCACACACACGCAAGCGCACACATGCACACACGCAAAGACTGACCTGTATGTTCACAGAGGAATGCGTTTGCACGAGCAAACACTGGCATCGTCGCATACGAGCATGAGGTTCAAACGAGAGGAGCCCTCGTTTCCGTGTATTTACTCTCGTGTGTGTGTGTGTATATATATCACCCTTCACATACTCCTCTCTTGCTCCTTCTCTTGCTCCTTCTCTGGCTCCTTCTCTGGCTCCTTCTCTGGCTCCTTCGCCCTGCAGGAGAAGCCGTCCATTTGGCGCGGGACTTCGGCTACGTGTGCGAGACAGAGTTTCCGGCCAGAGCCACGGCAGAGCACCTGTGCAGGCAGAGCGAGCCCGACCAGCTGCCCACACGGCGCGGCATGCTGCTGGCCACTAAGTGAGTCCACAGCCCCCCCCCCCCCTTCTCCCCCTCACCTGGTTCATGTGGCCACAGCCAGGCCTCTCATGGTCTGCATGTGCCCTGCTGTGATGCTAATGAGTCTATACTGACATTAAGGTTTATAAAACAAATGAATGGTGATAGTGTAGTATAGTCACAAGTAACCCGGGGCGACAGTGGTGCAGAGGGTAGAGCTGGGCGACCGGTGATCCAGATGTCGCTGGTTCAAACCCCACTAACTCCTCGCCAAGTGTTGAGGTGTCCCTGAGCAAGAGACACCTAACTGTAACTGCTCCCCTGGTGGTCAGGTGGCACCCTGCAGTGCTGACACCACCATGGTATGTGAATGAATGGGTGAATGTGAGCCTGTAGTGTACTGTGCTTTGAGCAGCCAGAAGGTTGGAAAAATGCTATATAAATGTAGCCCATTTATTTAACCCAAAATATGAATTATTTGACTTCTTCAATAGAAAACTCAAGTGTAAATATAAAGTATGCGACTTATTTTTTTAAACTAACAAAAAAGTTAGTAGCCAGTATTTGTACACATAATGCTGGCTAACAGGTTAGTCTAGAAGTTAGGTTGACTCCAACCTGAAAGGTTGTCGGTTTGACCTCCAGTATGCCCAGTCTTTCTGTAGGCGTCCTTGCGCTACTGTATATATGCCCACAGGTAGGAGCATGTACTACCTTGTTGTACTTATACGCAGCTCTCTGTGTGTCGCTCTGGATAAGTGTGTCTGCTAAATGTAATCTGCATTAATCGATAGGTTCACTTTCACAGACATGATTAAACTGTAGCTTTCCATTAGTTATAATGGTGTGTAATAGAACAACTTCGCTGACTGTGTTAGTAGATAATTACCAGTCGGCTGATGCTTATCGCTGAGCATATAATGCATTTCTAAGGGCTAACTGTTAAAGCCCTAAAAAAAACATGATACATTTATTTAACTGAAAATGGAACCTCGTAACTTGGAAAGTCGTAACAATAAAAAAACATTGCTGTCATTAGCGTTTTAACATTTTAAAAAAGTTAAAACTTTTGTTTTTTAAAGTGCACCTCTCCTTTACATCTCCATGACAACAAATGACGAACTTGCAATGAAATATTAACCACCTCGCCATCCCTCTCACTGTCACAGGGAGATCTGCAAGGAGTTCGTGGACCTGATGTCCCAGGACCGCTCTCCCCTGGGGGCCAGTCGTCCCACCCCCTGCCTGGAGCCCGGGGTGCAGGGCAGCCTAACCCACTTCAGCCTGCTCACCCACGGCTTCGGCACGCCCGCCATCTGCGCCGCGCTGTCCGCCTTCCAGAGCTACCTGATGGAGGCCATCAAAATGCTGGACAAAGGGGACGGTGGCGTGAAGAGCCACCACGACAAGGAGATCAAACACCGAAAATAGAGGGGAGGGGGGGGGGGGGGAAAGGGGAGACGAGTGGACAGACTTATAGCAGGTGGACAGACGGACACACGTTCCCTCTCCACCCCGTCCCCCGGAGGGAAGACAGACAGAGTGACACTTCCTCCCAGAGGACTTCTGTACTGTAACCAACACGTGTTCCTCCGCTGGCATGGACCGCTGCAGCGTTGGCAACGACCACTCGGAGAGGATGGGTTCTCAGAAGGCTGCGTTGTTCTTTCTTTTCGGTTTGGTTCGTTACATATGGTACTTTCACTTGCGTTTTTAGAGCTCCCCCTTCGACGCTCGTCCACAAACACATATGGGTTGAACCCGTCTGGGAAGTGGTTTTGGTCAGCAGAAGCCATATCTACAGTTACAACAGAGACTTGGGGGAAAGTGTGAACACACCATTCTAATGGAAGGGACATTTTTCAGATATTTCTAAGTGAGTGGTCATGTGTTAGAAGAACTGGGGCTGGGGGTTGGAGACAGCTTAAGGGGACTTTTATTTTGAAAAAGTATGTATCGGGGGCGGCGGGAGGGGGGAAACTGTCATTAATTTAATGAAGCCAATCATTTTGTACTTTGTGTATGTTTATGATTAATGTTATTACTGTTGTTATTATTATTGTATTACGGCATAAATGTAATATATTATTAAAGAATTAAGACCCTGTGCTTCATGTTTTCAATCAAGATTTATAGGCCTTACACATTCCTAAAATATTGATTGGACAATTAGGGTAGCATTGGAATAGTTATAGCATGACAGCATGTTTGATGATAGCATGTGTATTAACATGGAGAGGAATGAAAGTCTGCGTTTCTTACCTTATGGTAGGGCCTATAGGCTATATCAGCATATACGCATTGTTTCTGCTACGCATTCCAACTAAATCTAGGATTATTTTTCTAACCATAATCAATAATAATAACCAACGCTTAACGTAGCCCAAAATGTAACAAAGAAACGTTGGAATGGTAGCTGGCATGGCGCTGTGTGTGTTCTTCCCCAAAGGGCCACTCAAAATGAAGGAACTTAATCGCGAGGGATTCGCTGCCGTTCCTGAAGGACAACTGAGGAAACTATACTTCAGGTCTCCGGTCTCCAACCGCCTATCTGGTGTATGTTTTTTTATGGGTATGTAGTTTTATTTGATCAATATGCTATAAAATAAATAAGATACGCGGTTAAGGTGCAGCTCAAGGAATCCCATTTATTTAAATGCCTTCTTCTCTCACCTGCTGTCCTCAACCTGCGATACAATCCCTCACCGCCCCTTTATCTGCCTCTCAAGCTCCCTGCGCCCTCCACAGTACGCTCTTTCCTGTCACTCAGCAGGAGCGCCAGATCTCCTCCGCGCCCCCCGGCTAACATATGCTCCTCTTCCCGTCAGATTCCGGAGTGTTTGGGAGAGGAGGGGTAGTTTAATGTTTATTAATCACCTGTCTGCGGCGAGGAGAGGAGGCAAATATGCACAGCCAGGGACACACGCAGACGATCATTCGAGGGCACGCAAATGATTACACACAAACCAACCGCCCCACCCCCCCATTGGACTGTGATGTTACCAAACTAGGACATCCTTCATTCAGATGGTAGGAGAACGAATTCAATGAATTAAGTGGTTCTTCGTCAGATGCCATATACCTACTGATGTTCGTGATGATTGGAGAACACTTTAACGTCATATATCTTACACAGTAGGCTGTGCATCTAAATTAAATTATGACCTCTTTGATATTAAAAATTAGGTGTGTGGCCGAATCCCAAAAGTAGGCGATTTCATGTATGTCTGATCTGATATCGGATAAAATTGGTATTATCGTTTGTAGACTAATATATATATATAGCTGTTACACAATTGTGCATTTTATTATCATAATTACTTTGTAAAATTCACAAAATGATAACAATTCTGCCCCTACAGAGTAAATATGTGTAGCAAATTAATGAATATACTGACTATATCGACATCTTCAATATTTATATGGAACCTGTATAATTTCATTGTACTATTTATTCCCCTTCTTTTTTTAGTACATGGAAAAAAGCCTGGTTCAAGCATTGAAATAAGATTGCGCTTATTTTAAGATTAAAACCATCATATTTGTCTACTCCCAGTCGCTACTTATAGAAAAAGAGAATGGCTTTCCACAAACACCTCTTTACAAAGCATGCACATGCGTTTCAAAACACATGTACATGCAGCCACCTATGACAACACACGTATGGTGAATTTACACAGCCAGAAGGCCTGTAGAACAGACTTTCGAAGCGTGAGCAATCGCCACTGGGGACAACAGAGCTTGTATCTCAACAACGTGTCACTTTTTATTGAAACACAGAGAGCACAATGGGATCAGCAGTACAAAAAGAAAACGCAGGGGGTGGAGACTTGAGCTCGCTAGCGAGCGAGCGGTCACTTAGAGCCTATGGTGATCTTCTGCAGGTCCTGGATACCCTCCTTGTCAATCAGACGCACGTTGAAGGAATGGAGGTTCAGAATGAAACGCCTGTTTAGCTGTGGTGGGGGAGATTGACAGACAAAGAGCAATAAATAACAGCTAAGTGATGTTGAACGTCATTTCAAGGCCAATGAAATGGAACCTTTTCACAACCACAGGATAAACACAACTAATGAGGACGAATGAAAGACAGATTAGCAAGCATTAGCATTAGCAAAAATGTACTAAAAAAAACATGCATGGAAAACCTTTGATAGTACTCACCTCTTCAACGCACTTCTTCAGTAAATCCACTGCCTCTTCACGGGTCATATCTGAGGAAGCATGTAAAATATGACAGTAAGGGGGAGTGAATCCCACAAAACTAACGACGGCTCCGTTTCAAAATGCAAGGTGACCTGGCCTGTAGTAGCGATCCATGATGGAGAGCGTCAGGAAAGCTCCGTAGCCATGGGCAGCGAATGGGGTTTTGGCTAGGGCAGACAGGTAGTCCATGTAGTAGAGTGCTGGGCCATCCGTCTCATCGTACCCGGCCAGCAACAGGTTCACATGGTACGGAGTCTGGGGTGGGGTCGGGGGGAGCACAGACTTAATATGCAAATCTATAAACGCTTATTTTACCATTTAGCCTGGGAACTAAAATCACATTTAAATACACCCTGGGTATTTTGTGGGTTTTCAACCCCATTAAATGAATGTTGATATTAAACCAGTTTGAACTTCTTTCAAGTCAATTCTTTCTATTGTACTATTTGCATTTCTAAGCAAACATGTTTTGAGTAGGTGAGCTGTCGATTAAAGATAAAAAAAAAATATTTATTTATTTATATACACATACACACACACATACATACATATACATACACACATACATACATATATATATACACACACACACACACACACAAGTCATTTATACAAAGTCATTTAGGATTATTTTAACGCGACACCATCAGTGCCATAGGGTGCTCCCTCAGAAGCTCCACTTCAAAAATGAATTAAGCCCAGTCTTAGGTGAAAACTTTCTCCAATGGAGATCGTAATAGAATGAATCCATATACGTGAAAACGCCCAATTAGGTTTATTTGTGTTTATTATCTTTGCAAGAAAGCCTGATAGCCTCTACCTAGATTCTGATTGGTGGAGATGCTAGCAATTTCTGTGACCTCTCGCTGCCGATTCAACATTTTAATAGTTTGATAAATGTATGGTGTCGGGTTTCGGTTGCCATCAGCGGCCAGTCCAGCGGTTACGCCGAAGAGTCAACCGGCAGCTTGCCGATTTCTGTTGATATGCAGTCCCTCCCAACATGGCCGAGTGAAAATCATTGTAGTTCTAGCTTTAGCTTACAATCGCTGACTCTACCCTTTAAAAGAACGTTATTGTCCCCCGTCCCCTTGGATGGCGACAGATGTCGGAGCTATGTGCCACTTATGTTGGAGGGCTGTAGGACATTACAGAGCACCAGCCCAAGTCATGGATGAACCGAGTCACACCACACCGACGCTATAAACGAAGAGCAAGGCCTTGAGGCAAAAGAAAGAAATGAGAAAGAACCAAAAAACAAAAGGACAAGGACTCGCCAATTATCGGCTCTTGGCTCTCCAAGTTAATAGTTCCTGAAGAGGAGTAGAAAGAAACAACAGTAACACACAGCGTGCCGAGTGGCAGCACTGGGAGGGGTGTGAAGCCACGGTGTAGGTGGATGGAGGAATGGAGGAGGGGGGGGAGACACAGGACAGGGGGGGGGGCCGTGGGGTCGGTGGCGGTGTGTGACATCTGCTGGGAGTCAGCACCCCTGTTGCTCGCGCAGTCGTTGTCGTGCACCCCCCGCCCCCCCCCAAAACACACGCCTGCATTCACCCTGTGCCCTGGAGTAGTGCCAGGGCTCATTAAAAACTTCTGAAGTCACTGCACACACCCCCCCCCCCCACCCATTTTAAATTACATATTTTATGCTTCTAGCATCTTCCTTCCCTAGTCTTCTTTCCAAACCCTCATTTTCTTTCCCCCCTCATCAGAGGAATCCCTTTAATGGCTCAAAAAATAAATAAATAAATATTTTAATAAAAGAGCAGCGGCAAAAAATACGCTTTGGCCTGAATTCTGAGCGCTAGAACAACAATTACGCCATTTTGTATTTTGCAACTTAACTCAAGTGAGCGAGGCGCACTACACGTCTTGAAACGAGCGCAAAAGTGGAACCTGACGCCATTCAGGCAACTCGGATGCGTGTCATGCGGGGGAGTTTTAGCCTCCCGCCGCGCTCTGAGCGCCCGCCTCCCTTCCTCTGTCGGTTTCTCTTTCGGTCGACCTGCTGATTTCTCTGACTCGTCGCGGTGAGATGTGTGCCGTGGGGGCAATGTTGACTGTTTTGCTCCCTGTGGAGAAAGGTTGCTCTGTGCCAGATTACACCTGCGTGCGTGCGTGCGTGCGTGCACGTGCAAGAACAAGAAAACAGTGTTTCCGTGTTGGGGCATTAATCTTGGAGTTTGCAAGTGTTGGGGGGGGTTTCTCGACAAGACCCCCCCCCCCCCTTCCCGATTATCCTTTTCCTCACCCAACAGCAGGTTTGCGCCTGAACGCCTCTGTGTTTGTTTGTTTGACTTGAGAAGGTCCCAGTGGCTTCACCCTCCACCCCCCCCCCACCCCACCCTCTCCCCCCCCGCCCACCTCACCCCTGCTGGCTGGTTGGTTGGTTACAATGTAACAATAATGCAGCCCTGGCATAAACAGTAACCTCTCCTTCCACATGCCACTTCAGAGGCAGCGCACAAGGCAGCTTGTTAGCTCCGCCACCTGAACTCACACCCCGGCTCCCTACCCTACAAACAATAGGCCCGCGTGGCTCCTGCTGTGCCCACCGCTACAAGGCTTTTATTATTCCTAGTCAACAAATGATTTGCGTTTGTTAGGTTGTCATCACCGGTGCAGCGCCAGCTAACTGCGACCCAGAGCGCAACATTCGCTAGTAGCTGAATCAAGGCGAGTTTGTGTTGAATTAATGTAGGAAGTTAACCGTAGACAGTCGAGACTAGCGAACTTAAATTTCAGAGAGTGGGCGCAATTCATTTATTTGATTTCAAATGTATTTTATATTTAGTTCTTTGGTTTACTCAAATCCGTTGAATATCTGGAAGTGCGTCAAAGTAACTCCCGCCTTCTCTTTCTTTGCCTTTCTTTTCATAAAGGTGAACGGGAGGGGAATTAAATGGTATAAAAATCAAAAACACAAACTGCTTTTCCCCTTCCTCTTCCACGTTCCAGGGCTTTCCGCTTCCTTCCTGTCTTCTGCCCCTGCCCCCCTCCTTATTGTAGAGGCCTGCCTCAGGACATGTTCTCTTTATTGGCATTTCTCCTCAATCTGCTGTATTAATTGTTCATCTGTGAAGGAGCAGGGGAGTCGCATGCAATATGGTGCTAGTAATTATTTGTGCCCGTGCTAAAAAAACAGTTTTATTCATCCATATGGGGTCGGATTCAACAAGCGCCACACATAGGCTAATTGTTTCAAGGGCCTAAAATAAATGTCTCCATTCTTTAACTAATAGGTTCGGGAAATGTAATGGGTAAGAATGGGCTTCAGGTCACTTTAAGAAATATCTCTAATTCTTTATAGACACACTAACTAAATTGTTAGAATTTAATTGTTTTGTTAAATCCATAACATACTGTCTGCTTAAATGTTCAAAGGATATGCCTAATTTGTATGTGCGTGCATTTGTAATTTTTACATGCACACTATATATACACGTATATATATATTTAGAAATAAACAAATAAGACAAAGCAGGAATATTATGTGTAAAAACGTTAAGGGCATTAATAAGAGAATTGCATCCACCAGCATGTTTCATGTGCACCACTACTGATATTCATGCAGCAGTCAAGGCCTCAGGTGATGAGGTTCACCCCCCACCCCCCTTTGTCTCTCTCTCTCCCTCTCTCTCTCTCTCTCTCCCCCGACCCATCCCCTCGCAGTTTCTCCCTCTCTCTCTCCCCCTCTCTCTCTGAAGCGGAGCGTACGCAGTACTCCTGGGGTTAGCGCAGGGCCCAGTTGTTTTGGATGGCAGACTGGTAGGTACACAGTTTGTGTGTGAGCAGCCAGCCCACTCGACCCACACCGACATGCTCCGCTGCGTAGGCTAACCACACCTAACTGTCGCCGGGGGAACACATCACTCTCCATTAAAAAAAAGAAAATGGCACATCTGTAATTTATCCTGCAGGAATAAGCGTCAGAATTAACAGTTTACCCACTGATTAATATGGCCGCCGATGGCTCTAGACCTGCAGGCTAGAAAACGACAGCAGTCAGATAATGATGGGGAAGAAGGGCACAATATACATATTATGAGGGCAGGGTGGGTTCAAATGTTTTAAATCTAGATATTTGTGAAATATGTGTCAACAATGTTTGTTTTCAGAAAGCACGTACATTGCAGGATTGTAAAATATAGTTGATTAATGTGCCTATAGGACAATATTTGTAAAGCCCAATAATTTCACACGGTTTACAAAATTTTAGTATGATGAAACTTGATGAACACCACAAACCAAATCTTTTAGATTTTTCACAATAAAAATTATTGACTTGACATTGTCAATTGAATGATGTTATGGGGAAGCTATAGCCTGTATATACATTTTCTTTTTAAAAATTAATGTTTATACAACATAATTTGTAAAAGTCTGCATAGTCTAGGGTTTGACGAATGTGAACATGGAAAACATAGCTGCAGGTAGGTGTGGGATGAGAAACTCATTTTCCTTCAGGTTTTACCTTCTGCACTCCTGAGAGCTCTGCATTAGTAAATTCTGTACACATACTGTAACCCAAAAAAAAATAAATTTAACCGCAAGGCACACGAATAATAGTACAGTTACGGCTCATGGCAAGGTATGAATATCTAAAATATTAACAAGTATCCACACTGCTCATACCCGTGACTGAACAACATTGTTCTCTTCCTATAGGTTGCACCGTGCCCATATGCGTCTCCTGTGGGCTAGTAAGGGGCTCCTGGGTTTTCTCCTGCTCCCTGCTCCTGTGGGACTGTAAACCCCCCCCCCCCCCACCCCCCAACGATGTGTCCCACATTCCCTTCTCTGCCGCGCTAATTGTTTTTTTATCATTATTTTCTCCCTTCTGCTATTGTGACAAGCGGTGGCTGCACTCTCCTCAACATATTAGCGAGACGACGGATTGCTACCATAAGTGAATCTGACTCTTCTTCTATATCTACACACAAATACAACAGACACAAACACACTGATGGAGAACGTTTGGCAATATTCATGTGCACATTACTCAGCATAAGGAAGGGGAATGACTGGACATGCAATATTCCATTTGGTCACTGTATTTAACCAAACGTTATAGTTTGACCACCCGCTCTCTGATGGATTCCATTTAAAACATACTTGCAATGCTTCTGTTATGCTGGTAAATCCTGAATTAGCTAGTCCCTACACACGTGCATTTGCCTATTATGTGATAGCAAATGACATGTAATTTCATTGTGACGCTTTAAAGTCAATAAAAGTTTAAGACGGGTACACTAAGGAACGGCTTTCTACGGTAATGAGCGGATTGCTAAAACGAGTTGACATGGTCAAAGCGGAAAGGTATCGTCTACGGAAGGAGATGCTTTGTAAACAGGACCAATAGGCTACAGCATGTGTGTGTACTGCAGTATTACGCGGGCTGTAGTCAACACGGGACCCAACCCGGTACTAACATAACCTAGACGACCGACCTTAACATAAAAATTGTGAACAGACCCACATTAATAACCCTACTACTGGACATCAGGTTCTTACAAACACTTGGACATGGCTAAGCCGAATAGCAAAGTAGAATATACAGCAGTTGCTTGGCATCAGTGCAGCCAATGTATTGTAAGAGGAGATTGCAGCCTGTGATTGGTTGCAGCACATTTTGCTAGCAGATAGGGGGGTAAGAAAACATTGTTACTACACCCGAATATCACGATATTACGTTGCGTGATACTATATCAATTCTCTAAAACGCGATCTATAAAAAAAATAATAAAACTATTATATATATTTTTTACTAGATTTATTTGTAAAAAGGGACCATGTGCGAAATACATAACCTCAAAATGGAGGAAATGCTTCTTACCAGATTTAGTTTTAAGATAATTTCCATGTGCAGTCCCTGAGCAAGTTTACATAAATGTTTCTATAATTCTTTGCAGCGGTGCCACTCACTAGCATTGCTATGACTGTTTTCCACAAAGTACACATCGCAATATATATTGCCTTGCTTACAGTATCGCAAAATATAAAATCATGGCCCCTGTATCGTGATACGCATCATCAGATTTTTGCCAATACACAGCCGTGCTAGCAAATAGCCGACATTTGCCGTAATTAACCTGGCAATATCCCTTCAGAGCAATGATGGATGGCTTCTCCCAAGGTGATTGTGGTTGGTGTGTTAGGTGAGTTTTACAAGCAAGTCTTTTTCTTGTAATGCTTTCTGCTGTTTTTAGTAGGACCCTCATCCACGGTGGTGTCCACTACTCGAGAAGACCAATTCTTAAATCCACAACCCCACACACCCCAATCTATTTACTCACGACCGCCCCTTTGTTCAGCATTATTTTTAAATGCCTATGCTAGAATAGGACTAATGAATAATAACCACCGCTCAACACTGTCTGTATGCTGCATGTACACCCAACATCGCCCTGCTCCCAGGCCACTGGGTCCCCTGTGTGTGTGTGTGTGTGTGTGTGTGTGTGTGTGTGTGTGGATGGGTAAGGCGCGAGTCTATGTTGCAGGCGCAGGTGTGCCACACAAATTAGATCCAAGTGACATACCACATTCACAATAAGATGACACGTGTAGCAAACCCAGTCAAAATACAACCACTGGTTGCACTTAGACGTCTGAAATGTATCAATGCGTAAACAGGCAGGTGAGAATTTATTCCCACCTGCATTCGAAGGAATATTAAAACAACCTCTCCCTTGATATTTGTAGGGAGAAATGTTTTTCCAAATCCAACTTCTTCAATATTGCTATTTAAATAAGAGCTTAAAGAATAATTATGTACTCATAAGTAATTTTGTATTAATAATTAATTCTGGTAGTGATTATTTCAATATTATTTTTTTTTAAAGAGACTACCACCGTCTTAAAATATTCTCTCATTTTGTTTGATTTGTGTTAAAAATGTGACATCTATCATGGTCCAACATGCAAATATATGAATCACAGAAAGGTGATTTGGCAACTAGAAACATTTAGTGTGTGTACACAGACATCTGCCAAACATGTCACTGAAGGCATGGGGCTGTTGCATTTGCATATATTCCCAGGTAGTGAGGGCAAGTAAATGTTTCTTCTGTTTAATAATTAACACTTTGGTGGAAAAACAAAATATTTGTCAATACAGACTAGTTTATGGTTTTAAAATACAGAGTATAAAAGATAAAAATAAATTACATTAGCATTAATTCACAATATTCATAATGACACATTTAACAATTACAATTACATTACACTATCCCAGCCTTAGCAATACATGTCCAGCCACTTTAATCACTCGAGTCACTCTCGAAAAAACTTGCTAACTGTGAGCTCAAATCAAAATACAAAATATGCCGCACACATTGAAACGCATTGTGAAGACATGCAGAATTGTTATTGTGAGCGGTGTTTGCCACTTTGTTTATGTTGCTATTTATGGAGCCAGGGCTGTGTAGAAGAACTAGATTACATTTTTAGCTTGCACAGAGAATGGTAAACTAGTGAAATGCAATGAGATATTTGGCGAATTTAACTACAGTGTTTTATCTTACAATTAGCTTGCAATAGCTGACTACATTTAAATCACTACTTAAAAACATACTTTTATAAAAATACCTTTTATAGATGTTGATGTCTATTTAATAGATATCAAAACTAGACAATACATTTTTTAATGTTTTATTTGTTGTTTATTTCATCTTTATTATTGTTTGATATTTTACTGTTTCAATTGTTATATTTTTTGACTGTATGCAGTATATTATTTGGTTCTGTAGAGAACTTTGTAACAATGTTTTGAAAAGTGATATATAACTACTAGTTTTTTATTATTATTTTAAGAGTGGACCTTATGCCTATGGCATTGAAACAAGCAGCTTTTGTTTAGATTAGTTCAAAAATCATTCTTTACATCAGCATATCTTACTCCACCTAAAAATACTCTTTTGGTGTTGGCTTTTATCCTGAGTCAAATATTAATACATAGAATTTCAACTATGATATTACAGGGCTCTACAGTGCGACCATTTCACTGGCAAATGCGACTTAATATCTTGGTGTGCGAACATGACCAATATATTTAATTGCACTTTGTGCGAGTGACTTCTAGTCACTATGGTCGCAGCTAAAATATGTGCAGTTGCGCATTGTTATGAAATCCCCATGCATAATGACTATTGTGCGGCGTGCACTGGGTACCTGTTCCAAAGTGGTTACACTTCCAACAGGGTAAATGCGTCATTGTGTTTGTTAGCAGAACTACACTCCATCCACGCGTGTAGAAAAGTGTGTTTAGCTATTCATATCGGGGCTCGGAGCTGAACACAAACACACTCCCATATTAGCTACCTCGTCATCACAGCTCACATTTTATATTGTGCTGCACATTTGTGCAATTACGGTAAAAACCTGTGTTTACCGTACACTCATGTGAAGCTACATTGTATGCCGTCACAACATGATCTCTATAGTACAGTAAAAGTATAAATCGTTTCATATGGCTATTAATCTAAATAGGAAGTTATAAGAATATTTCTGTATAACCTACCTTTTCAAGATATATTCCATTCAAAATTATGTTTGCTGAAACATCAATATTCTAGCCTGAGTTGTGCTGGTTGACCTTCTCTACCTTGAATACCTCCACATTAAATATGAAGACACAAGCCTACTGTAGAAGTTTTAACATTAATGGGGGAAAAAGTGTGGTAAAAAACAATGTATATACACGCTATACAATTGACTAAGTGACCATGTCGTAATTGAGCAAATCTAAAACAGCAGATATTTTTTGATAGGTCAAACCTGATAATGTAGGCCTAATCATCTCTCCTTTGTCAAAAACCAAGTCATTCAGACATCATACTAGAGATTAACATACAATGAAAACGAAATACTAAAGGTAAATAATTGCATAACGGTTATGCTCGAACTCCGACTGTCTGTGCCCCTTAATGTTTTAACTTAGGAGCACGCGTGCGCCTTGGGGAAAAATGTCAGTGTAAAGCCCTGTATTACGCTACTTACCCTGCTTCGTAGGTAATCTGCAAGATTCTTCCTTGTGAAGTTTGCTGCTGCTGCTGGACTGAGTTCGTAACCTGAAAGTGTGGGAAGCAACATACAGCATCAGTGCATTTGTATTGTACATGTCAACATCCTAAACATTGCAAGTCACTTTGGGTAAAAGCGTCTGCTAAATTACCCAATTGTAAAGATTTGTAAATTTTTGTAGATTTCATGACAGGGCCATCAGCATAAGGGGTGTTCGATATGACCAAAATGTCATATCCGGATATAGATAATTTTATATCCCGATAACGATACACATCACGATATAGCAAGTTCTGTAAACTAAATTAATAAATTGTTTCTTATCATCCAATGACCTCCTCCGGTGTGTGCTCACATATAGAACTAATCAGCATATGTATGATTGAGGCCTTACCACATTAATTCCTTGTCACGTCAAGAGGCTTGACAGTAAAGTGAGAGGATAAAGTTCAATCTTTATTCGACTTTTCTGAAATATCACAACTACATTGAGACTTTTTATATTGGGTCCACTTTGAGAATGTAAGCTCTAAAGAATAACAAAGAATAATAAATAGAATTTCATGTATAATATAAAGTTAATATAGTTTATAATATATAGTTAGTATTGCTTATGCGGTATGTATTATACTAGCACTTTGGTCAACTTTGTTGTTATAAATGTGCTTTATAAATTAAGTCGATTGGATTGGATAGTTTATATGTAAATTCTGCAAACATACCATTCCTCATTTTGTAGAGTTGAACATTCTTCTGGATGTACTCAGCAAACTGTACTGTGTCTCCTGCTTCCCCGACACATAGCATCAGAATCTTCTCACTTAGTTTGAACATTTTGTCATAGTCTGAAAGACATAACATCACGTTATTTTTGCTTCGTGTTGGCAAATATTTAAAGAAAATATACATTGGTCACTGCAAGCTGAGAGCACATGCACGCCTGCGTGTGCTTGTGTACAATAATGTCCAAAATACTGTATAACGGTACAACTTACACAGAAAAATAGCAATTCCTCTAAATTGAAAGATATCATCGCCACTGGAGGAATGCTTAAATATATACATGTTAAATAGCAATACCATATGGTAAACGATTGGACTTGAAATACATGAAATCACAATTATATATGATCTAACGTGACTTCCACTGTGCAAGTATTTGTATTCGTGTCAAGTACATTACTTTCACTTTCAGTGTCATACAATGGCATTAGATTGTGCCAGTTTAATTTGGCAATTGTATGAATGGTGAACCAATGGTTATTGCTTACAAATGTATTAACATATACGGTAGTTAACAGCTCCTGATAAAATAACGTTCTTCCACGTGAAAATTATTGATTATTAGAGATTTACGTGCAATTTAGCTACGATGCCACATTTCGTTAACAATTTAGCATCACATCACGCAATATTGTACAACAAACACTACTATACACACACGTATTCCGAAGCCAGCTGTATTATGTTCATAATGTATGCCTTATTTAAAAACACCGTGAGACACAATTGTGAAGGTTTCATACGCCGGTCGAATTGCTACAGTAAGCTAACATTAATTTAGCATCAAATCAGCGCCGTCATACCGTGTTTCATCTGAATAATGCTGCTTGCGGCGACGTTGTCGGAGGCTACAAGGACATAATCCGGCCCCTGTATTCCAATTAAATATTCCATAATGTTAAGAGAGTATGTGATAAAACCACAGTCTTTTAACTTTTAACACCAGAGTCTCGCTTGGTCAGATTACACAGCAAAAGTTGCAAGAGCGCACAATGATGACGTAAAGGGAAGCAGCGTGTGCATTGTGCGACACGGCGGGTAATTTGAACGGACTGCGTTGCGTTCTGGTATACGGAGGAAAAGCGAATACTTGCATACATTGATTTTTAACACATTTGAAGGATATATTTCATATATCACCATGAACCAAGAGGTCCCGCAGCGAAGACGATCAGCGCGATTAACTTCTCCGATTCAAAATGCTGTGAATGTTGACAAGATGGCGCCTATAGCAGCTGTGAAGCGGTCGATTACCGTGAGGAAGATCGCGCCTAGGAAAACTGTGTTACCTTCTGATCACAACAAGGAGAATATCCAGAGACTGTCTGAGGGCATTCAGGAGAAAAAGACCACGGTCTCCACCCCTGGTCCCGTTCAGGCTACCCCTCCGAGGAAGGCCCCAATGCCCTCTCCAATCCTGGCTTCATCTCCACCTCCCCTACGTCCCCAGCCTGCCTCAGATCCAAAGACTGCGGTCTGGTCCCAGAAGGTACGCCGATCTTATAGCCGTCTCAGCGATCCGGCCTTGAACAACGCGGAGTCTCTCGAATCTCTATTCGGTTTCGAAACACTGAAGACTCCAAATGTTTTTCGTAAAGTTGGGAAGTCGGGCTTGGAATTGAGCAGCTTTCTATCTGGCGTTAGCTCTTTTACCACGTTGATAGATGGAGAGGACATCGCTGGTTCCTTCCCTGAGCCAGATCTGAACATCCCAGGAGTCGTTGTTGTTAAGGAGAAGAGAAGAAGAAGGAAGAATGTCCAACAAATCGACATCAACGAGTTGGACAGTCTCGCTGCTAAAATGAATGCGGAGTTTGAAGAGGCAGAGGGATTCGAATTGGTCGTGGAGTAACTTTATTTCATAAAGAAGGTCCAAATGGATTTTGTTTTTATTTTTGTATTTGAAATGTAGCTTCTTTTTTTGTTATAAAGTTGGTCTAGCACCAGGAATATAGGAGACACTTCTATGTTTGCATATTAGATGCAGTGATGTTGTTTATATAGGCTACCTACATGTATATTGTAAATTATGACTCAACCCTTTTTCAGTGGCTTTACTTGGTTTTGTAATATAAAATCACATGCTTGCTTATACAAAATGGTATTATAACACCTGTTATTTAAACCATTTTCATGAATAATGCCACGTTGTGTGTGTGTACCCTTTTATAACAATGTTTGGTGTGGATTCACATAAGTAATCTAAAAAGAATAAGTATTCAAACTTTTTGCTTTTCTCTTTCTAAATAAATGTTTAAGCTATCAACTGAATCTTTTTATATAAATGCTCTCATAATTATATATTTCCATTCACATTACATACTGTACATGGGGTAATACAAAAGACAGTCCCACAGTTAAAGATGGGGCCAGTCATTCTGTAGAAATATTTTATTTATTCATTTATATTTGAAATCGTTCAAAACAGAAATGGCTCCTTCCTTCAATGTCATATTGTTCTCTCAGATGTTCCATTGGAAAACGTTGCCGTGGTGTGGTCTACGCCAGTGGTTCTCAAACTGGGGGTCGGGATCCCCCAGGGATCGCGAGACACAGGAGAGGGTCACAAGATGATTTTCAGAAATTAAATTTCACTTTCATAGATTAGCCATAATTGTTAGTAATACAGTTAATACATTACTTTGATGTGTTCTGCTACTAGCCTATAATACTATATCAAATAATAATATGGCTGTTATTCTTCTAACACCTCTGGGGACAGCGGGGGTCGCTAGTCTCTGGCACTGTTATTTTTGGGGGTCACGACCTGAAAAGTTTGAGAACCCCTGGTCTACACCACTTTGTCTTTCCATTCACAGAGAGATTTGTGTAAAAGCAACCGCTTATGTCGCTGAATTGACCTTTCCCAAGCCCCGCCCCTTTCACTTGTCCTACCTAGTTACTGTAACTAAGGAGGACAAAACACCATAGAAGGCTATTACAGCAAAACAGACAGTTGACGGAAGGTTCCATCAGATTCAAAAAATGCTCAACTGTTATTGGAGGACATGCAAAAAATGGGCGGACTTGGGAAAGGTCAATTTAACAGAAAGTGTATTAGCTTATAGTTACTGACCTCACCTTTAATGGCTAAATATAATACAGAATAGCAGCATAATATTGTGTTATTACAGTTATTACACACTCAAGCAAGTTGTTGCTGTATGTAACAAAGTTCCCATAGGTATTTTTTTAGTTAATTAATTTGATGAAAACATTGGATCTGTCATATGGACAGCTGAGATTCAGATAATTATGTTTAGAGACTATGGGCATACGTTAACCATATGGCCAATCACCATGGGGCCCTTAGTAGGAAGGATTTTAGAGCTATACATTTATTTCTTATTCTTGTCAGACTTACATTAGCTCTCAGTGCTTTGTGAGAA
The DNA here is from genome assembly GCA_025447795.1 of Speoplatyrhinus poulsoni. Taxonomy (NCBI): domain Eukaryota; kingdom Metazoa; phylum Chordata; class Actinopteri; order Percopsiformes; family Amblyopsidae; genus Speoplatyrhinus; species Speoplatyrhinus poulsoni. Next base: position 1,285,766 of record JAOEGT010000003.1, read on the forward strand.
TATCTGCTCTTGTCCTGGTGATTTTTGACAGCAGCTGAATGAATTCTAACTCATATACTGTACCTTGCCTGTTAATCACATGAATTCCCACAAACGGCTACAACAGGTTAGTCAAGGGCTTCACAACTGCAGACCAACAGGCTCTCAGAGGGGGAGGGAGGGATCCTTTTCACATAATGTTCCTGGTAAATTACCTGCATGACCAGGTAGTAATTTTCACTTTTCAGACATGCAGCTCCATCCAGGGACATTCATACCTCTGTTCATGCATGCTACCGGCATAGTACACTAGCCTGGACGGTCCAGCAGAGGGCGGTAGCTAATGCAACACTTTATGGATGCTGCCAAGCGCCGTAAACAAAAGTTTTCAAGAGACTTCAGTTTACATCTTACTTTTGAGCTTGCGTTACGCATTTTGCATTTCTACATAAAATATGCAGCAAGTGTGGCTGCTACAGTACATCCTATTTTATGCCGTTTTCAGGAAGCCCCACTACACTATTGAATTTCCTATCACTTACAAATGCCATACAAACGTTTAAGTTTTGTGTTCTAACCAAGCTAATAATAATTTTAAAATAATTACAGCAAATCTATTAATTAAAGCAATATGCTATTGTCCACGGTAAACAGACGGTGAGACCGAAAGAGTGTGTGAGTATGTAAAAAGCCTTCACTTCATCTTCTTCTATCGGTCAAAAGGGCTGTACTCTCAAATCGTACTTACATCTTGCCTCGCGAGACCTCACTAATATCGCGATACTTCACCAGAATCAGTCTGGAGAGCTTGTAAATGTTGTTTCAGGCCAGTAAACATAGTTTGTGGCCAATTACCGTTGCACTGTTAGCTACAGGCAGGGCAGTAGCTAGAGGATTCTGGGCCCGCTGAAAAATAATTTAAGTGGGCCCCAGACCGCCCTCCACCCATATCATATAGGCTACTGTACATATGACAATTTCCTCACTTCCGGAAAGTTATCGAGCTTATGATGATATATGTACGTTCAGGACAGAGTTGCTTAAAGTGACGTAGTGCTGATGGATGGGAGAGTCTGAGACTAGCAGGTGTAATGGTGGCCAGCGGGGTCGCTGTGCAGTGAAGTCAATCCTCACTCTCCGACACCTCATAGGACGCTCTGGTGACGCAGGCTAGAGCCCATGGGGTTTAACCTGCCTTGTAGAGTGGCCGCTCTCTGCGTGGGAGATCAGGGTACGATTCCCAGAGGGGGGAGAGACGATCTCCGTCATATAGCCTATAGAGTAATTAGAGTATAGACCCTTTTGACCCTTCTGTTTGTTGCACCGGAAATGGTCTTTGGAATCTTTGGATTTTGCACTACATGGTAGAACCTACAGACACAGATATCTGGCATGTCAGGTTAACCTATACAGCAGCTTTCAGATCTAACCATGCAAATTTCCTATAAAGGCTGCATAGATGCAAATCAAATATCAATATTTGATTTGCATTGCACTACCAGAAGACAACCAATCACCCTATAGGCCTGCTTTGTGCAACACAATGGAGAACTCTCAAACTTGCATGTTCTCATATAAAAGTATTTACATATTAAGCTGCAGCCTACTATAACAGATATGTAAATAATATAATATTACAGAATAGGTTATTCCTTATTCTATGTCCTTAATAATTAATAATTCTATATCCTTAATAATGGTAATTCTAGGCATTATTTTAGATTTTCCTAATATAAAAGGGCACAATATTCACATGTAGAGCTCAAAAAAGTAATCCAGTAGTCATGTATTCAACCCCCCCCCCCCCACACACACACACACCTCACCCTCCATCTTGAAATAAATACATTCAATGAAGGTGTAAATTTAGCTATTTACACCTCCTCGCAGCATGTCAAGTAGATAACATTTGTATTGTTGTGCATGAGGGAATAGAATAACAAGTGTATGCTTCAACGCGTGTCTGTTTGTACCGATGAGTAAATCCACAGTTTGCTCATGTATTTTAGGCTTATGGGAAGAAAAAAAAAACATGCCCTGTTTCTTTGTCAGGTATCATCTAATGTTTCCCCCTTTTTTTATTTTTTTATTTTTAAATCTCATCTGGCTTCCAGAGGCATCTTTAATGCACCAAGTTGTTGTTCTTGCTCTTAAGTAAAGCCGAGGCAGCCTTTTAGACTTGTACATTTTTAACAAGTTACTCATGTCTACTTGTCACTATGAGTGAAAGTTACAGATGCAGCGAACTTTGAGGCTGTTTTCAGCACAAGCGCCAACACTGTCAAAACAATGGGTGTGTGAGCGAGGAGCATTATTGATTCACAATGTTACCGTGTGTGTGCCTGTTGGTTTTGCTTTCCCGTCATGCTTTTCTGAAAGCTGCAAAATTCATATTTTTCTCTTCTCTTTTCTCTCTACCCCGTGTCCTTCTATCCCCCCCCCCCCCCCTCCCTTTCACTCTTGGCGGTTGTCTCTGGTTCAGCTTGACTGCTTCGTTAGGGCTCATCATTTGCATTCAGATTAATTATCTAATTACCGACAAATGTCCGGCGGCCAGCCCCGCACTTCGGCTCGTCAGCTCTCAGCCTGTAATTATTTTAATCATTTACTTTCATCTGGAGCGTTCCACGCCACACTCCTGTGTTTAGAGGCCATTCTTAATTACCCTGCCAAGACACTCGCTTCTTCATGGAGGGTTGGGGGGGTGGGGGGGCAACCGC
>JAOEGT010000003.1:1292391-1309741 GCA_025447795.1 Speoplatyrhinus poulsoni
CTATCTCTCTATCCCCTCATCCCCCCCCCCCCAGTTTCCCGCTGCAGCTAGAGAACGGCCAAGCAATGGAATGCACCGTGGCCCAGTATTTCAAGCAAAAGTACAGTCTACAGCTCAAGTATCCCCACTTGCCCTGTCTTCAAGTAGGACAAGAACAGAAGCACACGTACCTTCCTCTGGAGGTGAGGCTGTTGTGTGTGTGTGTACGAAGCACGACGCCGCCCCCCCTGACAGACAACCATGCCCGATGTTCACTGAAACTTCACACACTGTCCTCCCTCCGCCAGGTGTGCAACATCGTAGCAGGCCAGCGTTGCATCAAAAAGCTGACGGACAACCAGACATCCACCATGATCAAAGCCACCGCCCGCTCCGCCCCCGACAGGCAGGAGGAGATCAGCAGACTGGTGAGAGGCCGCGCGCCGCCGTCATCGGCGTGGGCGTCGCATCCGCAGCTGTTTGACGGGCACATTTGGCCACGCCGACTATTTGACACCGAGCACAATGAACTTGTACCAGTTGATTCCCATGCAGTCTGTTTCCACCGCCTGAAACGGTTGATTTACAATAACTATAGTAACGGAAGGCGACATGCAAAACCTCACTGATGGTTCATACAGTACGTGCTTCTTCACATTAGAAGCACGTACATTTGAGAGAAATAAACCTTGAATGTGCATAGAGAAATGGGAGCAAAATCGAGTTTGTTGCATTTCTTATATTGGTTTGTTTTAATATTTGTAATGATCTGATGTAATGGCTAATCATTGCCCATTCAAAACACTGGCAAGCATTTAGAATTTATTATAATGTATTAAATAGCCTGTGCTTCAGAGGGCGTTTGCATCACGCATATAACTATTATATAAAATGACAAAAGTGAGTCTTCAGCCAATAGCACACAATGAGAGAACCATTGGTTAACCTCTGACCCTAACCCTCTAACCCTGCAGTGAATACCAACAGTGCAGTTTAGCAACTAACCCCGCTAAATGAAAATACACGTATATCATATCCCAGGTGAAAAGCAACAGCATGGTTGGGGGCCCGGACCCCTACCTGAAGGAGTTTGGCATCGTGGTGCACAACGACATGACCGAGGTGACGGGCCGTGTACTTCCAGCGCCCATGCTGCAGTACGGGGGCCGTGTGAGTACCGACACAGGACGAGACTGCAGCAGGGTGAGTACTGGACACTTGGGAAGGAGGGGAGGTTAGCGTCGTGGGTGAATGCAGACACTTAGAGGGGAGTTCCAGGTTTAAAAAAAAAAATTATAAAAAAAAAAAATTATTAAATTAGTTTAAATTAATACATTTATTAAAGTGTAACTGCACCCTAAAATGTGTTTTTGAGCTGTAAACGAAGTAATTGTACTGATCTGTGAGACACATCAATGCTGGTTTTTATAAAAATCTCATGGGCTGAAAACAGAACTACACGTCATATCCGGTAAAAAAAAAAAAAAAATCACCCCAGGACCTGGCTGGTTTTCATCGGTACACTCAGTACAGTGCAGTTATACTTTAAAGGTGGAGTCGGGCTCAGAGCTGGGGTGCAGTAAGGCAGGTGGCGTGACTGGCGCGTCAAGCTACGCCGAAGCCTGACGCGCACCTCTCCAGAAATGTGCATCCGTCCGTCGATTCGACTCAGCAGCCTTGTTGATGCAAGTCCATGTGGTGGTGGTGGTAGTATAGTAGTGCTTTGGAATTCTGAATGTTTATTACAACGCCATAGCCTTCATGCATGCACAGACTGTCTCCCTTTGACAACCCTGGGATAATAATTAGATTTGCTGAAAATAAAATTTTCCTTGTTGTACGGGCAGCGAAAAAGTGGTCGTTTATAAATACTATTTTGTGTCGGCACATACAAGACATGGCACTTTGCATCAATGGCATCTGCACAGGTCCGTCCGGCAGACGGATAATATGTTCTAGCTACGCCGTAGGCTATACGAAAAGTCGACGCAGAAGCATAAATGGGCCTTAATGCATTATACGTGTCTGTGGGGGGGGGGGGGGGGGGGTATTGTGGTGTCTGTGCTGTGCCAGCTGGCCCAAACGGGGGGTTGACTAAGAGAGTAGGGTCTTTCTCCACAGAATAAGACGGTGGCCACACCCAACCAGGGGGTGTGGGACATGCGAGGGAAGCAGTTCTACGCCGGCATCGAGATCAAAGTGTGGGCCGTGGCCTGCTTTGCCCCACAGAAACAATGTCGAGAGGACCTACTCAAGTTAGTCCCAGCCTTTTGCTTTTAGACTTTTTAGATTTATATAACACAGAACACCTTCTAATTTGTCTTGGAGGATTTCTGTTATCTGAACCGGCTGTATTTTATTTTAACAAAGAGTTAAATAGAATTGCACTGAAATATTACAGAATATGGTTAAAGTAATTCAGTTTCTGTTTTTTAGGCACCGTGATTGTTAAACAGGAAAATACGCCATACCAAATTTCAGTAATAATTTTTCACCTAAATGAGAGGTGTTGCCATAGACTTTTTTTTTTTTTTAAAACATGTCTTGAACAGATTCCAGCCTTTTCAGCAAACAGCGGATTACTGACCTGTTTGTATATATAAATCTACAGGAGCTTCACAGACCAGCTGCGGAAGATCTCCAAGGATGCTGGCATGCCCATTCAGGGGCAGCCATGTTTCTGTAAATACGCCCAAGGAGCAGACAGTGTGGAGCCCATGTTCAAACACCTCAAGATGTCTTACGTAGGACTACAGCTTATTGTGGTCATACTTCCAGGAAAAACCCCTGTCTATGGTGAGACGACTTTATTATTATTATTATTATTATTATTATTATTATTATTATTATTATTATTATTATTTACACTTCAGGTTTCTTGATTTATTTCACTTTGAGGTTTTAAAGGTAGGGTAACAATTATATTCACGTTTTTTGTCGACCACCCCACATTTGGGTCCACTAGCTGACTGTTCTGTGTGCTTTAAAATAATCTGGTGTTTCTGCACAGCCCCCCTGGTTATGTAAATGGGAACACAAAGTGGTACAGACACAATTCTAGACTTGGTAATGTGTGTTCAATGTGGGGGGTGGAGCTTATGTTTGTTTTTGATGTTGAGTTCAAATATCAACAATCGTTCTGCAATATTGCTTACTTCACCTTAAAGGCAGGGTTAGTCGTTCTCAAGAACGCTTGCCAACGTCAAGCTCAAATCAAAACAAACTCCCTTAAGCTTCACCCCACACATTGAAAAACATTGCGAAGCCAAGCGTCTGTTGTTGCGAGCAGTGTTTTCCACTTAATGTTTTTATATAGAGCCTGGGCTGTGTAGATGTATCGGTTAGTATTTTTTTTCAGCGTGTACAGAGAACGGTAAGTTACGAAATATGAGGAGATGTTTGGTGAATTCGATAAGCGTACAACCTTCCAATTAGCTTGCAATAGCTGACTATACCTTTTACATCCAATGGAGGTGCGCTACATGTAATTTGCCATAGGGGAGCTCCAGAACAATGCTCTAACCCTCCGTGCTCCTCTCTGCTCCTCTCACCACAGCGGAGGTGAAGCGTGTGGGAGACACACTGCTGGGCATGGCCACCCAGTGTGTCCAGGTGAAGAACGTGGTGAAGACGTCCCCACAGACCCTGTCCAACCTCTGCCTGAAGATCAACGCCAAGCTGGGCGGCATCAACAACGTCCTGGTGCCCCACCAGAGGTCAGCACGTTTGAATGAAGGGCGGAGGCTTCGGGGGCCTGGGTGTGCTGTTGTTTATCACGCCTTTAGTAAAGTACAGGCAGAGGCAAGCCTAGTTCAGCTGATGTTGCACGTGATGCTCTACCTCCACCTAGTGTCCACATAATGATGAGGTCTCTCCTGTGTGCTGGTGGTGTAATGAGGTCCTATAATTGGGTCCTGTAATGAGAGGTCCGTCATCTTCCTGTGTGTTGCAGACCCTCTGTGTTCCAGCAGCCGGTCATCTTCCTGGGGGCTGACGTCACCCACCCCCCAGCCGGCGATGGGAAGAAGCCGTCCATCGCGGCTGTCGTAGGCAGCATGGACGGACACCCGAGCCGCTACTGCGCTACGGTCAGAGTCCAGACGTCCCGACAAGATCTTTCCCAGGTACAGTGCTCTGTTCATTGGCATGGTGTCTGGTTATGAATGGTTTCTCTTAAAGTGTAACTGCACCCCAGCTCTGAGCCTGACTCCACCCACTACAACTGAAAAATGCATCCAGGAGCAGAGTGAGGGGCTGAGAGGGGAAACCCTGTTAATGTTAACATTTGATTTGGATAACGTATGAGCGTACCAAGTGTACCTGTGAAAAACAGCCAGGTCCTGGGCTGATTTTTAACAGATATGACGTGGAGTTCTGTTTTCAGCCCATAAAATGCAAATTTGTATAAAAACAGAAATTTTGTTAATAATATAACCAGCATTGAAGTGTCTCATCAAACATCAACCCTATTACTTTGTTTACAGCTCAGAAAAACACATTTTGGGGTACAGTTACACAAAGACATTCAGCAGATTGGTTGCCTTAGCTTTCAATACACACTATTTTATTTAGTTTTCAAATCTATTGTAAGATGACATGAACTACTTTCATGTTGCTTATTATCAGAGCCCTGGTGATTTATCCTGGCTTTAAATGGATGTAAAACACATTCCAGAGAATGCAACTTCGTAAACATACATGCCGTATGTACAGTATATTGCAGCATCCAGGAATTACTACAATTTAGCGTTTAAAATAAATGCCCAACAAGTAGGAATGGCACTCTCTTCAATTTACAGCATGTAGCAGATGTTTGTTTGTTTTTTTTTTTGCTTTTTTTTTTTACATATCCAAAGTGATTTAACCCTCTAAATCCGAGATCCGCGGCAGCGAGGATTTTGCATCGCTTTATATTTCGGATCATATCATCAGAATGGTAAAAGCGAGAAGCTTGGGGTTTTTTGCATCATGAAGCTGACATTCCGCTGAGGAGATTGGCATATAGCTCGTCTTTTTATGCAGAGAAGGGGCTCTACAACACGACAACAAAGTCTGACATAAAATATGCCTTGCGTAATGGATTCTTGTATGTTTTTATTCATAGGTTTATAGTGCTTGTCATATATTCAGAAGGGTAACGGATAGAAACTCACGTTTTCCCCTCATAATCCAGACACTCTGCTGAAGAGATCGATATGTGGATTGTGTTATTCCACGTAATAGGAACTTTGCAACACGACGGGATATTTGCGCCTGTAATTGCAAGTGGAATATTCTAATATCAAATTAGCCAATTAATCACAACATACACGTGTATCTAGCCTTGTAAAATGTCCCCTGGAAACATTGTTTTTTAATTTAGGTTCCATTGGAAGGATTACTCTGTTATAGACAGCAAACAACGAAACGTTTGTCAATGGATGCACCTTTCCAACATATCATTCAATCTTTAAAATAATGCCTAATAGTCTAAAGTGCCTAATTCCATCTTTTCTTTTTCTCTTTTTCTTTTTTTAAATTTTTTTTTTTTTATAATATTGAGTGATATTTTGAGATTGATTTTAACTATTTTTGGTGTCTCCAGGAGCAACTCTTCAGCCAGGAGGTGATTCAGGACTTGACCAATATGGTGCGGGAGCTGCTCATTCAGTTCTATAAGTCCACGCGCTTTAAGCCCACGCGCATCATTTACTATCGTGGCGGCGTGTCAGAGGGACAGATGAAGCAGGTGAATAAGCCTCACAATAAACGTCCTCTTAAAAAAAAAAAAATCCTCTCTGACCCTGATCACATTTCTATTGTCAGAACTTCTTGCCCACAACACATTGATACCTGTTTAAAAGTTTTTTTTTTTTTTTTACAGACTATGTAGAAACAATTTTGCTGTAGTATGTGCAACGCAGAATAAAAAATGAGTCCTGAAAGGTCAGATGGAGTATTAAACGGACTCATTTGATTACAATTGCCGAGCTAGGAAAATATCTTTATTCTATGAATTAGGTTCAGATTTTAAATGGCCCTAATGTCCTTTTTATTTAGATGGAATGTGTAGGGTCATACAGCTGTTCTAGTTAGAATGCAGTGTAATATGAAGGGTGTAACTGAATATGCAGAGCAACAGGCAGAAGCCTTTATGCACTGCAATGATGTGTTTAGTTCTATCCTGACCGTTTCATTCACATTATTTGTGTGTATCCTGTCAGGTGGCGTGGCCAGAGCTGATTGCCATTAGGAAGGCATGTATCAGTCTGGAGGAGGACTACAGACCAGGAATCACCTACATCGTGGTCCAGAAGCGTCATCACACTCGACTTTTCTGTTCGGACAAGGCCGAGAGGGTCAGTAGTCATTCCTTTCACAACGAGACAGAGTTCCTGGGCCATAATACTGTATTTGCTTCTCACCAGGCACGTCGGGCTTGGGCCGGATTGGGGATGAATTTACCAATGAACACAAATAATTTGCAGCGCGTTTAAGCAACTTGAGTCGTGGCTCATTCAGAACTGTTGGCGGTTTCAGCCTGTACCTTTACCTCTCACTGATGCGTTGTTATTTAGAGAGAAACGTGAAAATGGATGCTGCTGAGGAGGTGAATACGTTTAGCCTAGATAGGCTTATATTTGTTCCAAGAAGTTTTCATTATTAAAGAACGTTCAAAGTGTTAGACTGACACCTGTTCTTGCCTAATAACATGTATATTATAATAACATATCCTACAATATAAGATTTAGGCTGCATCTTTGTGCTTTAAGCATGATATTTCTTTAGCTCCTGGCTCAACATCGTAGCGAAAGCGTTCCTCTTTTCTTTTAATCGCGATCCAGCAAGCGGTTCAATATACCATATACCATAGGGCTGTAATCGGGTTCGGGCTTCAGAAAGCCACACACGTGCGGCCTCGGACAGAATTGTGTTGGGCTCGGTCAGTGTCGGGTTCAAATGTTCAGGCCCGATTAAAGCTCTAGTCCTTACCAATCAGTTGTGCTGCAGATGAGATCTGCAACACTGCTTGTGACTGTTAGAGAGAACAACTACAGTAGGGGTTGTTTAGTCGATTGTAATCACGACAATGTCAAAATGCAAGGCCGTGTTTACAATGATTAGTAAATGTCTATTCCATGTGGGCGCCCTATGCAGGTTGGAAAGAGCGGCAATGTCCCCGCAGGCACCACCGTGGACAGCACCATCACACACCCCTCGGAGTTTGATTTCTACCTTTGCAGCCATGCAGGAATACAGGTGAGGGACAAAGCTTTTTATTTATTTATTTATTTATATATATATATATATATATATATAATAAAAAAAAAAAAAACATCTTCTATTGACAAAAACGGCTTTGTGTGCCTAAACTGCCTTTTGCATAATCAAATTAGATTGATAATGTGCTGCTTGCACATTATATCTAGTAAGCACACACACATGTATAAGGATATGACTACTAGTGTGTTTTCAAAATTATAAAAATAGTTTCCCCAAACACGCATTGCCGATCTAACTCCAGATATAACAAGATATTCAAGCTGAATTCTGCATTCTGTTAATATTGTCGGCACACTGAATGGTTTGATGGATCCCGATGACACGGTTTCTCCTGCCATGAATGTGTGACTTTAAAAGCTCTAGTCAGTGGTACGCTAATCCACTTTTTTTTTTGTTATCTACTCATTCTTCCCAGCTGCATATTCCTTCTGTGTGCTGAATATACAATCCGGTGTTTATACAGGGCCCTGGCTCTGTCCTAAGAGTCTTAAGACTGCCAGTCCTAAGAGTCTTAAGACTGCCAGTGCTAAGAGTCTTAAGACTGCCAGTGTTAAGTGTCGTGGTCCCCACAGGGCACCAGCCGGCCCTCCCACTACCACGTCCTGTGGGACGACAACTGCTTCACAGCGGACGAGCTGCAGCTGCTGACCTACCAGCTGTGCCACACGTACGTGCGCTGCACGCGCTCCGTGTCCATCCCGGCGCCGGCCTACTACGCCAGGCTAGTTGCCTTCCGCGCCCGCTACCACCTGGTGGACAAAGACCATGACAGGTAACAGCCCCTGCATGTGGTGCCGCTTTATCACCGCCAGATGGATACACGTTAATAATATGAGGCCTTCAAAACGCATGCATGCTATTGTGCAAAAAGTCTATAAGGAAAGAATGCTTAAAAAATGTAAATACACATCATTGATGGCGGCTGACAAAAACCTGTGACATTTTGAATTGTTAAATGGCACTTTTAATGCCTTTACACTTGACACCATGTCCTAACTGGATGAGACGGCACGTTATCGAGTTGCACCGGACCCTCTCTGTCCAGACTGAAACCGTTTCAACATGTAAACAACCCATGTAGCCTACCTTTCAGCTGTAGCACACTAGATCAATACAGCCTTCTCCATATTCACAACAGTTGCCTACTATGACGCAGGCGGGTATAGATGTCATGTCATCGTTGTTGTGACTATTACACAGGTTTCGTACAACCACCATCTCTCTCCACTTTGTCAAATTAGCTAACTAGCAGCTTGCAAGCTCTGCTGGGCATGCCGACAGGTAACTTTATGAGCAGTCCGTTTGGACCATTCAATATAGACTGGTTCTGTGGTTTCAACGCGAGCGAAGGGAAGCAATTGTAAAAAGGGTGTCGCTCAATAATTCGCTCAAGACTGCGCACCGCTTCGCTCACTTCTGGTCGGGACAATACAACAGAAAAGATGGCAATCTAACTTCTTTTGTCGCTGACGCTCACGCGCGTCGCATCCAGTTAGGACACGGTGTAACGTGTGTCGCTGAGATTTTACCCAGTTCGACTGCAGACTTGAAGACTCTTGGCATTACATCTGCCAATAAATGTTGTTTCTGCTGACACAGCAGTCTGGGTAAATTTTGGCTATTGTTAGACTGTTGTAGTTTTGTTACATCCCTAACAACAACATGTCTCTGCGTTTCTCTCCCTGTGTCCTGCAGTGCTGAAGGCAGCCATGTTTCGGGCCAGAGTAATGGGCGGGACCCTCAGGCATTGGCCAAAGCGGTTCAGATCCATTACGACACCCAACACACCATGTACTTTGCCTGAGCTAGGCGGGCACACCAGCGAGCTAGCCAGGCGGTTCCTTCCTCTTCTGTCTGTAACGCACTCGTTTGCCAGTCTGTTAGCCATCGTTTTTTTGTTTTGTTTCTTTTCACCTCTACTGTCTCACTCTTGTGCGTGTGTGTCTGTACGTTTCTTATGTTCTGAAGCTGCCGTCTGCACAAAAGTGGCAGGTGGGGTGGGGTGGGTGGGTGGGGTGGGGATTCAAACCGCCACCCAGATCTGAGTCAAGCCGCCATTCTTGTCAGAAATCCGGCACTGAGAAACCCGATGGTTTCCGATGCACAATCGACGACAAAGAAAACAATTCGCAGACAAACCAGTTGAGCCATTAGAGTTTTGTTTTTGTTTTCCTCCAGTTTTGAATGTCTATACGCATGTTTTTGTAAAGTGTAACGGGCAGGGGAGTGCATCAGGGCAGCTCTTACCTTCTCCCAGCTAAACAGGACGATCTACTCTTACCTCAAAGTCCCACGGGGCAAAATCGCTTTTTCTTTTTAGGTTTTTTCCCAGGGGTGGGGAAAGAACTCTGCATGGAAACAGGCAGAAGGACGTTGCTCTTTTAAGAATGATATATATATACAGTATATATATATATTTCCTTTTTATCAATGTGTGTTTTAACTCTTCTCCTTTTTACAGTCTTTTACAAGCGAGGTGACTTGGCTGTTCATGCCTACTTGTTCTTTTCTGCCATTTTAGCGAAAAATAACTGTATACATGTACTGCTGTAAGTATGGGTGGATGTTGCATGCATGCTTTTCATGGCAGGCCACTGAATTGTAAAGGGAAAACAAGATAACTGCTGTAAATGCCTCCAGATTTGATGTTTTTTTTTTTTTATATATTAACACAGACAATACATATATAACTTATATTTACATCTATTGAATTAAATTTTAAACAGATGATATACTGGTCTTACAGAGGCTGGCGACGGTGTTGTTAGGTAGAGCTCTTAGGCCAGCTGTAGGTTGGGTAGTTTGCCACTCTGTACTTTTATTAAGGGGCTTCTGGAGACTGCTGTCCACCTGCAGTGTTGGCTAATGACTAAGGGTTTCCACATTTGTGTGTTTTACAAGGTTGATGAATCCCTAGAGAAGTAACTAAATGCGTTTTGACTTCCCGGGCTGACTCGACGACAGACGTGTAGCAGTAGTATCCACGGGTCTAGCCTGTGACCCTGGCTCAGCATTGGACAACTGTTGAATGGCCAACGGCATTAAATGGACAAAGTATAGCGAGAATGGAATCTGTTTTCATCCTCGGGCCTGATTTATCCCAAAAGGTTGTAACACTGTCAGGTGTAGCATGTCCTTTTTTCTTTTCTTTTTTTTTTTTTAATAAGGTGCTAGACACCTTTTTTTAGTTTTTATATAAACTGTCTCCTTTTGCTAATACTGGCCAGTTAATTGCACTGACCCGGGATGCTAGACAAGCAACAGAGGGCACTCCTATCTCTCTTACCTTTTATGCATTTATACATAAGAATCAACAAAGCAGATTTGTAAGAGTTTAATATAAACCATTTTGTGGCTATCTTTTAAGAAATTAAGAAAAAAAAACTGTTTTAGAGTTAGTAGTTGACCATTGAAGATGTTTGTTGTTGTTGTTTAATGTTGTGTTACTGTTGTCATGAAATCTTTAAGGTCTGTAGCAAAGCCAGTTGTGTAGTTAGTGTAAGTTCTAGGTTTCACTTCATTTGTGGGTTTAGGTGTGAGAGCTTTTGGTTGGACAGCATTTTTGTAGCATTCTGGCCAATGGTGAATAGTTAAAGAATGAAAGGATGGCTTAATTCCAACTTCACTTTTTATATTTTGATCTTTATAAAAGGTTAGAGTCTGTGTTGTCAGTGAAACAGATTAACTGAACTAGTTATCAGAAGCCTAGATGAATCAGATGAATTACATGGACGCCATCTTGGATTGAGGAAGTTGTAAAAGGGGTAGGCAATGAGTTGCATTTTATGTAAGGGGGGGGGGGGGCAAGATTTCTCTAGTATGTATTTCGAAGGGTATACAAACTTAAAAACTCCACTACTTAAAATGTATAATTACGATATATGCGCTTTTTAAACTTTTTATTTAGTTATTTTTATAAATATCACATTTTATTGAGTCAACGGTGAGCATTAGCACTGCCCGTTGGACCTACTGCTGTTTTCAGGAACAGCACAGTAGGCTTCTCTGACATGGTGTTGAGGGCCCCCTGGTGGTTGAGATTAGGCTAGGCATCTGCGTGGTCAACACTCACGCCTCGTCAGGGGGGACAGCTCGTTGAAAACCCTTTTGTAATAAACCACCCGTAAAGCATCAGGTTTGCTATGAATGAGTTTGAGCTCCTGCCTTTCGAGGGCGTGGGCGTTGACCAGTGAGAGAGATGAATTGGTGTACCAGGGGCTAGTGTGACATAGCAAGGGTGCTGTATTGCATGAAATGTCTTATTTGTAATTTTCTTTTATTTTTTTTGGGGGGGGGGGTTAATTTGTTTAAAAAAAAATATATATATATATATATAAGTGCACTAGTAGTTTTACTAAGCCAAGAAGGCTGTTGTTGACAATGATTCCGGTGTTTGAACGCTGCAGAATGTATCTGTTGTGACAAATTAGTTTTTAAAACTCATAATAATTTCCTGAGGAGAATTACGGATTTACTTTGTTCACAGCTGTCGATATAAAATCAGCAATCGGTCCCTGTTCTGAACAGAGCATTGCAAAGCAATATTACCCCAAAATCTTTTTTTCTTTTTTTTTTTTTATGCCGTCAATTGAAAGCTATACATCTTCCTCGTGTCTGTTGGTCTGCTCTTGCTATCGCCACTAGTCTGTACATTGTTTTGTTTTGCTTGCTTGTATCAATCAGTGGGACTGTGCATTGGTAGAATAATTCTGTAGACTAGAAACCTTTTTTTTTTTTTTTTTTCTTTAACTTTGCTTGTCTGCATGCTAGATTCTTATAATTTTTAACTTGACTAAAAATTACTTCGGAACCATACTTGTTATGAAAGTGAGTAAAAAATGAACTTGTTTTGGTTAAACTATTATCAGTTTAGTGAGACTGTTTTAGGCTAGCAATATTTGTCCAGTCTCTTTTTAAATGTATTGTTGAGATGGCTACACAAGCTTCCGTGCTCTTGGTGAGGTATGACTTGTTGTCTAAGACAAGGGGTGGGGGTCATGGTCTTTGCGTTGTCCAAATTCAAAACGAGGTACTTTTCTTCAAAACGTGGACCCGATAAAGGCCCCGTCCCGCTCCTCTTCCCCAGGCTAGCAAACCAAGCGTCCATTGTTGTGAACTTCCCGCAGGCCCGCCACGGTCTTTGCTGACCCCACCGCAAATGCACTTACTCTTTGTGGGGTGGTTCGGCCAAAACCAGTGGCATCCACGGAGCAGGAATTAGCCCCCCCCCCCTCTCTATTCTTATTGTTTTTATTAATCTGACTTTGATATAGATATATCTTTTAATGCATTTGTATTTCCATCATGTATTATAACGTTTTTAATTTTGGTTTCATATTCGGGGTGTTGGCGCTAATAACACCCCCCCTCCCTCTCTCTCTGCGCTAGTGGTCCTATGAGCTGTGTGTAATTGTCTAATAGCAATAGAACTATAATATAATTGGAATATTCCAATTCTGTGAATGGAATGGAGTCCTCTGGCCTGTTTGGAGAGGCAGGGCTTCCTCTGGGCCCTTCTTGCAAGGGTGCTTAATCACTTGCTGTTATTGCTATTGTGACACGGTATAACACTTTTGTTTTCTTTTTTTTTTTTTTGCCTGCAGGGATTTACTTGTGTTAATGTGCAAAGTAATAAATTGGTATTTTATGCCTATATCATAACTGGTGTATATTCTCTTCCTTGACTTGTTAGTGACTGAGTGCAAAACATTAACACTTTTTACCATAACTGCCATTAAATGTTTTAAGCCACAAGATGGCCCTCTCTGTAAATGTGAAATGGGTTATAAGGGTGATGATACAACGTTCTGGAGTCTGAGTCCCAATCGTCTTGTCCCGGGCCCAGCCCAGGGAAGTATCCCTGTATGTTATAAAAAAATTTCACAGGCTTAATATACTTCTACACACACAAGTATTTTAGTTTTTTGGGCCGTCAGATTAAAACTACATTTATTTGAGGCAGACAGCGTATTATACTGAAAACATATGAATACAGAGAATAGGAATAAGAGAAACTGGTTTTCTGATCAGATCCAGGCTTTTTTTTCATGTTTTAGCTCTGAGCTCTATGCCCCCACATCAGTTTGAGTTACAACTGAACCAACCGTGTTCATGCATTTACATATCTACTGGGCAACTGTACTACATTCTTTCATGCACATCATATGACTTACTTTTAATACCTTTAACAATTGTAATTGCTTCACCAGCAGGGGGAGGTAAGTCCCTAACAGATTTTGAAACATGTCCATGCTGACTTTAGTTTTAATGTATTGAAAAAGCATCTTGCATTAAAATACTATACATAGGATAGAAAGCATCTATGGGAAGCACAGGGTTATTGAGGTATAGGACAACAAATTAAACCAGGAACAGGCTGAAAAATCGATTTTTGAACATTCTGAATAATAAAGCTTTGATGTTTCTTTATTATACTGCATGTTGTCCTGGCATTTGTTCTGGGGCAATGTAAATATATTGATGTATTCTTGCAAACCAAAAAGACCATCTACACAACAGTATTCATTAAAGTACAAGTAAAATCCCTCTTTTACCCAACACAATGGTTAAAATAGTAAAGATCTATAACATATTTTGTATTGTCCACCAGAAGTGTGTGTAAACTCAGATTGGACCCCAACAGCTCAGAACTGGAAACATCATCTCTATACACATTTAATCAATTGAAAATTACAGTTTGACAAGTATTCTCATAACAGAAACTGATAATGGGGGTTCCATATAAATGAGTTGGTGCTGATATATTAGTCCAAATGAAAAGGTTTGTAGAGACACATTGTGGGTCTTATAAGCACAACGTCTATTCATTAATAGATATGTCTGATATGCCACCTTCAATCATTCTCTTTATTGACCGTATTCTAATCTCACTTCCAGTCTCCGGGCCTGTTGTCATGACCACCGTTGCCAATGAGAGTGGAGGCTATACAAGAAAGGAAACGTGAACCACAGATCGTGTTGCCGCAATATTTAATTCATTAACACACAGGCATGCCAAGGGTCATTGTAACAGAGATGAAGGATCTGGAAGGGAGATTTTCTCAAGTTCATAAATGTCCCAAAAAACTAGGATACATTTCTCTACAAAATCTTTAAAAAAAAAAAGTTTTTATTGTATGTCAGTTACACACGTGGGGAAATCACCAAAACAAATGTACAATCTATTATGTAAACTAAAAAAGAAGTGTGGCTTTGTACCTGACACGTCCTGTAGCTTCTTACATGAAAAATATATTATACAAATAAAATAAAAAACCTTTCCAATTCTATTTAGCTATTTAATAAAGCAGTAAAGGACAAAAAGTCCTTAAATAGTCCCTAGTGATCTGGGTTTTGGGCTCCCAGCCGGAAGGTTGTGGGTTCGAACCCCGGTGTTGACCTACCTGTAAGCATCCTTGAGCAAGATGCCTAACCCTTAACTGCTCTCGGTGGTTGGTCACGCCTTGCATGGCAGCAATCAGCATCGGTGTATGAATGCGTGTGTGAATGGGTGAGTGTGAAGCAATTCTGTAAAGCGCTTTGAGTGGCCGGAAGGTTAGAAAAGCGCTATATAAATGCAGTCCATTTACATTCAAAAGTGGGCAAAAGCAGATTTTTGTGAAAGCTTGCATAATGTCTATGCATGGAGTCTCCCACCAGATTATCTTTAAGTAATCCACCTTTAGAAATTCTCTCCACCCTCCCATCAAGTGTCCTCTGTTGTTCCCTCCCTCCATGCCTTTTTCCCCAGGTACGCTATAGGACTGACAGGGTAACTGTAAGACAGTTTCTGAAGGTGGGATGGACACAACCCGTTCTCCACCTTATACACCCCAACTGCTACGTTGCTGACCCGTTGTGAGGTTAAACGGGGTCCAGGGCGGATAGCAGCTGATCCCTTTGTGTGACTCAAGTGGCTTCATCAAGGCTGTAGGACCACACTGTGCCTGCAGCGCGCCTGATAATGAAGTCTGCATTCTCTTCTTTTTGCTGGAAGACTGAGATACAGCAGTAATCCTACCCGCCCGGCACATTAGTGGAGGTTCGATCGACGTGAATTTCTTTTGGGAAGACTTAACGCAAGCAAAACAAACCTGAAATTTTCTTTCCCTGTGCTCGACATTCATGGACCACATTGATTTGCTAACTAAACATTGGGATTGATGCGTGGTTTCTCTCTCGTGAGTCGTTCCTTCGTTCAAACGTGGGAGGACTAAACCTAGGACTGTGGTATGTGGGTTTTTTCAACATATTGTAAAATAAAAATACATTTTGTTTCATTCATTATTATCACGGTATTAATCCGGTCTCATGATATATTTGCAGTAACATCGGCAATTTGGAAGTATCGGGTGTCTGTTGTTCTCACACTTGTAAGTAAAGCGACACCATAAGGGGTAACATTGGAGCTCATTGGCACCACAGTTGGATCTGAAGCAGGTTATATTGACAGATTCACTAACCCTGCTACATAAACACCTGGATATGATCAATTCTAATTTACCCACACACGCTGGATAATAATTTTTCTGCTTTATTTTTTTACAATTGATCAAGTCAGTGTATGCCATCATGAGTGGAGTGGCTACGCAGCAATGGGATACTCAATAATTTAATAACTAGAAGTCACAAATAAGGAGCAGGAGACTGTTTGCATAGCACACCTTTTAGTGGGTGTACGATTAACATAGAAAAGAACATCTGTGGAACACAGAAACGAGGACAATTCAAAGGGTTTAACCAGATGTGGAGAAGAAGGTTGTGAATGCAGACATAAATTGCAGGTTGCGAAAAGCTCGAAGTGGCAAAGACGCATACTATTATCCTACCACGTCACCACCTTTATCCTGTACAACACACACACACACACACACACACACACACACACACACAGCAAAGCTGGTCTACGGGAAACATTGCATCACCATGGTGAACACGGGCATGCAGCTGATCAGCTTCACCTGCGCGGTGACGGGCTGGATCATGGCCATCGCCGTGACGGCCTTGCCTCAGTGGAAGGTGTCGGCTTTCATCGGCAACAACATCGTGACCTCCGAGATCAAATGGGAAGGCATCTGGATGAACTGCATCTACCAGGCCACGGGCCACATGCAGTGCAAGACGTACGACTCGATGCTAGCGCTGGCGCCGGACATCCAGGCCGCGCGCGCCCTCATGTGCATCGCCATCTTCATGGGCTGGCTCTCCTGCACCGTCTCCTGCTGCGGCATGAAGTGCACCACCTGCGCCGGGGACGACCGCCGAGCCAAGGCTGGCATCGCGCTCTCCGGTGGGGTTCTGTTCATCGTGACGGGCCTGTGCGTGCTGGTGCCTGTGTCCTGGACCGCCAACACCGTGGTGCAGGACTTCTACAATCCCACCGTGCCCACGGTGTACAAACGAGAGCTGGGTCAGGCGATTTATCTGGGCTGGGCGTCCGCCGTTATCCTTATGATTAGCGGGGCGGTGTTGAGTAGCACCTGCCCCCACATGGAGAAGGGAGCCAGATACCGCAGGGGCTACATGGGTCGCAGTTTCGCTAATTCACCTCCCTCAGCACCAGATTTCCCAAAGCCTATAACATCTAACAGCCTGCCCTTAAAGGAATATGTGTAGAAAGTGCTGAAAGGAAAGGTACACTGAGATAGGATGTTAATGCTGCGTTGACATGGAACACGGCAGATGGCGAACCAGCAGACGGCAAACACTTTCTGGACGGCACGGCATAAAAGTCCAACGGAATGGCAGTTGCTATTAGCTATGTTGCATTGTTTACAAATAGTTTAGTAAAAATATATTCAACACAATTATTTAGTAGCAACTGTTTTATGTAATTATTTGTTTTATTGTATCAGGTATTCTAGTGTTGTTGCACAAAAGTATTACTTTCTTGTAATGTTTTTCTCCGTGTGTGGGGGAGCTACGAACACGCGGTTGTAAATGCCGTCGCGGAGGACGGCAAAAAGTTACAGTATTTTAACTTTTAACGGCATTCTGTTTGCCGTTACCACCACTGATTTTGCCGTCCTGCTCTCGTCCGCTAACACGATATACGGTTTGCCGGCTGCTGCGTTCCATGTGAACGCAGCATTAAAGGAACGCTCATGAT